>VYXC01006602.1:1046829-1149431 GCA_013397175.1 Platysteira castanea
CGAGTGGTGGCAGCTCAGGAGTGCTGCTGACTGTGCCAAGTGCCTGTGCTCCTAATGACACCGACAGGTCTAAAAGATGAGCCGGTTTATCCCCGAACTTGTTTTACCTAAGATTTGGCTCACAAGTAGAAGCCTGAAGTAATTTCAGATGTAACTGAGAATGTGAAATAATAAGTCTGGCCCTTGTTCCGAAGCTGGGAATTGCATGAAAACAAATATTAATTTCTTTAATCAATAGAGATATCAAGACCTGAAAAGCTAGGTGCACAGATGAATGAAGACTAATGAGGTCTCATCTGGAGGCAATCACTAGTTATGCCATTGCTGTGGGAGGAACAAGAGCACATACTGCTGTCAGTCATGCAGGGATAAATCAGGAGGAGGTCTTTTGAAGCCCGTGGATTTGTTTTGATTTATACTGGTGTGACTGAGAGCACAGTTTAGCTCTCTGGGGTTGTAGAATGATAAATACAAGTCCAAACTGGGCCTCTGGATGCATAATATTTTTTTTTCTCCTGCAGATGGATAGCTTGGAAGGAAAAGTGGAGCCTATATCATGTGAAAAATAAGGAATGAAATGTGAAGGAATTGTACTGTGACATCCTAAGTTCTTTATTTTTCATATATACCTATATGTAGTCTCCACTTGTCATAACCATATCTGATATTCTGGGCATGTAAAATCTTGATTGTACTGTTCAAACACTTAAGCACATTAACTCTCTCCACATTTTTGTCCAGATTTGTCATCTTGGAGTAGAATAGATGCAAACTTGATGCTGACCATAAAACTTTGAATAACAGGGTCAGTGATTCAAGGTCTTTAAAAATAAAAAAAGGAGGGTGGTTATAGTGTGGCAGATTTTGATGGCAGATGTCACCGGTCTGATTTCCATCAGCTTCTTATCAAGGACACACAAAAAAGTAAATGCCAAATATTACCAAGTATATAGGATGAGCTCAGGAATACATTTTACACATATCTGTACTGATGGGTAAGTTCTTGGGGTATAAGGGATCCAAAAATAGGACCCTTCATGGTTGGATTTAATGAGCTGTCCCTTTACTCTTCTTGATCTGGAGCAACTTCTCTGTAGTCCACAGAATTAACCTGCAGTCAAGATATGGTAAGCCAGAAGATACTCTGACCCTGGAGATTTGCAGAAAACAAAAATTGAAATGTCACTTTTCAAGGGAAACTGTCTATTTAACTTGATTTTGAATCGCAGCTTCTAGCTGACTTGATCATGGACAGAAGCATGATCACATACTCTCCCTTTCTTTCCTATATGTTAATATAACCTTGCTTTGCCTTGACATTGTAGGAGTCCCTGGCAAGATTGCTGCAGATTTTCTAACACTACCTCAAATTACAGATGATGATTGATGCAGCAGATCTCTTTGAAATAGGTAAATATATTGACAGCCCCTTGAAACAGAAATTCTTCCCAAACAAAAGTCACATGGGGCAAAAGCTCTTGGGAGCAGACGTGAAATTAATGCGGATAAATTCACTGCCAAAAAGAAGGCAAAGGCACTTGAGGAAACATCCCATGTTTCACCACAATCTGCAGACAGACAAATTGATACACTCTTCCAGACATCCTCATGCTGCGGGTCTTACCTTCCCAACGTAGAGAGGGTCAGTTCCTGTGTATTCCTCCAGAACAAAAAACTGGTTCCACACCCAGCTCCTCTTCATACGCTGATGCAGCTTGTCTGACAGGTTGTCTTCTTGCCCTTCAGTGAGGGGCCTGGCACTTCCTGACAGCACAGTTGCAGTAAGGTCCATCAGTCCCCAAAAATACAAGGAGACGCCAAGTCCAAACAAGTTCTTTGCATTGCTCATTCTACCTGAAGTCCACATCCGTATACTAGGACTGACTTAAAAGTCCAAACACAGTAACTTGAGTCCCTCGAGAAAAAAGTAGGTCCTCTGTGTAGTCTTTTGAAATGTCCACAAGAGATCCTGATTCTCAGCAACACAGTATCCTGTAAAGTTAAAGGAAATTCATAAAAGAGTGCTTTTTTCCTCAAGGCAAACGAGTTTCCTCAAAAAAAGGCAAATATACTATAAAGTATTTATCTTCTAGATGAATTTGTAAGATCAGGATGCACACCTTTTGAAACCAGAAATACTATTACTATATAAGCTGCACACAAGGAGCCTTAGGTACAAGAAACATCAGGGTTTAGTCAATAAGTGCAAGTTCTCTATTTTGCTAATTTAGCTGTAGGGTTACTTTATAATATTGATTGACATGAGTTAAGTGCATATTCTTTAGAAATATTTATGACCAGAAGTCCTTATAGAATATTTAAAACCAGTTCACTCTGGAAAATTATGATAGGTGGAGAACAATGTTTGGCAACCATCCTTTTGTTTGGAAACTATGTCATTGTCATTACACATACGTCCATGCACACATGTCTACATAAATACAGATGTTATTGCTATATTGCAAACCATGAATATAATTTCTAGCAGCTCCAAGTTATTTCTAGTTTTAATTATTCTTTCAGCCTCTCTGTTGCTTGAGCTCAGGTTTCACACTCTGCTGCCTCCTCTCAGAGGAGCTGATTGCTGCTACAAATGCGACATTTCTAGAATTTGAATGGTCAGTTAATCATTTTATGACCCACAAAAGGTTTCACAGTGCTGACGGCCACATACTATTTGTCCAAGCAAGTCAAGCTAACATATTTTTTTTTCCTCCATGGGCCTGAAAGACCTGTTTAGGCAAGCGAATGCTGACCTCTATCAGAGGACACTTTCTCATCAGTCTAGGGTCTTTTCTTGTCATGATGTCAGTTTAGTTGCTGACCTCACTCCAGGCTATGGATTATAGCAAACCTTTCCTTCAGCATTTTGAACTCAATGATCTAGTGCTGCACGCAAGTTACTCTGTCAAAACACTCCATACGTCCTCTGTTGGCCCAGTATTTTTGCTGTTCTCTTAAAGAACACTTCTTTTTTCATGACAAACAGACACATTAGGAAAGGCACATGGAGCTCTGACACTTAAGCAAGTAGTTCGCCCTTCTTTTTACTGCTGTTTTACACTTAGGTGTTTAGGCTTAATTGTTTTATCCTGTGGAAATAAATGTAGCAGGAGATGTCTGTCAAATACTTCCAACTGAAATCCTCAAAAAATTTCAAAATCATAATAAGTATTTTAGACAGTTGCATGGCTTTAAAGACTGAGACAGTGCCGTGTTTTTAACAGAGAAGAAGAGTGTTTGAGAACTCCCCAGCATTGAGGCTGGTACAGCTGGAGAACTGGGTACACTTAGAAATCTACTGAAACAGAAATTCAGAAATTAATCTGAAAGTTGGCTGAAATCTGAGAATGGCAGTGTAAGTCTGGAAGAGGTTTCCACAGGGGGAGTAGAGACAAAATGACCATCTAAGACTAATTTCTACACAAAATAATGTTTCCAGTTATAAAGGCCAGAAGAAGTATGACTACACAGTGCTGCTAGCCTATACAGTTGTGAAGCATAGCAAACTATTGGGTCCTTTACCTTGAAAAAGTTTACAACCTAAGCCTGAATAGATACAACAAAGAAAGGCAAAACTATAAGCACAGAACGTGGTAAAATTCTTCTAAGCAGAGCAAAGTACAAAACTGCTGGTTGTTTAGACACTGGCTACATAATACGTTAGGGTTTATTGTCTACAAGACCAAAGAATGGGGATTTACCTAAGCAGTACAAGCCCAGAAGGACCACAGTAATCTCTGTGTGTCTGTCACTGCATGAAGAAGTTGGCAGCTGTTTGTGAGAGGCAGAGACAAGGCTCACAGCCCCTGCTGATGCCCACGGCCAAAGGAGCCCAAGAGCTATGTATGCAGGGTTTGCCTCTCTCTGTCCTGTGACACCTTCGCTCCAAACAGCCAACACACCTCTGCACTGGGGAAAGAAGGCTGAGGCCCTCTGCACATAAGTACGCCCAGCATGCTCTTGGCATGTTCTAAATAGGAAGTTATTCTCAGCAAAATCAGGGGAACATTATTTACAACCCATGTTTTTCTGGTGAGTAAATGTGGGGAAGAGTTTCCCACCACCCCCAGTATAATTTGAGAGAACCCACCACTGCCTCTGCCATGCAACAGGAAGACAAAGTGGGGTCAGGCTATGATCCAGCAGCTAAGGTCCTGCCTGGATGGTAATTTAAGAAATTCCATCTACTGCACAGATCAGTTAAATTTTTGTTTATGTGGCAAAGAGTTGATACAACGTGATGGACCAATTCCTGTGGCAACCAGAATTGTGTTTGTAGGTGAATTCTCAAACCACAGATTCAAAAGTAATGGTGCCAGATGTCTCCTGCAATTAAGTTCAGCCATCAAGGATCAACAGTGCTTAGGCAAGGTAACATTGTTAAATGAACTTGCAGAGTTGCCAGTATACCTGTAATTAGCCAATAGCAAAAGAAATATCATCACTGGAATGCTTGTCATCTACATGTGTAAATCAGCAAGCAGCAAGGTAAGTAAAAGCAGTGAAAAAATGGTCAAGAGTAGAGACATAAATGCTTCAGGCTCTCTGTGATAACAGCTTTTGTCATCTGAATGTGCAGTTCCATGAGGAACCTTTCTTGAAAACAGTGTGCAACTCAGTGGTCCTCGGGAGCAACATCCCTAAGAACATTTCTTATTCCCAATGCAATCTTATTCTGGGGTATGGCAACTATCAGGAAACTTGATATTAAGCAATGTAAAGTCTCGTAAAAGGATGTTCCTTCCTTGAGTACCAGTAGTTTCCCCATTTAATGCCAGCCCATGGTGACATGGTCATATATTTTTGTAGAAATGGAAGAAAGCAGTAGTATTGAAGTGGAACGGGTTTTTTTCTTTGTTAATAGCAGAGTTTCTGGTTTCTCATGCCTTTCCAAAACTATGAGCAAGCAGGCTCAAACTCATAGCATTTTGCTCCTTGCCTAAAGGCAAATTGATACCATTAATAACAGTGTTTAGTCCACAATGGTTCCTCACTGAGACTGAAGGAGAATGACTTTTTTTTCTGTCTCAGGCCCTTAGCTGGTGTTAAAGGGGTGAAAAATACCTCGGTTAACTTCTGGCTGAGGGGCTGCTGATCTCTCTGGGTCTCTTTTCTCGCAATGTCACCAACCTCAGGTGTGTACTCTTGGTCTCTGCATCTGCAAGGCCTGCAGGCCAAGGAATGCATTTCTCAGCAGCATAAAAAGGCCCTCATGTACATTTAGGGTTCGAATTGTGTGGTAGCACAAGTGATGGCTGAGCTACAGTTAAGGCCATGAGTGACTCAGTGTCTCAGAGGACTCATGCAGATGGCTTCTTCACCAGCTGCGTGTGATGGATGAGTACAGGGTCACTTAGACTGTGGACACAACACTTGGTTAGGATAAGAGCCAGATGCTTGGGGTGTATTAGCTTGGTGGGATCTCTAGACTTAGGTGGCCCACAGTGGTTTTTGCCACAGGTGGATGGCTCAGGCTTGGAGGCAGAGTCTGTTCCTTGCAGGGAAGCAGGAGGACCCATCATAGAGGAGGGGTTTCTTGGCATTCCTGAGTTAGGCAGGACCGAACTTTTCATGTTCCCTTAATGCAAGTTGTTTCTTGGAGCCCTTCAAAATGCATTCTTAAGGAAATCTGCAAAGATGGAATTGGTGAGCCTCTGCTTGCCATATGAAATATATTACAGAAACATGTTTCATGACTCAGTGTGGGGATGTGCAAAGAATTTGAAGGCAGTAAAGAGAGGGAAATCTTGTTTTCCTTTCTCAGACACAAAAATTATTGAGCCCAAGAAGACTATATGACCAAAATCTGTGAGATTTCTGCAGAGAGTGCTTTATTTTTCAAGAATAACTTAAATGTTTCATTTTGTTTCTCACAGTTGTGTACTTCATTGTAAAACATTTAGGTGTATCTGTGTGGTTTATATCCCTGACCCAAAGTGAATGCCTTTCTTGCCCCTGCTTTTGTGATGAATATTTAATTATCAGCTCAGTTGTTTGGGTTACTTTCTCTGTTCTTGCCTTGCAAACATTGCTGAAAATCCTTTTTCTTGTCAGTCAGCAGTTACAAATGTGGCTTTTGGCTTCATGAAGACCCATGCAGATCTCATTGACCTTTGTGCTATTTGTGCTCTATACATCGTACAAAGGAACTACCTAATTGTTCTACACAAAAAAGAGCTCAAATAATGCACTTTCCACCAATGAAAATATTAATTTCTCTTTTAGCCTGTATTGCAGACTAAAGTAGGCATATTCCATACTCTTCATGCTCCAATTTTATAGACATCTCTCCCCCCCCACCCCGCCCCAGCACATATTTGTTCTGTAATTAAGCTATTCTTAATTAAGTATCTAATTCTGGGCAAAGATGAAAAGGAAAATGAAATAACTGCCACAACCAACTTCTGGCATTTCTTGCAAGTGACCCATTTATCTTGCTAATTCTGAAGAGAACAACACTTCCAACAAAAGGATAAAAAACTTTAATAGTTTGGATGACCATATGGGCACCCAGAGAGTTCCACTGGGATTGAAATGTATTGTGCTCAATACATATTTACATAAATGCCAAGGATTTTATAGTCAAAAAGCTCAGACTTGAAAAGCTTTGCAGACACGCTTAGTGCACTCGTCACAATGAGCAAGTGGTCTCCGAGAAAATCAGTCGACTATTTGCATTCACAAAATTAATTACATGCTTATATCTTCTATGCCTGGTCTTTGCAATGGATTTTGCTGTGTGGACTCAGCACTCTTGTAGAATGCTACAGACCTCAGTGGATCCCATCCAGGCACATTGCTGGAGTGAAGGCAATTCATTTGAAAGAGAAAGTGGGGAAGAGAGGCAACCAGTTTTAAACTCCCTCCTCTATTTTCTCTGTGCATGGATACACAAATACATGTGGTACTTCTTAAATAAGTGTTTCAAGTATGTCAAGCTTCTTAGCAGCACATACACAGCACTGGGAATATGCCAAGGAAGATGATTTCTGTGTTTAATGACACATTTAAAGATTTTCCCCCAGTATTTTGCAAAAGAAGCTAAACAAATTGGTGATGAACACAGGAAGAAGAAATTAAATTTGACTGAATTCTCCAAATGAGCTATTTACTTTGTTCCTTGAATTTCTCAATTCTGATATTTTAAACCAAGGTGGAGGTGCACTGTAAGTACTGTGCAGTTATTTACCCACCATGGAATGGATTATTCTTTTATGTTTTCCCAGATTAGTTCTTAGGTTTCCTGTACCCTCATTTGCTTGCTGCTTTGTCACAAGACACCTTTGCAATAAGCCCACAGGAGCACCCATCAGTAGGAAGCTGTAGGCTGTATTCTGCACCAGACAGACCACCACAATAGGTGCTAACATCGCCTGCCAGGGATGGAGGCTCCACTGATCCAGGAACTAAAAATTTCTTAAGAAATTAATGCAATAATTGTCTCCTTTTCAGCCCTAGTGAGCTTATATCTTGGAGTACTGTGCCCAGTTCTGGGCTCCTCAGTACAAGAGCGACATGGAGCTCCTGGAGTGGGTGCAGCAGAGGGCAGTGGAGATGATCAGGGACTGGACCGTCTCTCTTATGAGGAAAGGCTGAGGCAGCTGGGCCCGCTCAGTCACAAGAAGGACTAAGAGGGAACCTCATCAATTTCTGTAAGTATCTGAAGGGAGGGTGCCAAGAGGATGGAGCCAGGCTCTGCTCAGTGGTGCCAAGCGATAGGACAAGAGTCAGTGGGTAGAAACTGATGCACAGGATGTTGCACATGAACATGAAGAGGAAGTTCTTTACTGTACAGATGACGGAGCACTGGAACAGATTGTCCAGTGAGGTTGTGGAGTCTCCCTCACTGGGGATATACAAGAATCGTCTGGTTGCAATCCCGTGCCACGTGCTCTGGAATGACCCAGCTGGAGCAGGGAGATTGGACCAGATGATCCCCTGTGGTCCCTTCTGACCTGACCCATTCTGTGATTTTGTGATTCTTAAATCTGATTTAGATTAAGAAATCCTAATGCTTGCAGTACCTAAGTTAGATATCTCTCAAGAGGCTGCCTGATTATAGTCCTAGATATTTCTGTACTACTTCCAGAACTTCCTGTTTTATCTCTGGCCCAGGACAGTCCTACTCTCATTACTACTTGTTGTTATACTTTCTGGACAAGTTTAAATTAAAAGGAAAAATCAAGAGGCACTTGTTACTTTTCTTGAAAACAGACTGGGCCTGAACATGTATTTTTATTTTTACCTCACTTTATTAAAGTCTTCATAAATACAATGAAACTTGACAATGTACCATATGGTGCATAAACATTAACTCAAAATACAATCTATTGTCATAAAAGTACATCTACAGACTAGTCAACAATCTCTCCTGGGACACATCAGTGAACTCATTTTGCTCAAGATCTGAAGTCCTTCAAAGCTATGGAATGTCTGCAGAGTGAAAAATCCCACAGAACGACAGAGGGAGTCCCATTGTATAAATCCCAGCCCTATGGTTACAGATGCATAAAAAGATCAAAAAGAATGAAAGACACACACAATCACAAAGTAAACATTTCCAAACAGAATTATGCTGATAACTGGCATCAGGGGAAGATCTGATCCCCAGCTTTTACTAAGTGTGAGGCACTGTAAATACTAATGTAAAGAGCAGTACAAAAGTACAGAACAGTTTCTAAAGCTCCATGCTGGTTTAACTAACTGCTGTAGTCAGCCTCAACAGGAACTAAGTGTAGCATTGCAAATACACTGGAAAAATCAAATAAATTTCAGATAAAACAATCCCTCTTTCATCAAGGATGTGCAAAGATACACAAAACTTATGAAAATCATACTAATTATGCTTTCATCATTAAGCAAAAATTCCTTTTAATTCTTACATCCTGACTACTTTTGCCACACTGTCAAAAACCCTGTACAAATAATTCTAATTTATGTGAATCGATGTTCATGTAAACTAGCACATATGATTTAAAAAAAAAAACATGAAGCCCTTCCTCTCCCCAAAGTGTGACCTTTCTTTGCAGCTGTGCCAGGAGCCTTTGCTCAGACTTGTCGCAAGGCCCCTGAGCAACACAGGCATCTGCCACTCCCCTGTTATGGGATAAAACCTGTTCCTGTTGCACACCTGGAAGGCATGTTGAACCTGAGGTGTCCCTGTCTGTGCTGCATGGTGACTATGGTTGTAGATCATGTTCTTTAGCTACAAAACATTGCATTTTGTGCATGCCAGTCCCCACAATATGACATGTTTCCATGTAGCAGTGAAAAACAGTCTCTTTCTTACCCCATGGCTGCTAGGTAGATGGTAAGACTCTCTGATAACCCCACATGCCAAAGACAGAAAAGGTGTTATCTCCTATCTGGTGACAGATATGAGAAGCAACTGTCTGTCTGCACCAGGTAGAGGTAGTATTTCTTCCCATGCATGAAGATCAAAAACAATGATTGGTAGGGGCCTATGTGCAGTCACTGGTGAAGACCTCCAGTTTCATTATGACTTTGTTCCTTGTTAATTTGGCATTTCATACAGCATTTTGCCATATTAGAAGTGGACCCAAAACAACTCATTTCCAAAAGCAGCTGTTGAAAAGGTGAATGGGTAATTTCTTTTTCTAACCAGAAATCAGTATTCTGCCATCTCTCATAATTACTGCGTGCACCTACTATCACTTAGTGGGTAGTGGGCTTTTCTGTTGTTGTTTTTGGTTTGTCTGTTTGTGGGGGGTTTGTTGTTGTTGTTGTTTGTTTGTTAACTGTGCCTTTTCATAGGGAAAGAATATTCTTTAAATTAACTTAGAAAATAGCTGTAGGTGCTCTAAGAGGTGAAAATCTTTCCTCTAATTCATATTTCTTGAGTCTGATATTGTTCAGCAGTACAACACTGGAATCTGCACCTGCCCTGATCTCATTGATTGCCTTTTCTGAGCATGAGGATGTATGCTACTAACCAATAGGATGGAACATTTTCAAGTCAACTCCAAGCTATGGTATATGAAACCAAACCAGCAAAAGAAGTCTTACAGACTCCTTCTCTATCTGAACTACTAGAGTCTACCTTGTTTTTATCACCTAGCTTCAAACTGTTTGTAGAAATACAGAATATAAGTGCCTCGCCTTCACAGGACACTTTCAAGCTGAAAGAATAAAGTAAGAAGGAATAAATGTGTGCTGACCTCATTTGTCCCAGTTCCGAGACAGCAAGCAAAAGGTTCATAAAGCCTGAAAAACAACCTCAGATGCTTTGCATGCCAACCTCTAGATTTTGGTCTTCAAACTCAGTTGTTGCAGTTTCCATGGAGAGAGTATGTGATGTATTATCTAATTGTCCCCTATAAATGTGACATGCTCTAACAACACCTAACCCTCACAAAGAGATATATAATATCTATTTTCCGTCTTCTTCATAATCCACTGCTGGGACATATTTCCAGCTTTCCCAGTGCCTCCCATTTCATAAGATTAGTATCCTGGATGAAGCAGTTCCTCTGTCTGGATTGCTTAATGGCTAAGAAGAGCTAGCATTTACTTGAATATAAAAGATTTTTTGTCTTGCTGGCAAACTCTTTGCTTGTCAGTTTTTTACAGGTGGATCGTTCAGAGAAGACTCCAAAACCCTGTGCTCCATCTGTTTTAGTATTCAATTTGAATGGTGATGTAATAGCAGCTTTTGTAAGAGCTGAGGTATTCTTGGCCAAAATTCCCATCCTTCCATTATCTGCTGTGAGCCATCTGGTTGCTGTCCTTCAGACGGGAGAATCTTCTGCAGCTGTTTTGAGTCTGATTTCCCAGAGAAATGAGTTTATGCATGATATAATTGCACTGATATTCTATTAGCACTGTGAAAGACAGAGATCCCAAGGATTACTGTATTTCATAGACTCACAGAATCATTAAGGTTGGAAAAGACCTCTAAGATCATGGAGTCCAACTGTTTGCCCAGCATTTCTATCTGCTCCCTGGGGATTAGCAGGTACATTGGAGAAGGGAGATTCAGGTTAACATTCTCACTGAGGAAAAGTATGGGCAGTCATACAATCTCACTGACTAAGGGATCCTCTTGCATGCCATTCTGGAAGAGTAACTGAGGTATTTTAGCTGTTATGACAAGGGAGCTGGAAGGAGCTGAAATTATTGTGCATGAAGGAAGAGTTATAAGGGAAAGAGATAACCATAATAAACCAGCCTTTGTAATTCTCTTCACTTGTTTGTTAAAAGTCTTAGAGAAAAATTTTATTCACGTATAAATTCTAGGGGCCTCCCCACTGCTTTAAAGCCTTTTCAGTGATCCAGTAGAGCACATCAGTGCAAACTTTTGAATATGGACCTGAAAGTAAGGTATGGCTTCCATTCACTGTTGCTGGTGGTCACTAAGAGGTCATTTGGTGCCCCTTTAATACCTAGGCACACCTTCTCTTTAGGCAGGGAGACACTGGTGGTGTACAAAGAACTAATGACCCTGAACACAGAGACACCCTATCAGCAGAAACTGCTGGGTCATCAAGGCCCATTTCTCCCAATGTTGGTAGCCACTTCATGTAACCCCTCAAATAGTTTGAAGATCCTTTCTGTATGTGTACTTCAGCAAAAAGATTCTTCTTACATACCTTTTAAATGTATTCTTTCTTACTTACAGATCTGCATTTTTATCAGTTAGTTCTGCACTGCAGCTTTTTGAGATATCAGGATGGGCTGGTCAAACTAGATCTCTGCTCTGATGTTGAGATTCTTGCCTTTGGAAATTTCCAGTAGCTGGTACTTCCAAAGAGTTAAACTCCCTCTTCACATGCTTTGGAAGTGATGGTTCAGAAATGAAAGAAATTCTGACAAAAGAAACTTGACATCAGAGTAGCTGTGACTAATAGCAGCAAAGAGGATTACACCAGGAAGCTGGAAAGATGGTACATCCCAAGTGAAAATGGAGTGGTCTTCTAGTCTGACACAAGTGAAATCCTAATGGGAGAACATATAAGAAAAGGAGAAAAAGTGGTATTTTTCTGAGATATTGAACTACAGATTGCTGGGAAAATGTATGAGATGTGAAAGACATGCATGCATACTTAAATAATTTCCCTGAAAGATGTTACACATGGAAATTTTGCTTCAAGTTAAAGCAGAAAACTCCAGCCTTGATGTAATTTTGTTTCTTCCTCCTTGTTGGAGAAGTTTGATTAATTAAATATTTTGTATTTGAAGTTTCAGAGAGGGGAAGAAGTGGAAAACAAAGAACAGTGGGAATAAGCACCAGTGCTCAATGCTGAGGTCAATAATGTGATACTGCTTGATACATAATCTTTACTTAACCATAAAAAATAAGACGGTACTGTTGTGAGATGATGGAAATGGTGAGAACAGTTCCTTGCTGACCCTTGTAATCAGTTTATGCACTGAAGCGTGAGTTTTGATTTCTTCCTTTTGACTGAAGAATTGTTTTTTCTCTTTAAAAAAATGTAGCAGTATAAATATTACCTTCAGTTTCTCCCACATTTTCAGCCTTTTTCTGAAGCTTTTCAGCTTCTCTTTTAAATTTGGGGGAAGTATGAAGAAATAGATAGATCCATTTTTACTTCATCAAGTTCATCTCAGCCAAAAGCCAGGTACAGTGCCCAGTGAAAATTGATGGGATATTATATATTATGTTCTGTCTTCTCTCAAGTCATGTAACCTACATTTTTGAAATCTCTTGCAAAATTAATCAGTCCACACCGAATTTTCCCTCAGGTACTTCAGAAACCAGCTAAAGCAATAGACAAAATTAGTGAATACCTTCATGTGATTAGAGAAGATAAGTGAGTTCCTAGAGGACCGACAGAGAAAACCTATTATACCTATATTTAAGGGGAAGAGGGCAATGGGGAAGAGGAACCAGTGAATTACAGAGCCTTCATTATAACTTTAGTATGTGGAAAGTTACTGGAACAAACAACCAAATTTTCAACATCTAGAGCATAATAAGGTGCTAGGGAATAGCAAACATGTATTTGTGAAGAACAAGTTGACAACAAAACCAGCCTGATTTTCCTCTCTGGTTAAGATAACTGGCCTAGCCTATGTGAAATGAGAGAAATGCACCACATCTTGACCTTTGTAAAATGTTTCACACAACTCCACAACTCACTGTCAAAGGCAGCATAGGGCAATATGATCCAGGTGAAATGACTGTGACAGATTGGAAAACAACCCGAAGAACCACTGCCAGCAGCTCAGTGTTAAACTGGGAGTCAGCACTGAGTTGTCCTGCAGGATTTTGCTTCATGACCAGTACCGCTGAATGGTTTTGCTACCAGTTACAAAATGTGAGGAGGATATCAGGCTGGGAGATTTTGTAAGCCCTTGGGAAGATGGGGGTAGAATTCAAAATGATCTTGGTAAACTGCAGAAATGTTTGGAAATCAATACCAGAAAATTCAATAAGGACAAGTGGAAAACACAAGCCTTGGAACTGCCAAATCAAATGCCCAGGCATAGAGAGGTGAGTAACAGCCTATGAGTCAGGATTGTGGGAAAGGAGATGACCACAAAATGAATAGGAGCCAACACTATTGCAAGGTTGCTCCACAGGAAGAAAATGCCACTCTGAGCTGTGTCCACAGGATGCTGGGCAAGCTGCTCGTGTCTCGTCTGTGGAGCATTTTTACTGGCAACCTCAGCATAAAAAGGCAGCACGTCACAGCTGAAAAGGAAATATGGACAGACTCCCAAACTGCTGCCAGGAAAACAGCAGGAAGTTTTAGCAGAGGTCTGGAAAAAGAGGACTGGTGAAAATGTTAAAAATTTGTGTTTTCTGTGTCCGGAAAAACAAGATTTGGGTGAGGGCATAAAGGCAGATTTTTAAAAAAGTGTAATGCATACTAAGAGGTATAATAAGAAGAGTGCTGATCTACATTAGTTTCCAGGACAGTTGAAGGTGAAATAAACCTAATTTGAAGCAAGAGGAATTTAGGTTACAAGCAAACCAAACCTCTAAGAATAAGATGGGTGGAACTTGGAAAGGGTGACTGATAGAAACTGTGAAATCTCTTTTTTTTTTTAAGCTTTTAAGAAAAGGCTTGAGAGTAGTCTTGAGAGTTGTTCAGGTGATCTTTGATCTTGCATCAGAAACAAAAGACAAAAGTAATTTAGAAAAGTCCTACATTTCCATAACCCTGAAATGCAAATAAAAATCACATTTTATAATGTAAAATAAAAGGTCAGGACTCATTATGTCTAGTCTACTCTGCCATTTCTTTGGGTCTTTCCACCTCTTTGTCTCCTCTTCTGTTAGGCTGAATCCACACATTCCAGTTGCATTTACTGCATAAGTCCTCAAATAAACCAGCTGGTTGTACTATGTGGTAGAGAGAAACCTTATCAGGCATGGATGATATCATTAGGCTTATGTGAACATACCAAATGAATCCTGGAATGATCAGTGTTTCTCATGATAATTAGGAAAAAAGATAAATTAAAAAAACCCTCATGCTTTTCCTGATCATCATAAGAAATGGGTCTTTCCAGGAAAGAGATGATCAGAAGGTGTTTGTCTGGGATTGCCGTACTGTGGGGTTAATGGGGAATAAAGCATTTGCTCCAGCTGCACTTTGTTTGCTCTGGAGGGTCCCCACTTCTGTAACAGCAATAATTGCATGACAGGTAAATCAGATCCAGAGCTTTGTCTGCTTAAATGGTGTTTCTTTTAGACCATCCCATCAAGCAGGAGGTTGTACCCTTGATCCCAGTATGACTTTTGTGTTGCAAGCTACTCTGTAATCTCCCTAAGCACATCGAAGTGCTGCCTCACTTCATAAAATGACCATCAAACGATGTTCTATTGATTCAGAAGGGGCCTCTGATTCTGCATGTGCTAATTGATACTTTATTAAAGTCTAAGTTAGCATACAAAAGTGCTAACTAGGCCAAACTCCCTGCAGCTTTGTAAAATACCATTATTCCCCATTGCCTTTTAAATCCCTATATGAGAAGATAAGGACTATCTACTCATTTTTCTCATTGATTCCCACCTCTGAGAATAGGTTCACAGTCCGTGTACCCAAGCAAAAATAATTAACTGACCCCTCCTATTAAGTACAACGTATATTCAATAAAACAAAGTTTGGACGCCAGTGACTCCATCCTAGCTTGCTGTACGGCATCACGGGGCACAGCAAGAAGTGCTTTGCATTAGGCAGTTAACATATAAAAGGGACCCTAGGTATCTCTGCCTTTTAAAAATTGATTGACACTTCCTGTGAGAATACAAGTGTTCTTTTTCATCTCTTACAAACTCACTTTTCTGTTTATCTAAATCCACCTAAAGCTGGCATTGATTGTCTCACTTTTGGCCTATGGCTTACAGCGATGCTCTCTACATTACTGCACTTGATCTTGGACTTGCCATGTTTCAATGTGAAGTGTTTCAATATGCATAAGAACCAAATTTCCCTCCCCAGCCGATTTTTTTCACAGAAAAGATTCGGTCCAAGTCTCTAGACTTCTACAGACTTTGCTCAGGGTAAATCTTACTCGCTTGGCTCATTTGCACCTCCCAGTGTACTTCACTAAGAATATTCAGGTGAGATAAGACCTACAGTTCTGCAGAGGCATTTAAAAGATGTAAAAGAATTACAACACCTAACTATATACTTTGTAGGTAAAACTGTAGGTTTGGCATTCAGATGGCAGAATTAAATGCCTATATTATATCATTTGTGCCCATTAGCCTATTAATTGTCTCATTATCAACACTGAATAACGGCAGGCACAAAATATGTCTGAGGAAACTAAAATTTTATTCAGGTGTTATTTATACTACTGTGACATTCCTGGGGATGGAAATGCAATATAAATTCATAGTATTACCTGTCAAAAATCTATCACCTCTTCTCCAGTCCCTAGAATATCTTTCCTTCAAGAAATATTTTTCTTGCCAATCACATGATAATAAGGAAAATGCAGCCTAAATGAAATTTTCTACTTTTTAATGCCAGAATGATCTCCACTTGCATACTATAAGGAGACTGGGTTTCTAAATATTTCACTCAGGTAAAATTAAGTAGTATAATACAATGTTATATAATACACTATAAAGTGATATAACATAATGCAATATAATATGACACATAAGGAAAGCACGGTGTCCATTTTACCTAGGAGATATGGCATGCTTATGAAAATGCATCTCTTGATAATGCCAGGAAGGGCAAACCCAAAATGCATGCAGCTCACGTCCCTAAGTGCTTGGACAGCTCCAAGGCAGGAAGATGTGAGACACCTTTAAATCCACAGTTTGTGATGCACAGACGAAATGGTCAGATTTGATTAAGTCAGCTGCTGATAATTTCTAGTTAAATATCGAAGGTAGAGTAATAAACCAGTGAACGTGATTGACTTGGGAAGCCTCAGCAAACAGCTGCATTTTTAGAGGATTTAAATAAAGAAGTGGTATCTTGCAGAACTGATCTATAGGGAGAATATTGCAGTCTGCTGGAGTGACACAGAGATGTGGAGGACTGGGTTGCCCCGGTTCTGCACGCAGGCAGCCTCCAGCACCACCAGCGAAGGCTGAAGCCCAGTCCTTCCTGCATTATGTGTTGAGCTGTGGTTTGTCCACTACACCCGCTCAGTGCAGCCTGCCTGCACTTCCCACTTGCTCCAGCTGGCAGAGACCATACCTGGGATTCCCGCCTTGAGAAGCACCTACAAATGGCTGTGGGCAGCCAGTGGATGCCCGGCTTGCATCCTCTCCAGCCATTCTGCAACGGAGATGAAAGACCCATTGTGGCTGTCCTGGACCGAAGCTGGGCACCCTGCAGAGTTCATAGACTAAAAATCAGGCAGAGGAAAGTCTCTGCCCCATGGCCTGCAGAGTCCCTGCTTGCTCTGGTCTAGAGAGGTCTCAGAGACCCCCTGATAGAATGCCACCCCACTGTGTGGGAAGTGCAGCTGGCTGGGAAGCTGCAGGGATGGCTCCAGTGGAAGAGCAAAATAATCACTGCTTTTCATGCAGTGTCAGAGGCAGGAGGAGGAAAGTGTGGATTTCCCCACGCATGGGAGCCAAACTGCTTTGCTTGCATATGATTTTAACAGGTATTTACCTGTCCTTGCAGCCTTTTTAAAAAAACACGCAGCAGTTTATTCATTAATTAGAATCCCCGTACACCATTAATTTCAGAGAGTGGACTCTCTAGCAGCAGTTCCTGGTCATTTTACTATGAAGAATAATTGAATAAACTAGAAATATGTGAACAATGTTACTCGAAAAAAAATATGTCAAGGACAATAAAACTTTTGATTTCTGGTTTAATATTCATTCAGTATTTCAAGAAAAGACATAGCATCTGTCCAGCATTATTAATTAGCATGAGCTTCATTCACTGTAACTCTTCTTTCTCTTCAAAGAAACACATACATTGTTATATATCCCCCATTTTGTTTTCCCACAAGGCCCATTTCAAAACAGATTGTGTTGTTTCTGATGCAATACTGTATCAATCTGATTATACTGTACATAATAAGATATGCCCTAAGATAGAGCACTGCATGGATTTTCATTTAGAAGGACACCTTTGATGTTGTGTGAACTAAGAAATTTTTAAATTCTACTGAAATAAAAACGAAATTCTGTGTCACTGTAATCAATCTTGATCCACGGTAGAAGTCTGGGCTCTGCATAAGTGCCATTTTAATCTACTTCCAAATATAAGCTTCCAACTAGATAGTCAAGGCACACAGATTAGCTCTTTGAACAGGAATTTTCTGAAAGCAGAAATAGAAATGTATGTGCCTAATGCCTATTTTACAAATCATCTTTTCAATTAGAAGAGTTTTACAACTTGTTTAAGAATAATTTGTCCATGTCACTGTCACTCTCCAGAAATGCACAGGTTTAAACTTCCAGTCTCTTTGAACAGACTATGAGGAGCAAATAATGGAATTATTCTGAGCCTCTTATATGGATACCAATGAATGCAATAGACAGCTACCTAATATTTCTGAAGCACTGTCTCAGACAGCTTGTCCACATATTAGAGAACATAGCATATTCATTGTTTCTTACCAACACAAAAATACAATGCTTTTCAAATCTTTCCTGGTTTTGAGCAATCCACTCCATTCAGCAGGAAGCAACAGAGAAACTGTACTTTATGCCACTGAGAAAAATAAATAGTAATGTTAAAACATACCTTTCACTATATTTGCATTTCTGTGTTCTGTCATTTGCTACTGCAGCTCAGTTTACACACTGCATTTCTCCTGTGCTCTTCAGGGCAGTGCATGCAACAGGTGCTTCAGCAGCTCTGCCCTCTTTCCAACATAACCCGCTCCAAAGAACAAGCCTGGTTTGTACTACAGCATGCAGCGACTTTCAGGAAAAAGAAAAGACAGCATCACAAACCAATCAGACACTCTTTGTCTGATGATCTAGCCTTTTTCTCAACTGATGCACCAGTTTGTGAATGGGACCAGTAATCCAGGAGGTGAGGTATACAGACAGCATTCACTGGAAAGGATGCTGGGAGAACATGAGCTACATGAGTGGACAGTGGGAACAATAGCAAACGTTTCATGTTGAGGTGGCTGGGAATGAATAATGCATGTGTTGGGGAAACAGTTGCCCCATTCTGGTGTGGAGGGCGTGGAAAGAGTGGGCGTGAGAGGTACTTCCCTGATCATGTTAGCATTTCTAATTAAAATCGTCATCTGCACAGACCCAGAAGACACTGTATGATGAGAAAACAATGTGCAAAGTTCCAGGAGGGGAAAAATTCCTGTCACATGGACCCGCAGAAGAAGTAGCTCAGATGCAAATACAGTATTTTATGTAGGCAAGCAGGCACTCAAAAATAAAACCAAAGGACAAGGAGAAATCTTAGCAGGTGACATGTTTTTATCTGGTATTGTTTAGATGCACCATATAAATGAACGCGTCATCTCAGAAGAACCACCCTTTCAAATTATTGTTAATTAAGTAATAATCCCTGAGAAATGTGTCGTTACCAACAGTTAGCAGCAACTTGATTATGTTTTCCCCAGGGTATTAATGCTCAAACACAATGGCCACTAATTGCAGTAAGAACTAATTTCCCAGGAATTACACATGCACTTTCTAACTATCTGGTGGCACAGTTTTTGCTTTTAAACTTTGTTTTTTCAATTTGTCTAACTAGAGCACTGGTCACTCAGAAAAATTATCCTCTAATCATCCTGCACAGAAATCACCATTAACGAAAAGAAAGCTGATCTTTGCTACCTTTGTACATTATTAATTTTTTGTTGCAGACAACAACAGCAAAGGTTATAATCCCTATAAACAATACATCAGCTCTAAGTCCAGCAAAGCTAGCAAAAACATTTTCAATCAGTGCAGTGAGCTTTGGATAGGTCTCGACAGTTTCTTTAAAAACAAGCGGGGGGTCTGCTGTTTTCTAAGTTTACATTACAGCACTTCTTCTGTAATATGTTATTAATGCAGTAAGAAATCATTTCTGGGATGTCGATGACCAGCTGACATTTCTCCCTGTCAGCTGTTTTCAGTATAGAAAAATTAGGTGGCCATAAGAATTATTATTATTAAGCATTGTTTAAGGGATAAATTGAGAAAATTAATGCAGAGGCATGGGGAAAAAAAAATCTACCTGGAATTTAAAGTGATTTTCTCCACAAATACTTTTCCCCTCAGCTCAGGAGCAGAGTATAAGGAAAAAGCCTTAAAGAATAGCTGCCATTGTCATTACATTCTAAAAGCATTCACATGACAATTTAAAAAGAACTGCCATTTCAGCTATTTCTTAAATAACCTCTTTCTTCCTCCATAATCATGGAATATATTTCTTTCACCTTTTGACTAGCACTTTGGTTTTTTTAATAAACTTACACACTCATTTTGCAGGAAATTATATTTTAAAATGTTTCTCAGAGGTGTTTTATCATAACACTTTCGTTTGGGTTGAATTAATGTTGAATCCTGATTTTCAGAAATAGAGGGAGAGGAAGAGAGGGAGAGAAAGAGAAAAGAAAAAAAGCTTAGCTTCTACCCTAGCTCCAAAACACACATCTTCAATTTGCATTTCTAAATCAATCTTAGCATAAGCTTTATCTGTGCTAACAGAATTATTCTGATACTTCTGAAACACAGACAGCAGCAGTGTAGTTATCTGCTGGACTAGCCAGTCAAGAGTTTTTTCCCACTCACTTCACCAGGGCACAGTTTGTGTTCAAGCCTTCAATGCCACAATGCCAGTCCTCGCTTCAGTTTTTATTCCTTTCTTTTTTTTTTTAGGTCCTCCTCTCTCTTTTTTCCCCATTAAGATGTGAATGGGCTGGTACCTCAGCCAATATGTCTATACATGCCTGAATAGACTTGCAGAAAAGCAGGGTCCCTTTTGTCTGGGCCCTTAAGGCTGTATGTCATTCCGCACCGATAGGCAAGGGCTCCTCTGTCTGTGGGAGATTCCAATAATTGCCAGAACAAATTAAACTGAGGCTTATCTGTTCCTCTTCTTTTTCAGCTTGAAAATGGAGGAACAAGACCAATTCTAGCAGGTGACAATGTAGCATAGAAATAGATTGGATACAGCTTATGTGAAGTCATGCTGTAGATAGCAGGGGCAGGACACTGCTTTGAGGAGTGAGGTGATGTTGTGCTACATGGACTCAGTGGGTACTTCTGATCTGACAAACAGGAAATGAGTTGGGAGGTTAAGAGCAGTCTATCTAGTTACCATTGTCACAGGTGAAGGAGTATTTCTGATAATACCATCTAGATGTGGTACTCAGGGTCACGGTTTAGTGGTGGACTTGGCATGTAGGTTAATGGTTCGACTTGATGATCTTAGAGGTCTTTTCCAATACAACCATTCTGTTTCTACACTGGAGTGGGCTGGGCAGCCCAGAAACACAGAATGGACTGCAATTATGTAGGCATGTTTTGAAAAATACACATGAAGAGTACAATAAATTCTGGATATTCCCCAACAGAAACAGAGCTCCTTCCCCGCCTTTGCCCCCCACCACTTATATCTTGTGCCTTAGTCTACGTGAAAGCATCGCAAAGTACAGCCTTAATCTGTGGCAGATCAATGGGGAGAGTTCTGCCTTGTCTCAGCAGTGAGTATTTGGAAGTCTTGGGCTGAAAAGACTGTATTAAGAGATAGTATAGTTATCAGACACAAATTTTCTATAGCAAAGAGCTGTCATCTTCCTTTCCGGACGAGATAAAATGAGTTCAAAGTGCTTTCTTCAGGCAAAGCCAGACTTGAAACCACACAAAGGAATGAATTCTTTGACAGTGTCTGACAGATAGAAATCTGAACTACCAGATTTGAAAGGGACCCTTAATTCTTGGGGCTGCTGAATGCCAATGAGAAATATTAGGATCTTCTCTTGACCAACATGATTACTGCTATCAAATGAGAATATGTCAAACACCTTTCAACACACTGTTGTCAGTCAAGCTCTAAAAAACCATCATTCACTGTCAACTATCTTCTCAACTGCCATTCTGCCTCAGTCAGACTCCTCCAGCCACAAAGTCAGTGAGAAATTAATAGTGAAAAAACTCCAGCAGTTCTTAGCACTCTCAGCTTTCCAGCTCTTTTTCTCTCAAACTCTCATGTTCCTGACCCATGTCAGAAAACCAAGAAGGAAGCTGTGACACAGTAATTAATGAAGACCAGAGGAGGTAACTTCAAGTTACTGGAACTGGATGGAACATCTCTTAGTAAGGCCACCCTCACATCCTATCACAGGACACCAGAAAGAAGAGATCACCACCTCCCTCTCCCCTTCCCAGTCATGACGAAGGTGTAGACAGCAATGAGGTCACACCTCTGTCTCCCCTTCTCTAAGCTGAACAAACCCAGTATCCCTCAGCCACTCCTCCTAAGTCATGCCCTTTAGTCCTTTCACCATCTTTGTTGCCCTCCTTTGAACACATGCTAATATTTTAATACTCTTATATTGTGGAGCCCAAAACTGCACACTGTACCAGAGGTGAAGTCATGCTAATGTTGAGTTGTAGAATATTTTCTAGAAAATTTGGGACAAATGTTTGCCTAACATAATAAAGTACTAGGGTCTTGCTTTTGTCTTTTATACAGAAGAGTTCATTTTAGCATGACACACAAAAAGCAAAAACCTAGTAAAAGAAGTGAAAACATTGGGAAAAACTGGACAGATTGAAAAAAATGTAAAATGCAAAGTCATATTTTCTATTTATAATGTCAATCCCAAAAGTGCCCTTTGACCTTAATACCTTCAGTAACTTATGAATATTAAATAAGCAATTTTGTTTCTTAAACAGCCTATAACTAAAATAATCACCTAAAGACATGGCATAATTTTATATGATTTTTAAGTGTCTCTGGAGGAAGTTATGCAAAATTCAAAATAGGTCCATTCTCTATTAGGTATGCAAGAAAAAAAATCAGCGAAGTGTAAGTTCTACAGTGTGATTTTTAGTTCTAAAAGCTATGAACAGTCAGCAAAACTGGAATGGCAAATCCATTCTGAATTAACTTTTTTATAGCCATAAAGCTATAAAGCCTGAGATTTTAACTTTTTCAGAAGCAAGGACTTCAGAGAGTCTTCAGTATTTTAGTCCCATGCATTCTCATTACCAGCTATTCTTTTTGGTTGGGTCACATACGGGCGAATCACCATCCAATGGACAAATGCTCACATTCAAAAAGGGCATTTTTAGGGTGAACACAGAACTCACTTTTCTCTGTTTTGGACTTGAAGCCACAGCAAAGTCAATAAAACCTACAATGCTGCCAAGAAAATATGATCAATTTCAATCATTATTTATTGTCTAGAAACCCTTTTTACTTAGGAGGAGTCAGCAAAGGCTATTCCATGCCTATAATATGGGCTAGATTGTCATCAGCCTTAATTAGAGCCATGCTGGAGAAAACTGAATATGGAATAAAACTGTCCTTTCTTTTTATAAACTGACAAAAAAACCAAAAAAACCAAAAAAAACCAAAACCAAAACAAAACAAAACAAAACCAAAAAAAAAACCAAACCAACCAAAACCCTAAACATCAAAAAACCAAAAAACTTTTGCAGAAAGATAGACATAGAAGAGTAATTGCACATCAGGATGAAGTTATGGATGACCTCTAAAGTGGTCACCAATGCAAAGTGAAGAAGAGAGAGCACTCATAGGAGGAACTAGTAACCATCTGCCTGCCCACTGGTGACTCCTCTTTAGAGCCTTGGGAAATGAGGGTTGACTTTGCTGGTTGTGGCACTGAATCTGCCTGCTCTGATACCTTAAACAGGAACAAAACCAACCACTTCAAAAGGTGCCTTGCCAATCAGCCATGAGGCTGGGCAGGGAACAAAACTTTCCCAAATCACAGCAGGATTGACATCTGTTGTCTCTTTATTGTCTCATTGTGGCTGTCACTAAGGGCTTAAAAGGCCTTGCTGCATTCACATTGAGTGGAGAATGGCCACAAGCAGGTTTGTGTGGTGGGCTGGTGGCTGTCCTGCTGCTCCCTATCCTTGGAGGTAGACAGTCCTACCTGAGGGCTCCCTGGCTAGGGGCTTTCCTCCATTCTAGTAGTCCTGGGAGAAGATGCAGGGTGCCCCTGCAACAAGGCAGCACCTCCAGCCATGCCAGAGGAGACAAGTGGGAAACGAACCAGTGCCAAACTCACCCCTTCTCCACTTCCCCTTGTTACTGATGGCTCAGATAATTTCTCACAGTCTTTCCCTCCAAAAACTGGAGACAATGGCTCAAGTAAAAGAGCTTCCATTTGGATGGAAGTAGGGGATCCTGACTGTATGGCGAGCAGCAGCCTTTCGTGCAATAATGGGTGGTGCTGAAAGGTCGTAGCTTTCCTGCACTCATGACTGAGCTGCATGTCTCAGTCAGCTGCTCCATGCAACTACCTAATTTATCAGCAGTTTGGGCTGGCATTACTGTTGACTATCAGGCCAAAGAGGCTTGGCTTTCCCTTGACAGGACAAGCTAAACCCCTGTCCTGTCTGTTGAGGACTGCCTGTTCTGCTGTTTGATGTACTGAGGCAGAAACCATACCAGGTTGATTTCAACAGCCTTTGTGCTGCCAGCCTTGCGCTCAGAGCTGGAGCTCTCTGAAGGCCATTGCAGCTGCTCAAGTTTCTCTTCATACACCCTTATCAATTTTTCCTGATTCAGCAAACCTACAGTGCCCAAACAGAAATAGACCTCTTTCTAGTTTCATCCTGCAGTAGCTTTTGAGTACTCATGTCACTCTGCATTATGACTCCCCATGTTTTCAAAAGCTAGGGAAGGGCTGGAAAAGGTATTGAATGGAGATTCCTGAGGAATGTCCACTTGCCACATACTTCTTGCTAACTCTGCAGATGGTGTTCTTTCATCTGAACAGGACATTAAAATAAGCTCTTGTATATGTGAGGCTGTTAAAAGATGCAGTAGTCCTTTCAAAAAGGGCAGTAGTGAAGTCTTCTGTCTCCTTTCCAAATTCCAAATCAGTTAATGACATGTGCAAGGCACTGTGCAAAGCCCCATCAGTGGATGCTTGACTTCTGCTAATACCCTCTGTCGTAAGTAAATTCCCTTTGTTGTTTCATCTGTGTGTGGCAGTCATCTTCAGTGCCTTCCCTGGACTATTTGAGGGTGTACATCCTCTTTCACTGCTGCTCTGCTTTATTCCAAATGTGGTCTGGGGAGAAATGAAATGATTCTTGCACACGTAAAATCTTGATGAAAGATTTTATAATTGTATGTTAATTATTCATCACTAGTAGTATTACACATACTAATGTTTTCCTCAAACTGTAGTGTGCCCCACTGAGCCATAAACATGTTAAAGAGCTGTAGCTCCTTAAACAAATTTGGCACAGAACTCAAATGAATTTCACCAAAGAGGTAGGATCAAAATCAGGTTTTGTGAATATAGAATCACTTAATCACTTAGGGAATAGTTTAGAGAAGGAAACAACAAAGAGTTCAGAAATCTTGCATTGTTGATAGCTTATAGTGTGCCGTGAAGCCTTTGCATCAGACAGAGCACAGTTCAGAGCCAGCCACTAAAGCACATCACCATATGCACAGCAAAGACATTGAGATCTCGGCTGAGCACAGGACTGCTTAATACCAGCTTCATCATTACCCTATAGGCTGTCCAGCCTGATTAATTACGGACATCAACAAAAATAGTGACTGGAAATTCCTTCAGATAAATACATCTTTGCCCTGTAAAGCTGGTTTGGGTCTAAATACAAAGATGTCTGCACAACTGTGTGCGACAATCAACTACCAGCAGCAACCCTTAATGGCTCTGTTCAATGTAAACTGTGCACTTAGGAGTGATTGTGGCGTAATTATAGAAAAATACATTAACAAGTAAAGCTTTAAAGAAAAAAGCACCCAAAATCAAATAGTAAGTTGGAAATGATGTTATGAATCTCAGGTGAAGTCAATACAAACTGCAGTAATTTTAAATAGGAATAGCAATAAAAAAGCACTAGTAGTAGGTTGTTATGAACGTGTTGGTGAATGTTCTGCTGTTTTGTTGTTTTTTCTAAGTTCTACCGACAGATGCAATTAAAAAGCAAACAAGACTAAGTTCCAGAAAGGAATCTTCTGCAGTGGTAATCACAATAGACTAAATGACTGCCAGTTCTCAATTTCCAACAGGAGGCAGCTAGGAACTTTCCACTCGATACAGGGATATTAATGCCGAAATTTTGCTTTCCTCTCAAGCCTGACAGAGTCCAGGGTCACCGTGAAATGATGGATTACAGGCAGTGAGCAGCGAGGTGAGAAAGGATGTTGGATGTGCTATTGCTTGATGGAAATGTCCGTATGAGGAAGTGCATGCTTGTGTACCTACATGTGTATGGATATACTTTTTAGTTACCCTAATATCTGTCTATCAAGAGGAATCAGCAATTTCCCAAATTTGAGGCAGGAAAGGCAGAGCAGGAAGCTGCTGCCAGCCAGTGGGGAAGTCTTACCTAGTCTTGCACGAACCCTGGACCTTGCTGGCCTTTTCACTAATGGCGACTGGAAAACACGATTGCTGCAAGTGGGAGCAGAGTGCAGTCAGTTCAAAACCATTCTATGCTTTTTTGGCTGTGGCACTGCACTAACATGAAGAAAGTCTGAGGAGCTCATACTCAATTATTTAGATTTGTCTCATCTGTCCGGACTGAAGAACTATGCAGGGTTGCAGAACCGTTATCTCGTGTCTCTTATGTCAACAGATGACAGGATTTTTGTTACACAGGAAAACTGTAGATATGTACATCTTCTGTGATTTGATACTACACAGCCTGCCTGCACTCTCCAGCAGTACATGAAATATGCAGCCCACGTCAGCTTCTCAAAAGGCACGTCCCTGGCACTTCTCGTGAGCTCCAGTCTCATCAGGAAATAAGATGCTATAAATCATTAAATCAGCATCAATCAGCCACCTATTACTGTGCAGAAGAAAGGCTCACTCAACAAACATTCCTAGTAAGAAATAACCACTAACAATGAGCACTGCACTAATTTCAACATTATCCAACGCAGGCTACAGTACCGAAAACCCCCCTCCATCTCCATTGCTACTGAAACATTAGAAAAATGAACAAGCATTAGAATAACATACAAAAAGCTGTTTGTAATTGTATGTTAGGATCAATAATTGTGCACACATTTAAGGGCCCTCAGAACTGGCAGCTCCCAGAGACATGAAGCATCCAGAGAGACGTTCACTGACCAGGTTTCATGTGAAATGCTTGGCATGGTACAGTGGCAGACAACTTTATTGTGAAAAACCTAGCACCTTAGACCACTTTACTCTCCAGTTTATGTGACTGGAAAACACAATTTCCCCATAGTATAACATGTATTTGCAGGAGTAATTTTCAGTTGAAAGCAGCACTTTCCTCCAGGCTTCCCATAATTAGTGAAGTCTGTAATTTTTTTTCTTTACTGTTGGCTATTGGAGAGGTCAAGGACAAGCAAAGGTAAAAGAATTTGAGGTTTCTCAGGCTGTCTTGCAAACACTAGACACAACCTACTCTGGTCTGTACAAACACAATGTTGCTGCTCTGAAAAGCTAGCCATATGGAAAAGTTCTCTCTTTGACCAAGGAAAGAAGGAAGCTGTGCTCGTCTTCCCCTTCTGGGTCCTCTTCTGCCCTCTCTACCATCTCACTAAGGTGGACTCTTGCATCCCCCTTGAATTCTCACTCCAAGCAAGATGAGGGGTTTATGCAACTTTTTTGCACCTTTCTCTGAACTCCCAAACCTTTAACACCTCTTCAGTGCGGACACAAATACTCCTTTCCTTTGCCATTTGTGAGTCTCAGAGTTCACCTGCAGTGCAATGGGGGCAGTGACCTATTTCTACAAGGATGGCATGAAAAGTTTGCTAGCACTCATTTCTCTCACAAGCAACCTCCCTAGGCTCTGCAGATGTTTAAAGGGTTCAGGGATGCCTAGGACTTACTCAGGCAGCAGAAGTGCTCCTCTTCTATACACAGCATCTGTATAGGCTGCCGTGTTTTGAAGCCTCAAAATTCAGCTGCATATCACATTGCTGGGAGTAATACCACTTGTATTGTCTACCTAGAGAATAAAGGAATTTTATCTGGATTTCCCAAAGAAATGGGTGTATAGTAGTTTCTTTCTGCCTGTCAGTCCTCATCTAATAAAACTGGAATCCATTTAGCCAATTTCAACCCTATTTGACAGAAAAGATGTTATAGTGTATAGGGAAGAGGATTATCTGCAATATACCCAAAGGACTTATTTTTTCACAGAAACTTTGTATATGCATGCATTTGGGTTAAGAGCAAGCTCTTCAAGTGTATTTGCTTCTTTAATATGCCACATATACACTGCTTGCATGGTTGTCTAATGGATGTCATCTTTTTAATGTGTATTTACAGACAGTTTAAAATATGCACTGGGATCTTAATTTGGAATGAGAATGATAGTATGCAATTAAAATCTGAAATGAAATACAGCAAGAACATTGTAGGTTGTAATTGCAATTATTACCAGTAAAAAGATGACAGGCCTGAGATATGGTCTGTCTATCATTTTGTCAGTGAAAGTTCCTCAAGGAAAGAACTGCTATTTGTTATAAGGTTGTGCACTGTCAGTAACAGCGGTCACCTTGATCCTCTCTACTAACATAATAAAGCTAAATTGAACTGTGTTGAGTCAAGGGAAGACGAAACCAGGCAGTATCACAGATGACCATGAGTGACACTGGAGTACTTTCCCAAGTTTTAGAAGAAGGTGCCAGCACCGCATCTTTAGCAATCCCTGTGTGGTAAAAGTTAGTGACCTTTTAATGGTGACAGTTATATGAAGTAGTTTGAATAATTACCCGTGAAAAGATCCTTTTATATATCTTTACAGACATCCTGCAATGAGATGCTCTTTTGTGGCATTTTCGTTTCCATTCTAAACCATATTAACGATTCACTGAGTTGGAGAATCAGATGGGGAGAAAAAAAATCCAAAACAATTTGCTGCTTTCAGTGCTACTGCCTGGAGGCTCTGCCTCAGAAGCAGGCGAGCACTCTCTGCAGCCATGATGGGCGAGGGCTCCTCACCATAAGCAGGAAATTTGGGGCACTCTTCTCTCACAGTACATTCTCCATTACAACTCTTCCCAGGCAGATAATGGGGAAAGAGCATTGGTAACAGCTGCAAAGAGCAGTAAAAAAGCTGCAAACAAAACTGCTTAGGGAAATTATCATTTGGTGTTGCTGGCTTTATCACCTGCATCTCTAAGTTTGCAAATAATTGCTTTTTCTTATATAGCCTACTGCAACAGAAAAACAAAATGGGGGAGGAAGGAGGTGATGAAAATTGGAGAGAAGGAGACTGTGTAACAAGCAAAAGGAGACACCTTAAAGTCATAAAGCACTTTAAAATATCAGACGGGTTTTTTTGTTGTTGTTGTTACAGCTGTTTTCTTTTTTGTAACAGATGTTCAAGGAAGTATCTACAGACTAAGAAATATCCTGGCCATATAGGAGAGGAATAGAAGCCTAATTTTATCTGTGTTCTTTGCAAGAAATCACTGAAGTGATGGCCTCACTCGTATTAATTTCATCAAACTCTTCTGCATTATTATTAGTCTGCAGGAAAGCTAAGCCTACATAGATCTAAACCTCCTTCACTCAAAAGATAGACCCCAAATCACTACTTCTTTTCTGTTCTGCATTTTCCACAAGGTAGACAGAATAAAAAATATGTTTAGAGAATGGAAACAGGTTCCACAATACCCACACAGACCTGTACAGGACATGAAATGAACTTTAGAAGCATTTTATGCCATATTAATTTAGCTTGTAGGTGAAGCTTAAAGCAAAATTGTGATGACAACTGATAACAAATATCAATATTCATCTGCTCAGGGAAAAGTACCCTCAGATCATTATGAAGCTGATGCTGAAACTTAGTTTTGTAAGATTCAAAGGTGGCATCCTCAGAAGACTTAGGGAGTCTCAATCAAACTTTATTTTTCTCTGAAGTCTGTTCATGGCAACAAATCATCAGTCAATTCTCTAAGATCTGTTGCAGGTGGAGACAGTTCCACTGTTTTGGGAATCCTGACATAAAGCGGTGTAGGGCATCAAACCCACAAACCTAAGGAGCAATCAGGTAGTCAGAGCTTTCCCAATAGTTGAAATAGTCTATTAAAAACCACCCTGAGTGACAACAGTTCTTCAGCATCAACTTTCCTTATACTTCAATGGGCTACTTCTTGTGACAAACAAAGAAGTGGGGTGGAAGGAGGGAAGGCAGATTTCTTTCCCAAAGTCTAAGAAGTTATTGTAGAGAATATGAGAAGCACAGAGCCTGAGACCTCATAAGGAAATGAGCACCTTAGGTTATTTCTTCACATTTTTTTTCCTGCCAGTGAACATTTTCACAAATTCACTTGATCTGATACCTTCTGTCTTTAATTAAGATGCTGGCAGGTATGGTTTGCTTGAATTCATGCCGGAGGATTTATTTTAATCTCCTCCTTTCACGATATGCTCATCTGGAGGAGCAGAAAAAATGATTCACCAGTTCCTGTGAAGGGGACATACATACTCCCTAGAGAGTGTTGGAAATCCCAGTGAACCTGGGCAGAAGAGAAACATTCAGAAGACATGACCACTCTAAAATAATCAGTGTTCACTGTCTGCTGTGGGCTCTGACCCCCTGACTTTCAGTGAGGAGGAGTGAAGTCACTGAGTGGTCCCATTGAAGTTTGTGTTGCTGCAGTTGCTGGAGCTGAGATCGCTTTGGAAGGTCTGAGGCAAGAGAGCAAAACCTGTCTATAAGTCATGGTCCACATTCATCAGACAGTCAGAAGTGGAAAAAAAGCATCAGTCCAGACTGTTCCTAACACAGCTACTCAACCAGGGCCAAATTTGCCATTGATGCATATTAAGAACGTGTTTATGAATAGCACACAGAATAAGGTATTCCTCAGCATGAATACATGTATTGCAAACTGGCCACAAGCAGGGAAAAGTGCTGCTTGAACAATATCCAGTGAATATGCTATTCAACTGATCTGTATGGGTTTTGTTTAAAAAAAAATCAACAAAAACTCCCCCTCTCTTCCCACTATTCAGATTGCTCTGCAGAGATGGTACAATATGTTCCTGCCATTGTAAGCAACCAGCAGCCCAACCCACGCTGACAGTACACCTGGGGCACAGCACATCCTACAGTGAAGGGCTCCCAGTGCCCATGAAGTCACTTTCAATGCTCTCTGTACCTGCTATTGATAGAAAGGACTCAGAGGAGATGCCTCCTCTCCCTCACCCACCTCTTTTTCCTTCATATCCTGCTCCACATTGGCCCTTTGATGAGATCACATAGTACTGATTTTTATTTTCACATTTTGACTGCTGCAGCATTTTTCTGCTGCCCTCTCCTTGGCTCCAGCTCTATAGGGCATTTGTTAGCAGCCTGGTTTACCTTTGCAAGCTAAATGGAAGGCGCTGATGGTGCAGCTGGCGATAGGCAGAAAGAGCCAGACAGCCCATCAGCACCAATTTTGTGCTTGAAGCCCCCAGACTGTCTCAAGACTCAAATACCTGCCTTTATCAGAAGCTGTGAAAGTTTGTCTTTAATTAAGTCCAACAAAGATACGCTGGGGCTCAGTAGGCTTGTGCTTTTGTTGCTAAGGCAAGAAGGTAAGGCATCACTCTATTCTGTTTGCTAAAATGAGGATTCAGCATGAACTGTGTAATTAAGGGCTGAAAGGAGACAAAAATGAAATTGAATTAAACCTGACAGCATAATGCAAATAATCAATAGTTTTATTTGCTGCTTAATGATGATGATACTGCTCTCATTTCATTATATGTGAGTCACAATCAGCTTTTTGTTAGCTTAATTGTATTATTTAGCAAGTAAACTGAGGCATACAGTTTACAGCAGCAACACCTGTTAAAAGAAGCTTAAGACTGTCATCAACTGGTCCTGAGCAGTGAAATGAATTTGCTTACCACCACACTAGATTAAGACATGACATTCTTCTTCTTTTTGGTTTTCCTTTTTTTTAAATTTAGCTATCACATAAGAAAGACTTCTTTTGTCTGGCAGGATAGAAAACCCAAACATCCTCTAGCAGTGCATCTTGTGATCTGAGCCCTACAATGACCTGTTTCAGTTTTCCCATGTTTGGGATTACAGAGTAAATCCTAGATCACTCTGTCTCTGTGAAGTGACTCCAGCTTTTGGCAATGATTGAACAACACTGTATTTTTTGCATTTCCTTTTCATGGCCTCTCTACCAAAAATATCATGTAAAAGAAGCAGAAAGAGGAACAGAAGTGGGTGAGAAAAGAACTCAAAGGAGACAGCTGAGGAAGGAATGACTGTCACAAGACTGAAGGCATTGTAGGTGTTTTTTTAGGCAAAGTGGCAATGGGAAACACTCTACTCATTCATTTTATTCTGAGGTCTTACAGAGTGCTTCAGCCTCAGAGAGGTTTAGTTATCGTGAATCTGGGAAAGGACATAGCTGTAAATGAGTTCCAGTAGACTGCAGATGCAAGGAGGCACTGGCAAAATGAGAAATAGATACAAGGTAGCCAGTGACCAGTTTCTTTGTCTTTATTTCTCCTCTCCTGAACTATTTTGCTCAAGGTTCCTCTTTTTCCTCCATCTGCCTCTCTGTTGGTCTGGGTCTATTTAGCAGCCTCCCTTTTCCCCCACCATCTCGGTTAGGTCCCTGGGGGCTGTTTTTCTTAGAATCCAGGCGTGCAAATTCAGCGATGTAGAGGCCTCTGGGTACTTGGGGTGCCCTGTGATTCCCCCAGGACTCAGCTGAATGCCCAGAGGGGTGTGAAGGTGCAGGCACAGCCACATCCATCCTGGGCTGAGCTGCTACAACAGGCAGGTGCCAGGGACCATTCTGGCACACATCCCACAGCAAGGACAGGGGATGCCAAGTGCGACTTCTGCTCCTTAGCTTTGGCTGGAAGTGGCGGGTCTTTCTGATTGAACAACATTAGTTTACTTTTGCCAGAAAAGCTCTCTTTTCCTTCCTTTTTGTGCATCCTGCAGTGCTTGTGTCACCACTGGACATTCCTGTTTCAGGGAAGCAGGGGCACTCATAATTATCTCAGCCGTTCTCCAGTTGCCTGTGCTTTACAGGTCTGCCCTTAGCTCTGGTCTCCGTTACCAGGGATTGCATGTTTCAATATTACTCTGAACCGCAGAAGTGAGGAGCTTTAAAGAGCTCAGCAGTCACATCATAGCTGAGGCCTAATACTGTTTTCCTCTAATCACAAGATCTTTGCTGTGGAGAGGTGTTGAGGTGGGCCTGACAATGGGGTGCCTGCACAGAACAGACACATTTTCATAGCTTTTGCAGAACCTGCAGATTTCCTTGGGGGCCTAATGAATTAAACATTAAGTCAATGTATGTTGCAAGAGATAAAATTCCATGATTAAATTCGGAAAAAAAAAATAAAAAGACATCTACATGTGAAGACCTCCAAGACCTCTATGTCCCACAGCATGACTGGGAGTGTTAAAATGCAGTGTTCTCCTAGGCAATTCTGCTACAGCAAAAATCACATTGTCCATGTCTATATTTATTATTTCATGTGTGATTTTCTGCCTAACATACATTCAGTTTGAGAGTAAAGTGGGTGATTGTTTCCTGACTGCAGCCCTTGCAAACCATATGTACACCTGGACCGGCGAAGTCTTTTCCACAGCTACCAAGCATGAATGGCTAATTGGCAAAACTGCACCACTGCTGGACCCCGTGCAGTTCTGTTGGCCTCACTGCAATTAGTCAGGTTGCGACTAATTAGCTCTCTGTAAACACTTCTGAGGATGATGCTTATGATGGAATAGAAACCTCAGCTCCTGTCTGCTATCTGCGTCAAGTCTGCAGGACAAAATAAAGGGAAAAGCACCAGGAGAAACTCAGAGTTTTGTCAGACCCCCTGAGCAAGAAGATGCTCTTTTTATGTGGTAATTTTTCTCAGTAAAGTTACAAATGGAACAAAATCCCCCTCCTCCCCTGTCTTTAGGCTCTTGAATGCCTTATTAGATGCTTTTCTCCTAGAGACAAGGAATCCCTGACAGAGGACTATCAGCCTCTTGGAATGATAATTCAGGATCTTCCCTCCAAGTTCATGAGCCCTTTCCTCATACACAAGGCCAGGAAGGATTTTAAGGGAACTAAAAATTAAAATATGTTGCCCAGTTCTTTCCATGATAGCTTCTGGGAATAAAAAAGGAAAGTGCTTTTTGAACAAATAGTGCCCATTCCCTTCCATTGCTATGCATTCATTGTCTTCATGTTGCTCATAGCTAATATTTGCTACTTTCCTTACATGAAAGCAGAAAATAGGAGTAAGGGTATCATCCATTTCTAAGGAGGCTGTGAAGATAAATACACCTGAAGCTTATCAACAGCTTGGGTAACTGGAGACCAGAGAGGTGGAGACCACAGACCTCTGTGCTGTGTACCCAGAAGTTGGTATTTCAGTGCTGGCACATGCCAACCTTTTCCCACCTAGAGGCAAATCTGACTCTTAAACAGCCAGGATGGGTTACTTCTGAAGGTCTCTCTAGCCCTTCAAATCAAGATATTTTAAGCGGAGGCCCAATGTTTAATTAAATATTATGCCAGGACTGATTTTGCAGGGGTTTCTGTTTTGTGAACTGTTTAAATTGCGCAAAATACAATGGAAAGGAAAGGTTACTTTTGTTTTGTTTTGTTTTTCTTCTCTGCAACCTTAAATAAATGAAGAAAGAATTGCAGAATTAGAAAGAACCTTTACATTCAAAACAACAGGCTTGACTAATTTTGAATAAATAATAACACTTTCCTGTGCTTAAAGATCCATTAAGTAAAATCAAATTGCAAGGTCCTGATTGTGATGAGATAGCTGCGGTATGTTAATAGCCTTTGTCTGTACGTGAGTGGGAGTATGGAGAGGGAAAGTGCTTTCATAGAGAATAAAGCAAACAGTGCTGTTGTGTTTGCAAGGATGTTAGGAGTCTGCAGATGAGGGAGGTAAACAATTGCTTTTATTAATAGCAGCAGATCAATGCCACTAGATTAGCAGAAACTGAGAATAAAGCAAAGAACAAACATTTTTTTCTAGTCACACCTCTTCACCTCCATTGCTGAGTACAATCCGTAGCTATGAATGGAAGAAGTAACATACTCTGCCAAGTATGGGCTCAAATTTTGAGATGGGATAAAAAATTTCCCCAGATTTAAAAACTAAACAGAGTGTAGCCATGTGCATACACTGAGGATGCTATATGTACTGATGGAAGAGCAGATGAATGAGCAAATGGCTCAGAAAGTGCTCCTCTTTGTCTCTCCACTTTTTTTCTGGGAAGAACAAACTAATCCAAACCAAGAGAGGTTTGCTTACTGTCTTTTCTTGGCTAGGAAATAGCTCCGGCTCCAGCTGCTTCACCTGTACCCATGGTGAGAGGCAGGCGGTGCGGACCAGAAGCTCCTGAAATTTCTTTACGGCTGGAGCCAGAATATGATCAGATCTGATGAAAAAGCAAAGGTGTGGAGGCAAAGACATGCATCTGGGACTTTTGAAGAGGTTCTGGGAGCTAATTACCAGGATAGCTAGGCTGATTAGTACTGAATGTCATTGCATGTGGGGGTTATCTTTGGACTTGTCTCTTCAACTTGTGAACAGCTGCCTGAACATGAGCCAGCATGTGCCCAGGTGGCCAAGAAGGCCAATGGCATCCTGGCTTGTATCTAAAATAGTGGGGGCAACAGGACCAGGGCAGTGATTGTGCCCCAGTAGGCTGGGGTTTTATGAGGAGTGGCTGAGGGAGCTGGGAGTGTTTAGCCTGGAGAAAAGGAGGCTCAGGGGAGACCTTATTGCTCTCTACAACTGCCAGAAAGGAGGCTGTAGCCAGGTCGGGGTTGGCCTCTTTGAGGTAACAAGTGACAGGACAAGATGAAATGGCCTCAAGCTGTGCCAGGGGAGGTTTGGATTGGATATGAGGAAAAATATCTTCATGGAGAGGGTTGTCAAAGATTGGAGCAGGCTGCCCGGGGACGTGGTGGAGTGACCATCCCTGGAGGTATTTAAAAGATGTGCAGATGTGGCACTTACAGACATGGCTAAGTGGCAGACTTGGTAGTGCTGGGTTAATGCTCAGACTTGATGATCTTAGAGGTCTTTTCCAGCTGAATCGATTCTGTGATTCATCAGTGTTGGAAAGCTGTAACCCTCACAGGCTACAAAAGGCTGTATGAATCTCTGTCCTGTCAGCATGTCAGTATGAAAGCTTCCGTACAAAAAGGAAAACCAGAGTTATTTACACAGGCAGTTTAATGTGAATACAGCCATGGCTATACCAGAACTTTTGCTCATTTACCTGAGAATGGTAAATACTTCTCATACTTCTCGTGGCTTATGCAGTTTTGTCATTGGAAGGCAAAGGTGCAATTTAGCATATTTTCTTTACAAATATTGGAAAAGTTCTCTCTATAAAATTAGCAATAAGAATCAAATTTGGAATTTATAAAAAAATAAATGAATGGTGTAACTTCTGAAAATTTTAGTTCAAGATATTAAACTAATAATTACCAAATTGTTCTCTTGACAGTTCCTTCATTATGTGTTGAATATTTATTTTTTAATGTCAGCATCTAAATGAGATTATCATATCTGAGAATTTCCACTTATTGTTATATAAATATCACCGCAATATCAGTGACAAAACCTTAGCTCCTGTCTGGGTCAAAACACTCACTTAAAGATTTGATACATTTCTGTAGTTTATCTTTCCTAGAAGATCAACTGCTGAGGGAAGTTAACTAGTCAGATCATACATTTCCACAAGACTATTGCTGACTTCTGTGAAAACTGCAAGAGGGTTTCTGTTTTGCAAATCCACATGCAACCAAAATTTTCAGTACTGCTAAATGTTGTCATGCAGTTCTCAGTCATAGAGAATTCAGACTTCAGCATGGGATGTTACGACTAGATGATTTGCTATTGTAAGAAATAATGAAAGCTAAATTACGCTTAACAAATGAATAATAAGAGCTCTTTCCCATTATTCTCTTTATATTATCCTGGTCATGTGGTATATTACAAAATTCAGTCATTCAAAATGGGTATCCTATTTCTTATTTTACATCAAACATAATTTGAGAGAGGAAAAGTAAGCTACACATTTTATTTGGGTTAATCATCTGTACATGTCTTGGGGGAAATAATTTGCAACTTGCAGCTCTAGGGAAGAAACTCAGAGGTTGCAATGGATCACACATACCAAACAAGATTCAAAAATGTCCTGCAGATACAAGAAAAGGAAACACCATAGTGGGATGTATGAACAGGAAAAAAGCAAGACATCTGAAACAGCCATTCTCATTGCACTTGGCACTGAAGAGGCTTCATGGGGGGCTGCATTCAGATTTGGGCACCATGCCTCAACCAGTGTGTGGCTCAGCTGGAAGGAGGGCAGAGGTAAGCACAGAGGCAGATCAGAGGTCTGTAAAACGTGAGTTCAGAGGAAAGTCTGCAGTTAATTAGTCTGAAGAAGAAAGTACTGAGGAGGCAACATCACAACAGTCATCACACACATAAAAGTATGATGTGAAGCAGAAAGGCAAGATGCACTGTCCATGCCCACAGCGGATGTCCGACACCGGAGGCTTCCCTCCCTCCAAGGGAGGATTGGACCAGATGTGACCTTGCAAGGGCAAGGCTTATCAGGCATTGCAGGAGGTTGCATGGGGAGGCTCTTGCACCTCCATTCCTGACCATGTTCAAATCTAGGCCAAACTGGAAGTATAATTGATCCTGTGTTCAGGCATGACTGGCCTCTTGACCCTGCATCCCTGCTATACTTCCACTTTAGAGCTGTACAAACACTGCTAGGCCAGCACAGAGCACTGACATCCCTGTCCCAGGCTCCCACCTCTGCCAGCGGCTGGCAATGGAGGTTTCAAAGGATGTGCAAAAACTATGTAACACAACAGTGGAACAAACTAGATGTCAAAAACACGTTAGTATTTAGCTTCCTCTTGGAAGAATATGGCTTTATCACACACTGTCTTTTTAAGCTGACCCAGGGTAACAATAGACATTCTCAATATACACACACTTTAATATTTTTTACTAGACGATTTTCCTCAGTGATAACTAGTGGCAGTGATTCCATATTTAACTGTGCTTTTGGGTAAAAATATATCCCATCTTAGCAGTTAGTTATGAGTTATAAAGAAAAGGTAATTAGGAGTTCCCAAGTTGCCTCCTCTACATTATTCATTACTCAGTGTACCTCTATCATGCTCCATGTTATTTATTTAATCTCCGGGCTAAGAAGGTTCAAGATTTTCACTATCTTTTCATATGGAAGTCTTTTTGTGTCTGTAGTAATTTTCATCACTGGTCCCTAAATCATCTCTGCTGAGCAGCATATGCAAATCTGTTTTTTTTTCTGACTGAAGCAAGGGAAGAAAATGCATAGGTATTTATGGTTTTTGCGGGGAGGCGGGGAGGGAAGATTTTATGTTCATATTTGTTTTCAGAACATTTTATGCATGGCTGATTTTCCACAGATTTCAAGATATATGGTTACAGTGGAGGAGTTACAGACAGTTCTGCAAAGTTTGTTCTGAACTTGGGAAACAGTGTGTGCAAGGCATATTGACTTCTTTGTCTGTATTGATCCTTCTTCATTACTTAAGTCTCCAGCCATAAAATCTGATGGTTAGAAAAAATTCTGATAACCTATATTTAGCTTATTAGAATTTCTGTTAGAGATGGCATATGTTCTTCTATTTTAAGAGTAGGAAAAAAAATGAATTCAAGAATATTCTTTTCTCTAGTAAAATTAAAAGTTAATCTAGTTAAATATAAAGAAATACAGAACAACATGCAAAGTACTGTATGCTGTTCTGCTTGTCTACTACGTATGAATAGGACCTTTGTGTTTCTTGTCCTTGTCCTCTGTCTTTTAAGAACTATGCGGATTTTTCAACCACTATGTGGTGCATGATGATAATTTGCACTTTTGCTTCAATGCTGCACTTCTGCTCCAAAGCAAATTGCTAGCGCCAGTACAGTCTTGACTCCTAATAGGCAGACAGAGGCTGAAAAGACATGACTGCACCCTGAATTCAATGCCAACCCCATACCCTTGCTAGAGGAGCTGACTGGCAATGTAAGAAGCACAAAAATGACCCCATCAGCGGAAGCAATAGTGACAGGGGGGCTTGATAACATCAAGGGGGTGAGGAAGGTTCCCCCAGGCAGAAAGTCATAAGGGCATCTTCAGGAAGAAAGTGAGTCTCAAGCTTCCTTAGAGCATAGTTATGTCTCCGTGGGGTATCAAACCCTGCCTTTTGAGGTAACAAATCAGGGCATTTAAAAAATGACAATGTTACCGTTGTGAAAAGTGATCAGCTAGGCATACTTACTTTATCTGCCTTCAGGTCTTCCTGTCACAGAATTATAGCATAAAAGATGACATTTTGTTCGAACTTTTTACTGATTTGCATTACGGTTAGAGGTAGGCACAGAATTCTGATATCATCTACAGGTTGCCTGGCATTTGAGGGCTTATGTCAGATCTTTTGCGTTATATGAATATTTTCTTTGATGTAATGATATTTTCTATTCTTACAAGACCTATTTAAAAGACAAAGAAAAATCTCTCTTCAAAATGTGTAGTTAATGAAATAGCAGTCGGTGTCACCTAATGCATTGTGCATTTCATAAATATATATTACAAGTTAGGACAGCCAGCTTTCCCATGCTCATCTCAATCTAATTCTTTGAGATCTTCTGGGTCGCAGTAGTTTTATTTGAGAAATACAGTCATAGTGTCGCAGCTGATCTGTCTTTTGGATATTACATTAATGCAGATAACCCATAAAGAGAGCAGATGGACTCAGAGCTCCCAGCCTTTGAGTACTAGAAGTATACAAGTATTAATTTTATTTATTTGATAATTCATCATCAAACTAAAGTTTAGAACACATTCATGTATCACTGGCTGCTTCTTGTAAGCCTCTATAGACCTCTTATGACTGTGTGCATGTTGGACTGCACCTTCTGAATATTCAGATCTGCTAGGGCAGTTTTTCTTCACTTTATGGTGTTTTATACAGTCAGAGAGCAAGAAACTACTTTTTTTTCCCTCCCTAAGGTAACATGAATCCAGTTCAGCCTGTTCCACAAAATTTATTGTATGAGTTAGCAAAAGTCACGGAGAACACAAGGTGTCTGACTGGTAAGGCCAGCAAGTCTGCTGAAGTCTGAGCAGCAGGCACAAGAACATAAGACCTTGAGAAATCAAGGGTATAGAACCAATGTGCTGAGAAATAAGCGAACAAAATAAAGAGTAGACATGCTACTCCACCTACCAATTCCATTGGAAGAGCTCTATTTGAAAAGCTGCTTGGAAGAAAGTGTAGTGAGTATAATACAAGTAAGCAGATAGTAGTGTGTATGATGGGGGCACCTTCTCTGGTCACACAATGCACCCTAACACTGTGGGATTTTACTTTCCCTGTTCCTGAAAAATTATAAGATTGAACCAAGCAACCATCAGGGAGACCTAGAGGACATCACCAGGTTTTTTGTCTCAGAACTACTTCTGGCCAAGATCTACTGTGCAATGAATGAATGCCTAGTTCTCTTATTTCTTTTTATGCCATTTTCTATCTCTATCCCTATTTGTTCCTTTTCTATATGATTTGTTCTTTTTCCATACTATTTTTTTCTTTGTGCATGATTTGGATGTTCTTATATACATCTGTGTGCTTTTTGATGTGTCTGTGTCTTTTTTGTGTGAATCTGATCTGCTTGACTAAGGTGGCAGCTTTTTTTGCTACACTGAGCATACCATCAAAAAGAGAGCTACCAGCAAGTCAGCCCAACACCAGTACAAAGACTGAATGGGCTAAGAAGACTAGATGTGGTGCCTACTGTTCTCTAGAAGCACTCATGCAAGTAAGAGCCAGTCTCAGAGTCCAAAGCCTATTTTTTCTGTGTTTGATGGTCTTTGCTCCTTATTCGGTGCACATTTTGTCCTTCAGGGAACCAAGATGTGACAAACCAGCTGCAACCCAGCTCAGATGATATTTTTTTCTTTAACAAGAGCAATTACTATAATCTCTAATATCAGTCAAATGGGTGCCAAATTGCCTCTGTACAGCTAAAGTCTAAGGAAATATGGCATATTGCTAAAAAGAAGTTACTTCACTGTTTATATGTCAGAGGCATTAATCTTCTTTTCTTATTCTGCATCTTTAATAAAGGATGATAGATTTTTAAGCTAGTTGTTTACCATGATATTAAGCAGATTGAGATTCCTCTGTCAAAACCATAAATATATTCAACTGTCTAATATTCTGAACTGACAAGGTTGTGTTAACACCCCTAAACTCATTGAAACCAGCAGAGAATTCAGCTGTTCTTCCCTTCATGCCACTCTGTGTCCCAGGAAGAGGCAATTTCCAAGCCAAATTTATCCCCATGCTCACACCCTGATAATTTTCCCCATCTCTCTTCAGATTGCATCTAAGTTATGTTTTCCCACTGGTAGACCGAGTATCGCTATCCTTCTCTCCTGCAAAGCAGGCTTTGGACATGACATGAAGGCTACTCCTTCTCACAGCTCTCAGGCAGAGCTTCCAGTGCCTGCTTGTTCTTCCAGAGGGGTGGATGTCCTGTCTTTAGAAGTCCAACCTATTGGCTCATTCCTGGACCACAGTCTTGCTTTTCTGGCTTCACCTGGGAAGCCTGCCTTTGATGCTGTAAAGGTGACTCCCCATCAGCCTCCAACACAGGGAACTGAAACTCAAAAATAAGGCCATGCCTGCACCCTGGATGATCTGAGCTGCTCCTGTGTGATGATGCACCAAGATGGGGTGCAGGATGGTGCAGTGCAGGAACTCTGGGCATAGCACAGATGCATTTGGCGCTGCACTGCTGCATCCACTGGGAAAGGAGCTGCATGGGAACAGCAGCTACTAATCCAAGAGCCTTTGTGTTGATTCTGAAAACATGTAGCCCATGCTACTATTGGAGTTTTGAGTATGCCCTAAGAAAGTTAGCTCTGGATTTGAACTGTTAGGCTATCTTAACCTTTAGTAAATTAAATAATGGTGGCTGGGCAGTGGATGGTGGTAATCTGTCTTTCAAGACTGTCAGAATAGTCCCAGTCTCATGGAATGTTTCATGCCTACTAGTCTTAGTGCCAGACAGCAGTCCTGGGCATGTTTAATTTACTAGGATAGATGCAACCTCAGGCAGCTTTTATCATCTGCTCAGATCCTGACTGGCTGCACTTCTCACTCTCAGACTTGATTCTGCTACTGCCGAGCACCTGAGTATTTTCATTAGCATACAGCTGCTGTCCCTCATAGGACAAAACCCAGTCAGCAGTACCTAAACTGACCATAATTTGCAAACTGATAGAAAAAAATATGCAAATACAACACAGTAACTTACTCACTCTGTAGGAGTGTGTGGGTCTGCGTCTGTCTGTAGTGTCTTCCTAAACTCCCTAAACTCTCAATAAACCCATGCAATCATCTTCTGTTACCTACGGTTTTGTTAAAGTACCGCTTTAAATAAAATGTGTTGGATATTGTTAACCTGAGCTTATGCAGATGTTAAACCTACTTGTTTTCACAGACGATGTTGGCAGGTTTATATAGCCTATCAGTTCTTAATGTGAAGTGATAATACTTCTGTGTGCATTTAATGGTTCTGAAATGAAAGCAACTAATACATGTGCTCTAGCCAACACCCAGATGCTTACAACTTAGAAATTTTAATTTGAAGAGAACAACAAAAAAGCTCATCTACATCATTAACTAATGTTACACAACATTTCATTTTGAAGAACAAAACAATTTTTAAAGTATAGGAATCTAGTAAATAGCCCAAACTAACTAATTTGTGCTTTCACTCATTATAACTAACCTGAGAAGTAATTTACCTGAGCTTTTTTTTCCTTTGGATTGTAATGTATTAACAGCATGTGCAAAATTAGCACTCTCTGAAGGACAGGAAATAACTGCTGCAAGGAGAGGTTCTACTACAAAGCATCAACAGCATTGCGAGCAGGTGTCTGACAATAACTTAACCTTTTTCCTTTTAACACTCATTAAAAATACCAGATCAATAATAACAGAAGCAGAGCACTTCTGGGTCTGTCCAGACAACAAAACCAAAGGCTTTCCCCATCTACCATAAAAACACATCACCTGTGCATCCAATTGCAAAGGTGTTTGCAACCATTCAGTACTTCTTCTCTAAGACTACAAAGAAGATCATGCCTGCTGAAAAAACTGGAGGTTTTCTTCTATGGTAACATAAAAAAGCAGCTAAAACATTAAGTCTTCTGTAGAGGGTTTTTTCAACAGTCAAAACAAAACAAAACAGAACTACTTCAAACGATGTTTGTTTTTCTACTCCTCACCACTGAAACGGACAAAATTAATCAAAACATCCCCATTTCACCCTTCCTCCTCCCATTCTTTTCCCTTTCACTGAAGAGAGATTTCAGTGCTTTGTGAACTTTTTGGAGGAAAAAAACCCATAATCAATAAAAATTAAAGCTTTAAAACTTTGGAGCATTCTACATGTACTTGAAGAAGTAGGAAACAGGGAAAGAAGAGGCATCTCAGATTGAGCTCCCAAAGCTAGAGGGTCCTAAGAAATTTGGTTATGCATTGCTTTTAATCTCTCATGCTTATTTTATGCCACTTTGCATAAATAATAACGTGTCCATGAGAATAAAAAAGAAAGGAGAAGGACTTTATAGCTCTGCAGTTAGGATACTCACCTGAGAATATGGGAACCTGCTTTCAATTTCCACTCAAAATAATATTTATCTGTTTCACACAGTGGAGCAACAGTGCTGGGATGCAGAGCAAAGGTGTTGCTATCTGAAATATCCAGTACCCTTTTTCAGGGTTCAGAGGATGCAGGCTTTCACATGGAGGAGAGAATTGACTGAGATTGCTGGGATCCTCTTAGTGGGCATCAGTTGCAGACCTCCTTCTCTTTTAGCTAACACACTGCCACATCCCATTTCTGTCCAACCAAGCTGTTCTACAGATACAGCCTAGATTCAGTTACGTCTGGAAATGGCATATTTTGGAAAAGCATTATTTTATATATTTAAATATACAGACAGGCACATAGATAGATTTTCACCCTAATTTTCACCAATCATTTTTGAAGACAGACAAAAATATATTTCTGAGGTTGGCTGGTTCTATATACTATATTCAGCACAGGCTAATAATTTTCCATTTTCTAAGTCATAGATAGAGAAAACCTGGTTAAACTTTAAGGAGCAGTTGTATATGCAGAGACTTACTTTTAAACTGCTGACACACTGCAAACTGCAAAAGCACCATTAAGAAAAAAAATTAGCATTTCTCAATATAGGTCTCTAAAACACACACATAGTTTAAAATAAATTGACTGAACATTTAAACCTGCTTAATTTTGGAATCAATTCCACGTTTGAAATAATCTACAAGTTGAAACAGCTGAAGCATAAAATGTATTTGAAACCGAACAAGTTTAAATATTGAATCAATTTTGACATAAATGTGTTTGCATATTAAAGCATTAAAAATGAATCCATTTTAAATACTAAGCTGATGAGAGAAAAAGCTGTGCTAGGGAAAAAAGATTAAGGATGACCACTAAAATTACATCACACTCAAATATTAGAAAATCCTACAGTTTGTTATTTAACCTTAGTGAAACAGCTATGGTTAAAGGAAAAAGAAAAATCCACTAAGCACTGGTAAGTATAAGAGTGAATAAGGCATTTGAGAGCACTGAGTGGTGATGGGTGAAGAGTTTCTTACTCAGATTTTACTCAGTGTTTACCTGATTTCAAGAGCCATCCTACAAAATCCTCTTCCATTTGCAGCTCTGCTTTGGTTTTTAAGTTTTTACTTCCCACAGGAGTGAAGGAAGGGCTCACAAACCTCACCCTTCTACTCAGCAATGCCACTGTACTCACAAGCCATATCTTTTGATATGAGTTAACTGTAATTGGTTGGGACTCAAAATGTGGCTTTCTTCGTATAATCAAACACACCACATCCACCTCTCCGCAGCCTGCTGCAGGCTGAGGGGAAATTGCCTGTGCCTTGCACCCTGCTTTCCAAGTAAAGAATAAACTATGGGTCATGGCATGGTCTTGGTCCTCCTTTGGCTACCATACCTGCGTGTGCAGGATGCACTCTGGGGCATGTGGGGAGGAGAAGGAAAGGGAAGAAACAGTAGAATAGAAAGTTCTGCAGGTAAAAGGAAAATAAAGGGCACGGGGCAAATGTGATCAGGCAAAAAACCCCCAACTTACATGCTACCATAAGCAATTTCTTTAGAAAAGAAGTCAGGCTAAGTTAGGGCCCACTGCCTCAGCCCCATCCAGCTGCAGGAGGCTGGTAAGACTGGCATGAGGGAACACGTCTTACGGCTTGCCAGCTTAGTGCTGCTGCGAGAAGAAGCAGCAGCAGGTTCAGTAGCTCAGCCCACATTTTTCACCTGAATTCAGATGACTGGATATTGCCAGATTTCATGCTATTTAGTCAATTACTCACTTGGGCTGCTCATCCTCTGTTGGGAAAGCTGCACCCACCTTGCTCTGTGTGCTGCTCTTTACATTCTGCCTCCAGTGTTAATTCCACAGCCAGAGGGAGACGACTATTGCTTAACCATTTCACCTCTGAAACTGCCCCTTTCTCCACGTCCCTGCCCAGTGCTGTTCGTGCTGCAGAGAGGAGCTGAGCTTAAACAGGTGTTCTGGGTGAGGAGTATGCTCAACAGGCAGCAACACAGTCTCTGGAAAACACCCTGTAACCATGAGCTAACAGTATTAAACCCTTGATGTGGCAAGTTTTGGTGCTCACCAGCTCTCTTGAGACTTGCTTGTCATTTCTGATAGACTTCACAGTGCTGACCCGAACCTCAGCAGCAAAGCCCATACACCACCACAACATCTCTCCTTGCCCTAGGTAGAAGAAGGCAGCATTTTTGTAAGGATGAGTGAATCAGGGCCTGGAGCCTTGCATATCTGGAACGTTCAGGTCCATATTCACCAAAATAATTATTACTGCCAATACTAGCAGTCTGTGGGCTAAATCATCACTTGGGAAGAAGGACCTCTGGAATGGAGTCTGCTTGCTGTTGAAGTTTCAAAGATGATGGCAGTTTTAGTTCTTTGCACTCTCTGTGTGGAAGTCTCAAAGATGTTATTTTTTACCAGAATTTTGTTTTAATAATAGAAAAGTTTATGCATGACAAGAGCTACTGTCTGACAATGTGAATTTGAAGACCATTAGGCTGTGATTATCAAAAGATAATGTTAAGGAAGTGTAGCCTGTATTTGTGCAATGCACATCAAAAATGTAGTTTTCAGAGAAAAGAAAACAATGATGTATGATGGTAGCAGGTATAGAATCAGCCTCCTGCCCCACAGCTGTGGAACTCCTCACTGTGAGAGCAAGGCACACCCATCCTATCACTCCTATCTCTACTTTAGGTATTTTTCTGAATATTTTAAATAGCAAATATTAGAACCTGAATATACAGTGTTTTTCACTACACTTCATCTTCACTTCTACAGATTCTCCTCTTGGTCATGAAAATGGCACAGTTTTACTCTGTGACATGTTACATGTCCCTTGAATAGGCTGATTGGAGTTTACTCATTTTCATTTGGTTTAGGGTCACAGAGAGATAAATATTAAGGAGTGGGAATAGGAACTCAATAATTTTATGAACTGCTTGTTAGTCTTTTCTTTTTGTTTGTTTAAAATGACCTGTGATCCATGAAAATGGATGACCCATGAGGTTGTTTCCAAACTTTTATGAATGCATTTGCACCACTTGACACAAGAGCAACTCACGGAAGCGGTGCACGGCCCTGGGTGCACAGGAGCACAGGAAGTCCGGATTTTTGAGACACAACTACACCTGTTCTGCACCACAGAGGGCAGATGCAGATGCTTTGCACATGCCAAAGAAAACTGTTCCAGAGCACTCTACCATTTCTTTCTGAGACAAAGGCCCTTCTGAACCACACGCCAGTGAGCAGTAACTTTCCATATGCTTCTGTGAGAGAAGTCCCAAACAGAGCTCATCTTAGTGATGTAAAGCAATATCCTTTATTCTTTCAAGTGTGGGCTGGGGGTTACCATTAACTTTATTGGGGGTAATATCTAATGCAGCATTTTTGTCAGCCCTAGCTGTGGCTCTGTTGGACAACTCCCCAGCAGCTCTGGAGCACAAGACCGCCTCCTTCTGCATGAATTTTCTTTAATTACCTTCATTCATTTGCTGACAACCTTTCCTTCATCCTTTGTCACACGTGAAGCATTTTCTGCATAAAAGGAGTGAAGGAACTTGATCCTGCTTCTTCCTATCTCAGACTGAATAGGTTAAATTGCCATGGTTACCTGTCCTATGCTGCTAGGCCTTGAAATACATCTCTATTTCACTTCAGCTTTCCAAGCTCAAAGCTGAGCTCTAGACAAATTTAGGCAGACTTTTCATCAGGATATTAGCTCCCCTCCCAGAAGTCCCCTTTTGGGTTTTGTTCATGCCTCCAGCTTCCTTCTGTGCCTGTTTAAACCAACAGTTGCAGCAAACCTCCAAATCAACAGCCTTGTCAGGATGAATAATCTAAAATTAATGTGCACTTGTCGACATGCATTACTGTTCCTGACAGAGACGCGTTGCCTGCGCTGGCTACAAACCGACAATCCTTCAGAAGAAGTTTGCTCACTGCAGACCGAGGGCTGATGGAGAGCCGGGATAGGGCTGGGAGTCGGATTTCAGATGATAAGTACAATGGTTCCTGACATATAAGACTCAGAGTGAATTCACCAAAGACCAGGCTGCTTGCTTTTTTTCCTGCTGTTTGCTTTATTCTCACTGGTGATGGTTATCGCATTTATACAGCTCCCCCTGAGAAATCATCTAGATGGGTTTTGAACATCTTGTTTTTACCACCCTCAATTTCAAGTTGTGGAGCAGAAGCGTGAATAATCCAGCGCACCACCACTGATACATTACAAACGCATATTTAACTTTGTGCCTGGTGCTCCCACTCCTACCTCTTTTTTTTTCCTATCCTTAACTCTTGCAAGCCTTTCTTGGCAGCCAAGTGCACCCTTTTGCAGTGCTGTGGGCAAACTGCAGCGAGAGATGGGGGCTTTGGGCCCAGAGAAATGCCATCTGTGGGACCAGTTTAGGGTTACAGTGGTTAGCATCTGCTGAAGTAATACAAATCAGCCCGAAATGAAAACAACAAAATAAAACACTGCTCTGATTTTTTTTTTTTTATTTTGCCCTTTTTTACATGGCTCAGTGATCAGCATTCAGCATATTGCTGCATTTTTAAAGTTAACTGTTATGGAATTAATGAATTCTTCTTCATGAATACCAAAGGACTTGGTCTTTTGCAAATTAATAGGTAACAGAGTCGCTTTAAATAAACTGTCGCTTAGCTTTCATATGTCAACACAGTTGTATGAAAGTTGAGAAAGGCTTTTATTTTTGGTTTTGCTTAAACCGCATCACTCCCTCACCCTCTCTGCTCAGCCACAGCTTTGGCTGGATTCCTTTGTCTTCCAAATCTTTTCATGCCAGGACAACCTGGCAATAGTGGGGTGGTAGTTCACGTGAGGATGACCTTGTGGGGGGACCCAGAGCACTTCTGGAAGCCCAGAGGCGAAGGGTGTGCCTGGTTAGTGGGATGTAACTGGGGAGAGAACATGTGCATTGCCCATGCCAAAGGCAGCTGCAGCCTGGCTGCTTTGGTGCCTTTGACCAAAGACAGCCCTGGGTGCCCAGGTCCACCCCACCAGCACCCTGCTCCTCCTGAATCGGGGCTAAGCCCACACCCTTTGAGACAGAAGTGGTGTGTGGGGGCCTGAGCACTGCAGCCCTTGTCTCCATACCTTGCATCAGCTCCCACCTGGCTCTCATCCCCTGGCAAGGACACCATGGGGAGGAAAACGGCCCTTCTGTCCTCTGTGCCGGCATGCACCAGGGAGGAGACACAGATGCTGACATTTTAGTGTCTGACTTCCTGGCTGCTCAAGGCACTGCAGCTTTCGCCTTGGGAAATACTGGCCAACCGCCTTGATCTGGCCGGATGAATCCTCGGCTGGGAAAAGCCTGTCCCCAGGAAAGGCTGCGCTTGCCCGATGCTCCCCTGAGATGATCTGGCAGTCTGCCTGCCCACTCCTGTGCCCGTCCAGCCATTAGCAGGCTGGAAGCGCATCTCTCTGGCTGGCTGCTCTTGGGGTGGCAGCAGGGGCAAGATGTTAGAGAGGCAGCTCCTGGCAGTCAGAGAGGAGCAGCCTGCTCCTTGGGAAAGTGCGGCCTGCCTGCAGGGAGAGACGTGACTGAGGGACGAAGGGAAAGGGTGAGCAGAGAGAGACTGCAGAGGTTGAGGCAAAGGGTGGAAACACCGCGGGGCAGTGATTGTATGTGAACAGCTTTGCAGGCAGGAGGAGCATCCCCTGATGTCTCCACTGATGCTCTTCCTAAGGGATGATTCTAGGTAATTTCTGGGGAATTGTAAATTATTTTTCGTTATTGTTTTCCCCTACTCTCTTCCCACTTTTCTAAGAAGAAAATTACCTAGAATTTACTAAGCTGCACAAACAGCTAGTTGGCAGCTTTCAGCATATTTGGAAAAACACTTCCTTGGCAGAACAGCACACAGGTTTGTAACTCTGAGATGACATCGTAATAATACACCAAGGGGCTCCAACTAGCATCCCAGCAGATTAAACCTGAAAGAGTTACCAGCAGTGTCTTCTCACAAGGGACTTATTGCCTTAGAAATACATGTTCCTGGCTAGTACTGAAGAACAAACATCTCAGCAGCCCTTGGCTAATGATGCGTGTCCCATCTATTCATCCTTTGCCGCCTGCAAACAAAACTGAGGTTTGGATGTGACGCAGGCTGAGCTCTGGATGTGAAGCATGCCAGTCCTTGCTCTTGCTTTGTGACTCTTGTCTGTCCAGAGAGAAGCATGCTGAAGGAGATCTGAATTTGAGCTAGGAGAATTTTAGGGACTGGAGCAATGAAAGATCATGTGTGGGGAAACCAAGAGCAAGCCATTAAACTGCAGGAATTAGCTCCCATTATATAGTGAATTTTAATGGCTAGGCACACTCATTTCTATTGTGAGTCTTCCCACAAAAGCCCTGGAAAGCTGAAAGTTATCAACATTTTAATAGTAAAAGAATCCAACTTGTGCACAGACGAACTTTAAGGTTTCAGTGGAGGGATGACACACAGGCAACAAGGTTCAGGGAGCCATGTTTATGTGAGAAGGGAAAAGGATCAATTTAAACCCCGGTGGAGTCTGAGTGATGGCTTGATGGGCCCTCTGTGCCTCCAAATCATCGTCTCCAGCACCAGTTAACACTGGGCTGGAAAAAGGCTCTGGGCTGCTGTAGGCTCAGATGCTTCTCTGTACTCCCTATCTGTTCACTGCCCTGCACGTCCTGGGAACACGCAAAGGTGGAGGACAAAGTAGAAGTAGTCCCTGACAATTATTTTCAGTGGAGAATATCAGGCTCTTAATTAGCCATATCTCACCATATAGCGTTGGTTTTTTGTACTTCTCCATAGGAGCTAGGTGAGCCAACCTGTTTTTTTTTTTCCTTTTTATTTTCCCTCTCACAAAGCTCTCTTAAGACAGGATGCTGGGAGGCATCGTCAGCGTACTGACTACCTGCTGCCTGTTAGAGTACAGGTTACATCTCATCAGGTTATGCCAAGGCATGTGCCTATGAAGACAACATGAGGCGAGATCATGTCACAGAAATTAACAATGCAGAAAGACATTTTCTTGATTCACAGCAAGGCATTGACTTATACATCTGAGTAGTGGATTAAAGGCTTCCAGCAGTGAGGTGGGGAGGAAGTAAGAGAACAAGCTGCCAACTGGTAAATATCCACGCTAATTTTGCAAATGCAGGTATTTCATGTCTTTCCTAATCTAATCGTGAATGCAAACTGGATTACTGCATCCGACATGACAAGAATAAAACAGCACCAACAGACTCTTGAAATTAGCAGAGTGAGCTCGCTGGAGGAATTATATTGCTGATACAAGTCACTCTCATAATAAAGGGCACTCCTAAAAAGGGGAAAAAAAGAAAGTAGGAGACAGAAAGAAAAAGCAGGACTAGGCAGCCTTTTTCCCTAAATGAGAGACACAATTAAGAGGCTAATTCTTTTCGCACTAAGAACAGACAATTTTCCCTTCAGATGCTCACTGCATCACAGAAATTAGCGAGACCATCTATGACCACTTGACAAGAGAATATAGGGAAGGTTGTTGAAAATACCAAGGGCAATGGAAGCACATTCACAGGGAGTGGAAGAGATGGGCCCAGCAGAGATTCCTGGAGGTTCAAGGGGAAAATCTATGAAAGTGCAGAGGTTAAGGGGAAGAGCTGTAAGCAGGTACACCTCCTCAGAGCGGTGCTAAAAGGGGTCTTGCCTGACTTTCCAATGGCCCTCGGTTTTGGACAGCCATATAAATTATTACAAAGTTACTGTAAAGAGAAAGCACTCAAAACTAGTTTTATTTCTGATATCATGTGCTATACAGAAGTGCAGAGCAGCAGAGAGTCTTGCTCTGAAATCTACCTTTTATTTCTGTGTCATTTTCAGGTTATTAACAGAACCTTTACTGCCAACAAAGCTGCTCTGTTCCTCTAAGCTCCTATCTTCTGTATGTAGCATGGCTGAGGTGGTTCTCAAACTACATAAATCATGTGCCTAGAAGGAGACGAGATGCATCTCAATCTAAGCTGCAGGCTGTTTTCTGCCTGCTACAAGAATAAAAGATAACCAAAGAGTGAAAACCTGTTAAGAGAGTGGTTGCATAAAGAAAAGTTCTAAATCAGAGACAGAACAGAGAAAAAATCCAAACAAGCAGGTTAAAGAAAGTTAAAGTAATTTTTAAAAAAATCTTTTACAGGTGCCTTTTGTGGAGAAACTGGGCTAAAAGCCAAAACAAAAAAGCTGTGACAGCAAGGAGAAACAGATCCCACAGAGACAAAATTGGAGAGGGGACAGTCTCTGCAGGAGTGGTGAGAAAAAACCCAAACCATTAACACTGCTATGGAAAAAACTATTTAAACTGAAAAATTAAAGGAGCAGAAGTCATTTTTTCATAGGCGTTGAGGTTAATGGGTCTCATAATCCCTCTCCCTCTTCCCTGCACCAAACATGGATGTACTGCTTTCGATAACAAATGAGCAAGGCTGGGGTCGGGAGGCTGCTTTCAGGGAGCTTTGTGCAGTACCAAGGCTTTCTAGAGGAAAGCCAGTCTCCTCCACTGTGGCAGGTGGCAGGAGGGCTGCTTACGAGCCCTTCCACTGGGGAAGCTGGGACCAGCTGCCACAGGATGGCAAAAAAAATACAGTAGGATACTGAGCACAGCCTGCAGATGTGTGGAACAGGGAGCAGCAGTGACGGAGGACTTGGGGATAGGAAGCAGACAATGGTGAACACTCTGAAATCACCATCCCCAACCTGCAACTGCATCCCAGTGCATGGAAAACCTGCCTTCCGGAGTCAAGTGTTAAAGAAAACGTTAAAAGATCAAACTAGTCAGGCCTGAAACAAAGAGAAGAGAAAAGAAAAAGTGAAAGCCAAAGAGAAGATGGAAAAAATCAAGTCTTGAGCTAGAAATGAATATGCTTAAAGATAATGAAGAAAAAAATTAAGACAGGAAACAGTAAAGCACTGGATACAATGAAAGAGAGCCAAGTGATCAGAACAGCAGGCTGATCTTTGTTCAGCTTAGCTGGTCTTCTCCAATAAAGTTTACCATGAGGCATAGCAGAACACTTTGGTGTTAAGAACTTTTTCTGGAATTAAAAACCAAAGGTGGTTTGAAAGGAAAGCCAAAGTGTTATGAGAGAAAAGCCCAAGCATTAATTCTGGTTGTTTCATCACACGCAGATATTCTGGTCATCTCCCATGTCATCCATAATCAAGGATTTACTTCTGTTGCATCTCTCTTTGCCTCTGCACCAGACCACAACAGCACTGAGGCAGAGCAGGTATTTTCATGTTGAAGTACCATGAGGGCTAATTTTCTTTGGCTGAAAGTGCTGCTGCTTACTTCTAGTTTTCTCTCCACTGGCAATTGCTTAAGTAACTACATTTTTAGCTTGGTTGCAGGAAGCCTCCAGTTACAAGTTTCTCATCCTAATATGTCATTGTCATTAAAAATGTCCTGTCTACTGCTGTGATGGGGAAAGATTACACTTCTGGACTTTTTTTTCAGAAGTAAAGCCTTAACTCATTTCATTTTAGTCACACAGTTGATTCTTACATCTCCCTCCTCTGAAGCCTTTTGTCAAGCTGCTATCTTGTTTTGGGAAGATGTCTGGGAAGCCATGGCTGACTTTTTAGCCCTCCATTTTCCTAGCAAGGGAGGTCTGTCTTAACTAATAAGAGGAGTGAAGGAACTGAAGTACAAGGAAATAAATCAATAATAACATAAATGTGAAGCAGCCTTGCTTTAGCTCAGTTTTTCGAGAAAAAACCTTGCCCCTAAGCTTTCAAGGCACAGCACAGGTTCAAAACACAACCTTTCCATAGTTTTTTCCAGATATTAACTGAACTAGGATTTTGCCCTACTTAGAAATTGTAGAGGTAGGAGACAGGAGGCTGCCTGAGGAGAATCTTCTTGAGCAGGGAGGTTGGACTAGATGACCTCAGGCGTTCTCTTCCAATGTTACCTATTCTGTAACAGAGCTTCAATTCCTGGAAATCATGTTAGTTTTGTTGGTATTCAAATAATACCCAATTTTAAAACCCAGGAACCCTGAAAAGCAACAACTCTGCCTACATATGAAGACAATACTTCCTACTCCATGCCTGCCACCCTAGAATTAGTCTGAAGAATTACCAAATGTTCTCCAGAGCAAATCTTCCCACATGATGTCCTGATGTGGCATCCAACAAATCTCATTCCCGCTTTTGCCCTCTCACACATCACACTCGCAAATCACAGAGAATGAGTCATGCCTTTCATTTAGACCTTTTTCTTTTGGACTGATGAGAAGCCAGACTTGGCCAGGATCACTGAGAAGAGAGCAAGTGGATTTTGTCCTAGACACCGAAGTTTTCCATGACTCTACAGAAAATGGTTGTACTGATCTAAGTGGTCCTGCCAGCACCTTTCATCCTCACAGTGACTGAGAAGGTATCTTGCCCAACAGATTTCACCAGCTGAATCTTTACTGATGAAAAAACTAATGGCAAAATACAACACACAAAGGTTACCACAATTTTCTGACTTTTCTGTAGTCTGCACTTGAACCCATGGCCATTAAGTAAAAGGCTTTATGTTTTCTATCAGTCTCTAATAATTTAGTTACCCATATATATGTACTGAATGCTTGGTTTGACTTACAGGGGAATAAAAAAAAAATGTAACAGAAAGGGAGGAGAGGAATGGGGAAAGGGAAGAGTCAAAAGGAGAAGGGGAGAGGAAAGGAAAGCAATTAAATCAAAACTAACCAAGTTAAAGTTAGCTATTTGCACTCAGCAAACAGAAGCTGCAATACAATGATTTTGCGCTATCATCTGAATTTGAATTTACAATACTTTTCTAGAAAAGCCCTATCAGGGCTTTGTGCCCGATGCGGTAACAGAACTGCCTCCACCTCCACTAAAATCTGTGCCCTGGCAGTCCGTACACAAGGAAGGTGAAGGAGAAGGACAATCCTTTGCCTTTCCAACTGGCTACTCCTGCCCATCGCACACCGGGTTTGTAACGCTGTGGCGTTTTGCAAAGCGGCATTGCCTGATGATGCCAGATTGGAAGCATTACAAGGGGAGGATGCAGCTCAGGTCGGGGTTGCCTGATAGCGTTGGCTGCAATTCAGAAGCAAGCACTGTCCAGCTATCTCACTCATCCCAGTTGAGGGTCAAGGCCTTACATGGCACTGCCCCCACGGATACTGTGCCGTGCAGTTTCCAGGCGAGGACAGTCAGCTCACATAACAGTCCTTGAAGAGGCACCGGTGCAGAAGAAGCTCCTCTGATAAAACTTAGAGGAGACTGAGGGATACACAACTGATTAGACAAAGCAAGTTAATGGAACTGATTTAAAACATTCTTAATTGTATTATTCCTGGCTAATTATTTTTTCTAGTGGGAAAGAGAAAAACCAAAAAGTCAACCAGTCAGAACTAATGAAGAAATATTTCATGGTAACTGTTTGCATTAATAATAATGTGGAGTGTTATGATGAATCAGAAGGGTACAAACACAGTGAGTTAATTGCAGGTTGCTCATTACAGCTTCTGAGACTAGGACTAATGCACTAAGTGGACACAGAGTCAAATTTAAATATGAAGTAGCATCACTGATTACCCTGAAGTTTTCAGCAGTGTAACACAGATCCAGATCTGACCCATGGTCTTCTTTTTCTATGTGGTCTGCCCTATTTGGATAGGTAATTAGGTCAGCTGAATACCCTATTCTTTGACTTTAGCACATAAATGGAAAAGCTTTGTTCACCAGCTCATTGTGAGCCTCACCCCACTGAAGCAAGGGCCCATTCAGTCATTGACTCCAGAAGTTAATGACTTTGCCGTATATTTTATGGGAGAGGGAATTCGGCTGTTCATTTGAGGGGCAAGGCAAGTTCCTAAAAAGAAAAAAAGCAACAGTCACTGGAAGGGACAGGCTAAGGTGAGAAGTCTGAAAAATGTTCTGTTGGTTTAGGATTATGGGCATTATGTGGGTTGCACAGTTTCTAGGACATAAAAGCAATTACTGTTTAAACAAGCATTAAATCCAAGTCGGGGACTTGAGGTTGCTTCTCCAGGCCGAATAACTACAAGGGTAAGAAAGAATTTCTTTTTCTCTTCCTCCTGCACCTCCTCCACAGTATGTCATAACTGAATGAGCCCACTGGAGGGGTTTTGCATTGTTTTGCTGGTCTTTGGAAGAGGGATAACAAACTACAGGAGTGTTCAAATTTTGGCAATGCACATATTTCATGACAGAAGTTTCTCCAGCAGTACCTAATCAAGACAGATTTTAATTGCACGTAAGCATTAATTATATTATTATTCAATAGCTATTAATAAATTTTTAAATAGTAGTGTATTAGCCTGTTAACTACTTAAGAATTATATACCCTCAATACTTGTAATGCATTGAACAGTTCAAGGCACGTTCATTTACAGGGAGATATCTTTGTACTTGAGATGATTATCTGCTTCAGGAGTGGATTACAGCAGGTACATGGGGACTTTCTGAAAGTTAAGCAGGTACTTAACTGCTGTCCTGCAGTGGGATGGACTTCAGCACCATTAAATTCACCAAGGCAGAAACGTGCATATTTTCTTAAGCGTGTCCTTAACTGAATAGAGGCAGTGCCAGAGGACAGGGTGCTGCTGAAAAACAGGGTCAGGCTTATGTCTCGGTTTTACTGCACGTGGAAGAGTTGCATCACATTCATTTTTAACTTGGCTGGTTCCAAATTCACTCCATTTTACAACAAAAAAGAGGAATATTCATTTGCAGTTTAGGTTGGGTTTTTCCTGCTTTGCCGATGTCTCTCTGCTCCCTCATCCATTTGAGAATATGATCCCTCCCAGTGACTGCACCATTTAAAGCACGGGCTCATAAAGAAATGACATAATTTTGCCATCCCTCTGTCTATGGCAGAGCCACCACGTGAATGTTGAAGGACAGTGTGGACTGTGGGCCTCGGTGATCCTGGATAAATAGATACTACATGAGGGAATGACTGTCCCTTGCCTGTGGAGCAGGGTCTGGGCAGGCATGCTGCCTGTGGGAGGTAGAGCCTCCCTGCACATGCAGTCCAGTACATCAGATTCACAGCCCACATCCAACTTATCTGCAGGCAAACAGCAGTCGGTTTCTGGACATGCAGCAGCCTGGCGTGCTGAAGATCTTGTTGCCACAAAAACACAAAAAATACCTTTTCCCTCAAAAGGTTTCCCCATCTGAGATGTGGGATTGGATCATCTATACAGGACTGCATAATACAGGATCATCTCTATTATAAAGCACAATCCTAGCACAGACTGATGCGTCTCCAGGGTCCTTCAAGGCTGGGGCCCTGGGTGCTCACACACACACAGCCTGCTTCTTAAGACAGGGATCTTTCTGCCTGTCTGTCCTGGCTAGCCATAATTAGTTTAAAATCTGTTGGCCTATTTCAATCTCAGCTCTTTCAGCCAGTTTCAGCTGGCTTAATTCAGAGCTGACAGCAACAGAAATCATCAGGGCCCTACACGTATTATACAAAACTGAAACAAAGAGAAGAAAGAGCCAAATGAATATCCCATGGAGAGAAAATCTACAGCAAGTTCTCCTCTCTTAATTGTGGTTCTGGCCTTGGCCTCTGCTGGGCAGCCTGGGGATTTGGCTGGACAACTAGCACACAAGTGGCTTGGACCTTGTCATGGAACAGATCCCCATGGCCTTGAAAGAATCTTTAGTTTTGTGTGGACACTGATGGGGCATGGGGAGGGAAAACTGAGATGTTGTCAGGGTGGCTGAGACAACAGGAGCCACAACAGAGGCGAGAAGGCTACTCTAGAGTAGGCACAGGCATCTGTGGGTATAGAAAACAAATCTGTATGACTCCAGGCTTTTTAAATTGTGCTGCTCCTGGAACAACTTGTTAAATTTCATGATACGGTTTCTCTTCTTACTTCGCATTTGGAGGTTATATGAAACAAATCCCCAATGAGCTTTCACATCTCACTATGGGATAGAACTCAGCATTTAAGAGTCAGGAAATTTATTTTACCTTTGTGGTCCCTAGTGACTTCAATTCTTGTAAGGCTGGTTTCTGCTGCCTAAAATATTCCATAGTCATTTGTCACCATTATCTACTGCTTTACTGATGTTACTTAGGTAAATTATTATAATCTCAGCAAAAAATATTTTAGTATTTCCTTTACAACTTTGTTTAAAGTAGTCTTAGCAGAATTAGATTAATAAAACATGTGCCTTTCAATATACTTCAAAGTAACTTAGCAAGATATGTGCATGCCCATTAATTCTGCAGTAACAAGCAGAGTGTAGAAAGGCTGATTTTAACCATCACGACCAGTAGCCACATCTTCTGTTTCTCTTGAAAATCTGTCTGTAACGTAGGGGGTTCAGTTCACCCTCAAAATCAAACATTTTGGTCACTGTTAACAACATACTTCATGAAGCAAAAGTACCAACACTCAAGATATGTTGTATTCAAGATTCATCTTTTGCTCTAAACATCCTCAACTGTTCTGCTTCCTTATATAACTTTTCCTGCATCAGCACTGCTATTTATCTACTGGCCCGGGCCTTCACATCCTTTGGTTGCCCCAAAGCTGTCTTCACAGCCTTTACAAGAAACGTCTCTCTAAAATATGCTCTAGTCAGATAACTTCTGAAGGCTCACTTCCAGTTGCTCTTTAGCATTTAATAATGCTGAATTAATGTACAAATAACTGTAATCTGTTTATTCTCAGGTAACTACCTGCAAGAGAAAAGCCATTATGCTATCAACAACTACATTACCGATATTACAATACAATTACCATGACCTGCTGCTGCCTTAACTCTTCTCTTTCCAGTAGACCTTGTCTGAACACAGCTTCTACACAGCCTCTCAAGTCACAGGAACATCAACCTTGCTTTTTTTGTTTGCTCCCCCAGCACACACACACTGAATGCTATCTGAATTTAATAACAATGGTAATGTAGCAATGCAATGGAAATCTAAATGAAGATACAAGACTAAGATTGTATCTTCTGCAGCAATCCTAAAGCAGTGTTATTTTAAATTGATCTATACTACATATTAAGCACAGTTCTGATGTCTTTATTAGAAACAAAATAATATAATGCACAATACTTGAATGGCATTTAAAGAAAAACTGCTAAACAGTAAACAGTGTAAAAAAGTGACAAAAAATTTACATTTTTATCTACTCTCTACGTGGGATATGGAGCTTTTGGGATAAAGAATGCACCACATCTTTCCTGTGACATACAGAACCTGACAAGAAGATCTGTGGCTATTTGTTGCCCAGGTCAAATATAAGGGGGGGGGGAAAAAAAAGCTCATAATTTTTTGCAAAACCTTTCCACAGTGACCAAGACCTGGTGCTTTAGAGTTTGAAGACGTCTGCTGCATGGGTTGAATCTTCCTACACATTTCTGTACCCCAGTACCCTGCACTCTTTGGGAAATGGCTTTTATTAATAAATAATAGCAGTGTAAAATGTAGCTTAGCTCCTTTTTTCTCCAAGGTCTACTGATACTGTTTACCCTTTCCTATGTGCACTGGTGAGCCTAATATTTCAAAGGAATTCAGTGCCAAAATTCTCATTAATCTCAGTGGAGTTGGATTCAGTCCTGATGCTTAAGATAGATTTGATAATTTTCAATTCTACCTTTATAAGCAAATATTTCATGCTTTAAGCCTGGCATTACAATGACTGAGGTCTGCTGTCAGTGACATCTCTGCACTTCCACAGTCACAGTCTTTCCCCATAACCTTTCCAAGACATTCCCATTCCAGAGCAGGGGAAAAGCAAAGGAAGAAGAAACAAGTAACACAATTGCCACAGGCTTTCACTGATACCCTTCTGCAGCAAAAACATTGCCCACTGGTCTGAAGTGTCACCGGTCTGATGCAAGTCAGGGTATCTAACTATTTCATTTAGGCAGATGAGAAAGGACTTTCTTTTCCTAGCAGTCTACCAGTCACTTCCATGAAATAATTGGTTTTACTAGCATCCACTGCAATGCACTCCGTAAACTGGGAAGAAATACGCCCGAAGGCTTGAGGCAAGATTGAACACAATTTCAGAGGTCTTTTTCGTAAGTGAAATCAACAATCCATGCTAAGCTATTATTAGAAGTTCAAGGTGGAATTTCTATCCTGGATGAAAAAAATTATTTGAACACCCTCGATTCAAAGTCTGCAGATGTTCTTGGAAGGGAAGAAGCACCACATCACTTTAAAAAGCCCTATGTCTTTGTATGTTTTTCTGCTCTGCCGTCCTCATCCTGACATGTGTACAGGGAGGGATTTCAGTGCTGTTGCAGGAACTCGTCAGAAGAGTGCAGTGTATAGTAACAGAGAGCAGTGCTGATGTCACGCAACAAGTCTTGTGAGCAGAATCAATATCCTTCATTAGACAGGCTGACGCAGCTGAAGCAAAGTTATGGGTCCAAAATCTTGCCCAGCTTCACCATCTGGCCCAACCAGGTTTCCATCCTCTTCTCACTCGCCTCCCTTTGCTGGCCAGAGGTGCAGTGAGCACCTCCCTCCCTGCCTGGGCGAGGCTGGACTGGCCCTCCTCTGGGATGAGTGGTGTGCAGGCTGCCCTCCGTGCCTGAGCAGGTGACAACACATAGAGCCACCTCCGTCTCTGGAACTCTGTGGAATTTTTACAGCGGACTACATCTAATGCATGCTAGTAAAAACAAACTTCACTTGTTTTGTCACAAGAAGCAAATAGGGTGAGCACATCAACTGTATTTAGGTACTTACATTCTGCTCTAATTCTAAACTAATGTACTTAGTATATAATTTTGAAGCCAAGAAGTGTAATAAAATGTAGTCTACTAATGCATAACATTTTTCGTCCTGTATAATGCAGCCAGATAGCTTTTTACAATTAGTAAGTAATACACATGTATTCACTAAGAACTGCAATGTAATACACAGGGTGCTCACACTTTTCCTCCTCTATCTTCTGCATGAAGAGAAAGGAAAGAAAAAAGGATCACCTAATGTGACCAGAAGATGCATGCATAGCTAAGAACGAATACTAACTGTGTTCTCAAAAAAACCCATTAAAGCATTAGGGGAAGGCATTACTAATCCAACACTATGTACTTTAAAACAACTCACTGCCAGAAAGAAAGATAGTGTGGACAAAAATAAAACAAAACAAACAAGCAAGCAAAAAAAAAATTATGATTTCTTCATACAAGCTAACTGAAATATTTGTAGCAACAATATGGGACTATTGCAGTCACAAAACAGCCTGATTGAATGATAATCAAATTAATTATCTACATTAACTGAACAGTTGAGACCCCAGGTTGAAATTTAATAAACCACACTGCATGAGGATTCTGAAAGATAAATCACAGCATGTGATTTTGTGAGCATAATTTATTTTAAAACACTGCACTGTTTCTGCAAATTGCATTTATTAAAGCTATGCAAAAGCTTCAAATCTTTTCAGAGGTGAGGACATTTTGACTGTGCTGGTTCTTGTTATTTAAGATGTACTTCACAGAATCACAGAATGGGTCAGGCTGGAAGGGACACACAGGGTCATCTGGTCCAATCTCCCCGCTTAAGCAGGGTCATCCCAGAGCACATGGCACAGGATTGTGTCCAAGTGACTCTGGAAAATCTCCAGCAACAGAAACTCCACAATCTCTCTGGGCAATCTGTTCCAGTGCGCAGACACCTGCACAGTAAAGAAGTTCTTCCTTACACTCAGGTGGAACTTCCCGTGCTCCAGTTTCTGCCCATTGACTCTTGTCCTATTGCTTGGAACGACCAGGAAGAGCCTGGCTCCATCCTCTCGACACCCTCCCTTCAGACACTTACAGACACTGAAGAGGTCCCTTCTCGGTCCTCTCCTCGAGGCTGAAGAAGCACAATTTCCTCAACCTTTCCTCAGAGAGACATGCTGCCATCTCTTAATCATCTTTGTCACCTCCACTGGACCTGCTCCAGGAGCTCCCTGTCTCTCCTGTACTGAGGAGCCCAGAACTGGACACAGCTCTCCAGATGTGGCCTCACCAGGGCTGAGCAGAGGGGCAGGATCACCTCCCTCGACCTGCTGGCAGTGCTCTTCCCAATGCACCCCAGGATACCTTTGGCCTTCTTGGCCACAAGGACACATTGCTGGCTCATGGACAGCTTGTTGTCCACCAGGACCCCCAGGTCCTTCTCTGCAGAGCTGCTTTCCAGCAGGTCAGTTCCCAGTCTGTCCTGGTCCTTGGGGTTATTCTTCCCAGGTGCAGGACCCTGCATTTTCCTTTGCTGAATTTCAGAAGGTTCCACTCTGCCCATCTCCATCTCTCCAACCTGCTAAGGTCCTTCTGAAGGGCTGCACAGCCCTCTGGAGTACTGGCTACTCCTCCCAGCTTTGTGCCATCAGTGAACTTGCTGAGGAGGCCTCTGCCCCTTCATCCAAGTCATTGATGAATAAGTTAAACAATACTGGGCCCAGTATTGAACCTTGGGGGACACCACCAGTGACAGGCCTCCAAATAGATCCTGTGGCACTGATTACGACCCTCTGGGATCTGCTTTTCAGCCAGTTCTCAATCCACTTCAGTTTGTGTCCTCTCCAGTAATTCTTGATGAAATGTGTTTGGCAGTCATGCTGGGGGGAAAAATATGGGTCCAACTCTTTGCCCAAGCTTGATCCCATCCCACCTTTTCCTATTTTCTCTCTTGAGCTCACAGTCCCAAACACATTTCCTCCACCTATTCCCCTAACATACATGCCAGTGTCCCAGGCACATGACCCTCTGTGTATATGGCTAATCCTCATTTTTATTTGTTGTCCCTATGCTAAGATGTCCAGGGCACAGTCAGGATGGTCTCAGCTGCTGACAGGGCTGGAGGAGACATTGGTACAAGGTTGTGTCTTATGCAAAGACACACCCAGCTCTGCCCAAAACATGGGAAGGAGGGTGCCAAATGGCTACTATGTCACATCCTACCAGCCCTTTGATAACAGCCAGGGCAACCAAGAGGAGCAAGGCCAACCAGACTGCTGCACAGCTTCCCCCTCCTCTCCCAGCTGGCAAGACCCTGGGCACTAGGATTGTGCCAGGATGAGGGGGTGTGGGAAATCATGGGGTGAGAGAAAGCAGCCTCCTAAACCGCTATTTCCACAGGGTTTGAGGGAGAGCACAGCACTACCTGACACCATGGCCCCAGCTCTGAGGGGCCACCCTTCACCTTGGCCACTGGGTGCCTGTGGGATGTGGGGGAGCAGGGCTGCCAGCAGATCCATGGTAGGGAAAGCTGGCCTGAGGGCCAGGTGGCTCCTGGTGGTCCTGGCATGGGAACTGTGCTCCTGTCCCATGCAGGGACATGGCACCTGTGCACACTTGAGTGACGTGTGTGCTCAGGACCCACAAGGTTAATTACAATGCCACCTGTAGGAGGTACTTTCCCACAAGTGCTAACCTTCTGTTTTTTCCATATGCTCCCATATGGTCCAATTTTTCTTCATAAGCAGAGTTGTACTAGAGCTAAGAAATCACAGCAAAGCTTTACTTGTGTGCCTGTAATGCCAAATCCAGAAGTCACCTGACTTTGATAAATCCAGGGTTTTAAAAGAAGTTAATTTAAATAAATTTCATCTTTTCCTTCCACACTCTAACTTCTTAGGAATAATTTGCATTCACAAGATACATGAAATTTGATAGATTTTATCATGAAACATTTTCATTTGTGCCTGGCAAGAGGTCACTGAGAAGACTCAGATTTTCTTCTCTTGGTGTCTTTTCTGCAGCCTTCTCACTTCGCACCCTAGCTGGAGTCCAAATATGCCCAGCTCTAAATATGTAGAAAACATTACAGAAATAAGATAGTCTCTGTTAATCTTGGACGGAGCAGAAAAAAGAGTTTGATTGTGATGCACTACAAAACACAGTATTAATGTGTTGTGTGCTATAAAACACAGTATTAATTCCTCAAATAATAGCAGAATAAGCACAAATGTTCTTAATCAATCTCTACTAATTCTTATCAACAATAAGAAAAAATCTGATAATAAAAATGCTTGAAGCATTTCAGGTTTCTCCACATGGCGTCTGAAAACAGACTTTGTAAGCAGATTGACTGAAATCTCTCTGGTTTCAGAGATGTGTGAATGGTTGTGAGAGGAATGCCTGAAACAAGTCACTTCTAGAGAAGCTTTGAACAATAAAGAGCCTCTGTTTTCCAGTGAATTGTGCATATGCACACAAACGCTCATCCATAACGTGAATTTAAAATAATCCTGATGGGAGCGAGAGGGGGGAGGGACACATGGAAATAACTAGGCAGACTTTGACCCTTTGTGTCAGAAAACAAAGCCTTGTAGTTAAAATCTGAGATAGCAGTTTCCATTTGACATGGCTTCAACAGACGTACACGCCTTCTGGCTTAAGCCTGTCCCTAAAGGATACTAAGACCAAGCAAAGCTTGCTTACAAGCCACCCAACCACAACACGATGGTTTTAAGTGGAAACAAATGAATGGAATAGATGTAATTAAAAGTCCAAACTGAATTAGTCCAAATCGCTACAGCTTCACTTTACAAAGTCAGTGAAGGGCAGGAATGGAGCATCTGGAATAGCTGTTTGGCATAGGGTCACTATGAAGATGAATTAGGGTTAATTTTCTACTGGAGTGTAGGTCAGGCACTGTGCTGTGGCAGAACACTCAATTTACTGGGTATGTTTTGGCCTACTTAGAACTTTAGAAAATAAATATTACAATGTTAAATTAAATATGCTCTGTGACAAGGACTTGCAACATTGGGAGAATGTGATTTATATGCAATTGGCTCATATATACCATCTAATATGATATGCACAGTGTAATGAAAGCTCAAGGGTCTGATCTGCAGTGCAGAGATGCTTTACAATCCTCTTTCAGGTTGCACATTGTTTTTTCTTCCTCCTTTTCTTTTTTTTTTCTTAATGACTACAAGAGTTAATTAGTGGTTATGTACTCTGTCTCTTTGCCTGGCCTAGCTTATCCGTAATGCAATAAATCTCCTTTCTTTCACTCTCCCAAGGATCATTACAACTTTAGCCAGCACTGTCAACAAAACTAATTGAAAGCCACCTGCTTTTAGGATCACCTTAATGAAAAATGAAGAAGTTAAGAAGCAAAATTCAATCAACTTTCTAATAGTCTTTAATTTCCTATTAATTCACACAAGTGCAGAGGCAGAAAACCCCTCACATGATCCTTTTTGTTTTCACTGCTGGCCTTATCACCCAGTTCTCCTTACATCTGTAGAATTAGAAATTATTATTTTTGTAACCTAAATCTCCAATTATTCTTTAATGTGGAACTAATAGTTTTGAATTTTGTCTTTTTAACTGCTGTGGTACAAAAAAGAAATGTACTTGCAAATAGCCATCCTATTCTTTTTTGCTAAATGTTTGGGTTCTTTTAATCAGACAGGTCCAGATTCAGCAGAAGTTTTAAAGATGTCAAAGTCCACTTAAGCACTTGTACAGATGATCTAAATCTTACTGCCTTTGATGACATTCAAGGACCTGCAGAAATCTGAGAAAAGGCTGAACATGCAAGACTGGATAGTTATGGATTTCATGAGGGGGGCCTTGGTACGCAGACATGAAAAACCTCTGAGCACATACTGAATCTCAGGCAGGTGACCAAGTACTATTGAAGCAGATAGGAAGTAAGCACATGCTTCAAGATAAGCACTTTGCTACCATTGCACAGGAGCGCACAATTTAGTGGAGTGAGCATGAGTAAAAGAAACATTCTTGAGATAGCTTGATGGCTATGCTGTTTCTCCTAACTAGTTTCACAGCTCATCCTTAATTGTGGAGAAATAAGCCTGGAAAAGGAAAAGAGTGGCTGATTTATTTCCTTCAGGCCAACCGGAGCAAAATACTGAGAAACGACAAAACAAAAGGGGAACACGAGACAGATGGGACTAACGACTATTTGTGTTGCAGCAGGGCTTAGATGTCCCACTAAAGCCCGGGATCCCACAGCGTGAGACGCTGTGCAAACATGTCAGTGAGGGTGTTTGGTAAAGGGGAGCTGCCTGTGAACACTGCATGTGGAAGCCCCTTTGAAGTCAACAGAGCCCAGACGTGCAAGAGGTTTGTGCTGCCGGGCCATGTGTTTCGAGCTGTATGATTAATTGCTGTCGAGTGTGCCAAAGCAGAAGACAGGCTCTCTCATAGAACGGCCACCAAAGATATAATGAGCTGAGGAAGAAAAAATATAAGGTCACAGATAATATATTGGTTTTATTTAATAGTCCACTGTTTACTTCCTGTGAGTATAAACATATCATTATTTCTCCTACTTCAAAAGAATAAAAATTCTATTTAGATGAAATATATTTAAAACAGAGCAGGTGACACGCAGTATGGGATAAATGCTACCTTCATGCAAATGTATACTTCTCTCTTTGATTATAGTAATAAGATATGCAAAGAAAGATCAGAGGAATATAATTTGATCCTTTTTGGAAGCTACTCTGAAATCCATGCTACATGTAGTGTGTGTGCATGCACAGGAGAGGAAGAAGGAGTCACAGCACTGCAGAACCTGCCCAGAGATGGCAAATTCCTGCTGCTTTAGAAGTGAACTGATGGCTACAGAAGGTCAGTGGACCTAGAAACAAGATGAGCCCCCCAGTTTGTGAACCTGCAGTTTCAGTGATGCAATCATTGCTACAACATGTAGAAAAGGCTTAAACACAAAGGCGTACAGAAGAACGAAAGGAAGGAAAAAGTACCAGTCAGGAATAATTATCACAGTGTATAAAACTTTCCACTCCTTTATTATCATAAATTGCAAAGTTTTATTGATGCATATTTTATCACAGCACTCTTGCCATATGTGATCTGAAGATTCAGAGCCTGTCCCCGGGGACAACGGTACTGATATAGATAATCAAGAATTCCTTTTATGCTCCTCTCAACACAGCCACAGCTCAGATTGAAATTAACATCTTTTACAATGAAACACCAGTTTTCTGCCACAACTAGACATGACAGCTGGAGAGAGAGACCTGCTTATCCAGTTATTCCTTCAAGTCTCGGTTTCATTACCGCCGTGAAGATGTAAACTAAGTACAAAGCGATGCGGACGGTCACTGAATACCAGAAAAACGAATCTGCATGCAACCTGCCACATGAAGAAACGGGAAGAGAAATGCTTCCAAATAAATCCAGGGATGAAAAGCAAAGATCAGACGCAGCCCCTAAAAAAAAGTGATGAAGAGGGATCCAAAAGCTTTGAACTTTTGCTGTGTTCGCTGCCTGGACTAGACTGGGTGGTGCTTGCACACACGCATGTGCACACAGGAGTGGAACCCATGGCCAGCATGGGGCTCTGTCCTACTTAAATCCTCCAAAGCAAGGATTTGACCTACTGGAAGCACTAAGACTGCTTAGTGTTGTTACTCGTTCCCGGTCATTTTTTTAGCTTGACTGCTTCCACCTGTACATCGTCCCTATTTCTCACGCTGCTGAGGAGGGGAGCATGGAAGTTGTTTTACCCTACTCCCCATGGGGTCAAACATCACTGCAGCATCTGACTGCCTTCCTGTAGAGCATTAAACAACCAACATCTGCCATGTGGGGTTCTCCCTCTCATCTTACTCCCAAGGGAGAACCAAATATGCATTGTGGTGTGTTTTGTTTTGTTTTGTTTTGTTTTGGCAAGACTTTGTTTTTGTTGTTTTAAATCTACATGCTGGTATGCTGGGAAGGAAAAGAAAGGCAGCACCTTGCTTGTGAAGGAGAAGGTGGTGGGGTCTGCAATGGTCATTAGTTTCTGAGGAAGTTATTGCCAAAGTCTCAGCCTGGTTTCCCAGAAGGTGCAGCTTCCTGCTGGCTGCTAGAGCTGATAGAAAGGTGAAAACTTCACAGACTGTCACAGGGAGCTGGAGATGATAATGCACTGGAAAATTATGTCTGTTCCATGTGTAAAAGCAGTTCAAGTCCAGCTTTGAGCACTTACCTACCTATCACAGCATTTCAAAGGGGCCTGTTGCTTTGTTATATTACATGCTGGGACAATACAAAGCATAACCTACTTCATCGATCACTGGCTATTTTTTCTTTTCTTTTCTGATTAACATCATGCAACCTAGGGGTTATCTCTAAACAGGGAAGCACAGAAGAGAGGTTATCAATGTGTTTTGCGACATGTAAGTGGGCAAATATGCCGTTATAGATGCAAGGATGCTCAGGAAACATTTAAAGGCTATTGCCCACCTTCAGGTTAGATCAGGAAAGAAGTACAAGAAGGGAGGGACATGCCACTTTTCTAGCCTCATGTCTTTGTCTTTGTCTTTCTACAGATTGCACAAAACAGTACTACATTTCAATTCTGTGGATGAGCTCAGGCTAAAAGCACATGTAAAAGCAAGCCCATTTTAGGGTCATTATCAAGTAAGACGGAAAAAGAAGGCTATGAAAGAAGACAGATATGTGGCAGAACTGCAGTGTAAGGATCTAATTTAAATCATCAGCAAAAAAAATAGCACTAACACATTAGTTGGATGAGTCTTCGGGGGATAAAAATGAGAGGGCAGGACCTCTCACCCTGCATTAGGAAACTGTCATTTTCACTTTCCTCAACCAAGGAATGTTTAGAATTTCCTGCCCTTCATCACACTGGAAGGGCTCATCTCACTGGGAAAGGCTGATTTCCAAATACTGAAAGCCGTTTGCATTCATGAAAGAGATTCTTTTTGGGGTTACTTATTCTGCCTTTCATGATATTTTTGATTGACACATTTCCCAGAGTTCACTATTTTAGAATGCTGGCACTGGAAGGATTTAATATTGAAGATATTCTTCTGCATGAAGGACACTTTGGAACACAAGTTGAGATGACCGGGATTTCTCCAGTCTTGCACACCCCTCCCCCCCCCCCCCCCCCCAGAGTGCCTCACTGCAACTATGAAGTCTAGATTAGCTAAGATTGGTTGAGAGAAATGTAGCAGTACCTATTATTTTTCCTTTTAGAAGAGATTTAAGATAGAATATTTACTATGATCATACAATTTTTATATCAGATTGAAAAACAGAATTTCCATCTTGCAAGAAGTTATAGCATTTGGCATTTCTCCCAAGTCAGGGTAAAAAGCCCAAATAATGCAATTTATCTTTCCATGGAGTTTTTAAAAATCAGTTTAAAAGGCAAAAACTTTAACATTTATGGTATGATATGGACCATCTTGAAGTTTTAGAAATAAAATGTTTAGTGTTAAGGAGCAAGAGGGGTGTGGTGATCTTGCTCCTTCACTCCAACTCCAGATGGCGACGACTGGGAGCTGATATTCCTGACCCACTTGTCTCAATCTACCTGTGGATCCCTCTCCCCAGCCAGAATTAGAACCCCACCAGGCATGAGAATCTCATGGTGCGGCTGTTCCCAAGATGCTTCACACCAATGCAACATCTCATCCCAATTACAAAATATATATGCAACCCAGATTTTCCTGTGAAGCATTTTACTAAAAGGTCTATTTTCCCTACGAACATTTTCAAATTTAATGAACAACAGAAAAATACTTAATTGGACACTTTAGTGATCAAACCTAGTTGTTTTATTACACCTTGCTTTTTGAATCCTTTGAGTGGGACTATCAAGGCAGAATATCAGGTAAGAAGACTAGTATCAAGCTAGAATCTCAGTATGATGTGTAAATAAGAAGGGACTTTGAAAAGCATTTGAGATGAATCTTTCTTCACAGCCTCAAGTTTTAAAAGTATGTTTTATAAGCAATTCTTTTCATAATTCTTTTCACAGCAATATTGATTTAAAATATTATTTTACACCTGGAAATCAAGAAGCATACTGGAACACTTTTCTATAAAACTTTTAATAAGGTAGAGACCTCATTGGGAATCTGTGCAAGGTCTACCAGGATGGATAGAATGACCAAGCCAGAGGGTGGTGGGGAAGAAATAAATCAGAGACAATCAAGAAACCAAAAATCAGTTCCTTTCTACAAAGAAAGCTCAGACCCTCTTTGAGTGAAATGTATTCTCATTTCACCAGCATAACCCCACTGAAACCAGTGAGCTTGCATTACTGTATTAAAGAGTGGAGTAACATAGACATATGCCATGTTGCAAAAGTTTTTTACATCTTTCTTTGAAATACGGACATGGGTCATTGTCCCAGACACCAGTCTGTCCTTAGATAGTAAATCCAGGATCTTTAAGATAGATAGGTTGTAATCAGAACTAAAACATGGCCTATGGGGAAAGATCTTTCCTCACTTAAATTACATTGTTTTTCACTGCTGTACTGGTGTAAATGGTATTTTTAGGTATGTGTCCAGAAGAGAATTCAACTGCAATATTTCTTCTCTGCTGAGGAAATACTAGCATTAAAAAAGCAGAATTTTAAAAAAGTCATATAAACACAATGCTTCCAACACAATCAATTTTGTTGGAATTATTTTACACCATCCTTCATCCTTGAAATTATATCCCTTCCTTTGTGGAATGTTTGAAAACTTGAAAAATTCTGAAGTTATTTGAAGTAAGATTCAACAGTACATTAACTCGTAAAAATCAAAGTACTCCTTTTTCTCCCCAAGCCCAGAAGAATTAATTTTGTTGCCACTAAAGAAGAACAGGCACCCAACTTTTGAACAGGAACTGACCTAATATTTCTGAAAACCCTGCATGCAATTAGCTTCTTGTAAGAGCCATCTTTCAAGCAGGCTTTTTCTGCCTCTGAACTCCAAAAGCTGCTCATGAGATCCAGCAAAATTAGGATATTAATAGAGAACCATTTATCAAGCTCGATGGGTTTGTTAGAGGCACACTTGTCTAGTTAACCAACACTGTCAGGGTATCTTTTAAAGCAGAAGATACTGTTAAGGGCCTCCTTATTATTTCTGCTCCAGGTTTTTCACAACAGTGTGTCTCCAGCAATGGAAGCGATGCTGCCCTAGGAAGGGGTCTCCCTCAGACAGGAGAGGGTCTCCCCAGAAAAGGAGCTCTCCTTGGCTATGGGGTGGTGTGGCAGCCTTGTCCCAAGATGTTGAGACGTCCAAAGGGACGCCTGGCCCACACTGTTCTCTGGGCTTGTTCTACCTTCACTCTGCCTTGTGTTCAACAGAGTTTTGGTTTTCCAGATTGATTCTCTTCAAGTAAAAAAATATATTTTTTTTTTCACCAGAAACATATGAACTTCAACATTTTCCAGGAAAAGATTTCTCAGATCAGGGCTTTTTCTTGTGACTTTGAGACACAAATCACAATCTTGACCTCTTCATTACTGAATATGATTGCTCTGACAGGTCTTTTGTCCGAGCATTTTCTAAAGGCTTTGGTTTCCCTCTAAAACATGATGATTTTGAAATCTAAGCATTGACAAAACAGAACTGTGATCTCCCAGCTTTGGTATTTGGACTGCAAACACTTTGATGGAGCACTATGCCCTACGTGTTTGTACTGCAGGGGGATCTGCATATTACCTAGCACCTGCAGGCACCTCTAAACCATAAATTATAACTAATAATAGAAGTTTTACCTTTGTCTGGTGATTCAGTCTCAGAAACCTATGCCTTTTGTATTTCCTCAAGCACTCAGATCCCTGTGTGGACAAAAGCTACAAAATCCCTGTTGTATCAGCAGATTCGAAGCTAAACTCAAACAACTGCTCTTATCTAGGCATATAATCCCATCAGACTGCGAACCTTTGGCTTTGGCAACAGCGTGTCTAACAGTGGCAGAAGCTGTGCTAAGGCTGGACACTTATCCCACCCCATCTCTGCCTCCTTTTTCACCCACACTTACTTGGCTGTGCCTGCAGCACTCATTTACTGACAGCAGTACTGCACAAGTTTCAGATAAAGGAGCACCATTTTTTTGCAGTCCTATTCCTTAAACATTTAATGTCACATCTGTGATTTTTTTCTAGTTCCAGGGTTTTATATAAGACAGGAACATTGAGGTTATCTGATCAACTGATGTTGACAATACCCCACACATGGCAGAGGACAAGAGGATAAAACACTGCAAATACTGTGAACACTGCGTCTTCCCCCTTTCTCTTTTTACTTCCTGTAAACATTACTGGAGAAGAATGTACTGCAAAGTCATAAATAAAGTATACTTGTCAGAAGCTATGATCTTAAAATATTCTAACGGTTTGTTTGTGTTCTCTCCATAAATTGTTTATTGGTCAATATGGACAGAATTTGCAAATGCATCCTCCTTTGCAGTTCACTGATATTATCTCCATTCTAAATACTTTCATCTAGTATTAAGCTTCCAAAAAACACCCACTTTCTACCCTTTCTTCATTGATGGGAAATTTTCTAAAGCTGAACATTCAATTATGCAGCATTACGTTACCCTGTGTTTCGTATCTTTAAGGAGATGGTGAGCATTAAAGGACAGTATGATTGTTAAAGTTACTATCAGAGGTAGGGTTATGCAGCTGGGGCAATGCTTTTTGAGTGGTCTCTATCTACACAATAAAGTGAATCAGCAAAGAAAAATCTCTGTAGAAAATAAATTTCTAATTTATATTTTTACTTCCCCATGTCATGTGAATGTTCTTCAAGTAACAGGCCAACACTGTGAAATGGTACCCTGGTGAGTAAACTATTACAGAAAGAAGTTTATCAAAACAGTGATTTCAGTGTCTGATTAGCCCATGAGCATACAGAACAGGAGAGATCTCTTTAGCCAGAGAAGACACCAACCTTTAACACAGAAAACAGACTTTCTTCTAACTCTCCTCGAACCCTGCAATGCAGGGTGGTCTTCCAATAAAACAATCATCCTGCATAGGGTGATATTTTAAATCGGAAGTTAAGTGGTTCAGTCCCCTCTAGATAGTTCCTAAAGAGGCAAAAAAGGATCACTAGACCTAAAAATGTTTTTAAATGTGTGCAATGGTTGATAGATTGGCTATTTACAGCCAGTAAGTCAAATCTGTTATGACATTTGGTAATTGCCTCTTCAATAAATAACTTGGTAAGTTCCCAGAGAAAAGAAGGCAATTTATCTCACAATAAAATCAGTTTTTGTCCACCAACTCTTTGAGGAAAATTTGGTAGGTAACTGTAACTACATGGGGAATTTGGATGCTCAGCGATCATTAAAAATAATGGGAACTTAAGTGTCCAGATCCTACAGCAGTTTCAAAACTCTTAGCCTTGCTCTCCTGGGACAATTACTTTTTGCCCACTGCAAAGGTATTAACACTTAAACACTCAGAAAAGAAAGAGAAAAAACTGCATAAAAACCCAGTGTCAGACGGTTACCTATGAAGATTTTTCTGATGTTTTACTAAATTGACACAATGAAGAAGAAAACAGAACACCTTACAATTTATTTTTGATACTGTAATTATTGACATTTCAACAAAACAAGGACTTCATAGCCAAAGGGTTGATGGACAACAGGATTGAAGTGGCAACATATTTTAATCAGAATGCATTTTTTGAGGCTGGAAATTTGTAGTAAAATATTAACACCCACCTGCCATGCAAGCATATATGTTTCTTCTGCATAATAAACTCTACAGCCCAGTAAGGGACCACAGAGGTAAGGCAATGGGAGCTCTTTCTCCCAAAGGTGAGAAACAAATGAGGTGGAGATAGCAAACAGTAGTAGGGAAAAGTTATTAGCTATAGTGGGTATCACTGCTGTTAGCCAAGGCTGATTCATTGCCTCACTAACAATCGACTATTTAGCAGGTTGTAATACAAATGAGTCCTTAATGGGAGCTCCTTCTCTTGCGCAGAGCAGCAGGACAGCAAAGGAGGGCACTTGAAGAGCTACATGGGCCAAACGGGCAAGGAAAACAGACAGGCAGAGAATGACAGCTCAGGGTTGAGCTGCGCTCTTTTCCTTTTTCCCTTTGCTTCCATTGCCTCTTCTGCACACTTGAATCTAGCATCCAGTTCCTTAGTCCTCTGTGTCTGGGGAGACACAATAAAGATGCTTTTACACCTGCCAGGTTCAGCAGAAAGGAAAGAATAATGGCCTTTATTGTTTACATTATCTCATTCTTATACATGTCCCAACTCCACAAGGGATTGGAGAGCATGTCACTTCCTTCTCAATCCACTGGAGAAGAAAGGTGCTCATCAAAGCTCTCATATCACAAAAGGAATGAAAAACAGAAAATACCGTTAAGTAAACACTGGCTATTATTTACATAAATCTATGTGAAAGAATCTGACTCCAAGGTTAAAAACAGAAGGCTTACAAAAACCAGGGCAACAGTCCTCCACTTCATGCTGAGATGTTCTGTGGGCACAGGACAGCAGGAGCCCACCTGGAAGAGTGGATCCTCCACCACAGCGTATTTAACACAGTGCGCTTAGCGGCACCGCTGAGCTCTCCCTCATGAGGATTCACCTTTCCCAAGGCTATACCACACAAAGACGGTTTAGCCATGGTTCAGACCAATGTTTCTATACAATGGTTACATTTTGTATATCGCCCTTATATCTACAACACATTGCTGGCAGACACCTTTCTCTTGGCATGTTGATGAGCTGAACAACCTGAAACCACATGCAAATCTAGGAATATGATTTCTTTAACCTCCCCCCCTCATTGTTCTTTACTCACCCCAGAGACTTCATGTGGGATCCAGATGCTGTTATTCCAATCTCTATCTGTTACCACAAACTCCTCTGCTTTCTGCCATGCTCATTTACAACCCCGTGGAACAGTTATTTGCCTTCTTTTTGTATTAGTCTCTGTCCAAGCCAGAGCCAAATTCTATACTTGCCACCTATCAGATCTGTCCTTTTTTGTCTCTGTTACTGTATGAAGACATTTGTCATTTCTTTCTGTCTGCCTCACTTTACAAATCCTGTTTTCTTGCCCTCCCGCAGCTTCTTTCTCGGTTCAGTCTCCTCAAGGTTTTGTTGCTAGTATCATCATTTTCTCTCAGCATGCTCTCTGTCCTCTTGAAGGCTGGTTTGACAGATCCTCTCTTGTCATCTGCTTGAAGGCTGATTTCAGCTCTTCCTTGCAGCACTGTGCCTATGCGCCTCCTCCGCTGCAAGTGTTTAATGTGGAGCTTGTTCTACCAGAGCTGCTCCTCGTGGCCCTTCCTCCTGAGGAGCATCTCCAAGACAGAAGGTGTACAGGGCTGTGGGCCACAGAGCCGGTCTGATAATGTCAATAGCTGACTGCTGCCTTTCCAACAGGCCTGGCAGCCCCTCCCCCGCCATTATCAAGTACGTGCACTAGTCATTTTACAGGATCTCCTCCTGGGGTGCCCAGAAAAGATGATGTTTAACCTTGCTATTAGAATAAATTTCCCAGCTTGTGCTCACTCCTCATGCATTCTTTGCATGGAGACTGTCCATTTCCATATCACTTTCTGAAGGAGAAGGAGCAGCAGCTCCTCTCAGGAGATACGGTAGTTGTTTGCTGCATGCAGCCCTCCTCTGACATTGAAAGAAACTGAGTGTCCAATTAAAACACACAGGCACCACTGATACACAGTCTTCCCATACTTCCCTTTCTGGGAAGGCATTTGTATGTCCTTCATAGGTCCTTCACAAGGCCTGCAGATTTCCTCTTTATTTCTCCACTCTCTTCCTTAAAAACATATTTTTGCTCTGAAGCCTTAATATATTACACCTGCAGGTCAAGTAATACATAATATTTACTTTAATGGTTAATGTCCTCCAGATTATGCATGGATTGGAGGATGCTTGGGGCAAAACTTCAAATTTTATTTGAAGGGAAATGCTTCTTTTCATTAAGAAAGCTCCCCTTTCCAGAAGTCAGTCTTCTAGTTCACACAGAGAGTCACCATAACTTCACCTGTTAAAGCCCTTCTCTCCTCTTCAAAAGTATCTTAAAATTAAAAAATAGACTAATTTCAGCAATGGGCTAAGCATGTAGAAGGTACTCCTAGTGAAGTACTTATATTATTCTTAAGAGATTTGCCAACTAGCGATCTACTACTGCTATTTTAATTTATGTTACATCGTGATTGCAATTCTAAATTAAACTCATACAGGCAAGAAAATTTATAGTCAAGCCTTTCTCTCACTCCTTAACTTTCTTCGCTGTAACAAAGTGACATATTGCAAGGGCTTTTAACTGTGTCTCACAATACCTAGGCATGTACAAAGGTTAATTACTGTATTGGATTTGAGTGACAAGGTTTTGGTAGTGGGGGGGCTACAGGGGTGTTTATGTGAGAAGCTGCCAGAAGCTTCCCCCATGTCCATGACAGCCAATGTCCACTGGCTCCAGGATGGACCCACTGCTGGCCAAGGCTGAGCCCATCAGCAACGATGGCACTAGCTCTGGGATAACTTATTTAGGAAGGGGAGAAAAAACCCTTGAGCAACAGCAGCCAGAGAGGAGAGTGAGAACATGTGAGAGGAACAGCCTTGCAGACACCAAGGTCCGTGAAGAAGGAAGGGAAGGAGGTGCTCCAGGCACTGGTGCTGAGATTCCCCTGGAGCCCCTGGTGAAGACCAGGGTGAGGCAGCTGTGCCCCTGCATCCCCTGGAGGACCTGACATTGAAGCAAGTGGATGCTCAAAGGTGGCTGTGACCCTATGAGAAGCTCACACTGGAGCAGGCTCCTGGCTGGACCTGTGGACGTGTGTAGAGTGCCCATGGTGAAGGCAGCCTATGCTGGCAGGATTTGTGATTGACCCTGCAGGGGACCCACAATGGAGCACCTCACGAAGAACTGCAGCCCGTGGGAAGGACCTGTGCTGGAGGAGTTTGTGGAGAACTGTGTCCTCTGGGAGGGACTCCATGCTGGAGCAGGGGAAGAGTGTTAGTAGTCCTTCCCATGAGGAAGAAGGAGAAGCATCAACAATGTATGAGGAACTAACTGCAGCCCCAATTCCCTGTCCCCCTGTTCCACAGGGAGGTAGAGAAACTGGGAATGAAGTTGAGTCTGGGGAGAAGAGCTGTGTAATAAATTAAATTGATGTCTCCAGCCTGAGTCTGTTTTGCTGGTAACAGCAACTGGTGAAGAATACCCCCTGTCCTCATCTTGACCTGTATTCTCACTGTATTTTGTCTTCCCTCTTCAGCTGAGGGAAGGGATAGAGTGGCTTTGGTGGGCACTGGTGTCCAGCCAGGGTCAACACAATTACACAGACTCCTTTTTTACCTTTGATTTGCTAAAAGGAATTATATACAAGAATTCAGCTGCAATGTGCTATTTGAAAACTGCTAGCACCTCTTGGAATCTGCTGTCGGGCACTGCACAGTCCAACAGGGCAAACCTACACCATTCAGTGAGTTCTTGCTCCACTGGGCATCTGCACAGAAGCAGGAAGGGCATCAATCCTTCTGAAAAAAGTAAAATCATTTACAGAAAGGCCTTGCTGAGAAACAAATCCACATGCTTTCCCCAGGGGCACCATGGCAGCCCTAGCCAGCTCTACTCCTTCCCTCTTTGGTGAGGACATGGACATGAACTAATGGCACGGGCCCACAAGAGCCTCTCAATGCTGCCACTGCTAGAAAAAACAGGAGATGACATAGATGGCAAAAAGGAGAAAAGCAAGAGGGAAATTCGGCAGGCAGCCCTATAACCCAAACACCCGTGTGTTTCACTGCTTCCAGCTTAAGCTTGGACTGGTTGTGGTTTGGTGTCTCAACCCCTGAATGATTAGGTTGTTGAAGAGCCATTACAAAAATCATCACAGTCAAACACTTAACATACAGAATGCATTTAGTAGTGTGCCTTGAATTTATTTCTTAGGGTAAGAATTATACTTATGCTTTTCAAAGCAGAAGTAGTTTAAAAATTGGAACTGCCTGTGACTGCATGAAATGCTCCTTTCATCCATTCATTCTCTAAAGGAGGACCCCAGTCAACTCCTTCACAACAGTTACGGTTTCTCAAGTCTGTAAACACTTTCCAAATGTGGGCTCTATCTTTTGGAATGCCATCAAGACATGCTTGGTAGTGTTGTAGCTGGTGAATTTTAAGTGTTTAACTTTCAGATGAAATGTATGTAACTATGTTAAAAATTCCTCTGAAAAAAGTAGGTCTTATACATGCGTTGCTGTCAGTTTTCACAGTTCTATCCTTTTTTTAATTACCCAAGGCATTCTGATTACAGAGCTACAAAGTAATCTATTTAAAGCTGGGCTTTACAGTGATCTAATGGGCACAAAAACCATATGGAATTAGAAAACATTTACTTCTCTCCCCCTTCTTCTTATATTGCCAAATATGTTTAAATCAAACTTGTTTTAAAAACAAATATTCCCAGGGTAAGGACTTTCATATCAACTTCTGGTTGTTTCTGTTGAATTAGAAACCTCTGGCAATTTTTTTCCTACTGAAATGTAAATGATGACATATCATTAACAAGCAGCATTACACCACTAAAATACTAGGATGTGTCTTGCTTGCCTCAAACTTCCCTTTCCTTAAGTGCAATGCCTTAGAGGCAGCAGTGTTTAAATGGTACAAAGTACTCTACTAGCACCAGCCTGAATCTCTATTTAGGAGAACAAGCTTCACATTCTTCCCTGCTAACACAGTATATGGGCATGTTCAGCTCCTCCATAAAACACACTCATACACTATTTCTGTCTAACCCAAGGTACAGCACTGACATGACAGATTCATGTTCCCAGCTGTGACATAAGGGCTCTTTGACAATACCACAGTGAAAGCCCTATTAAGAAAACATGTGCCGGACAGTGCATCTGATGCAGTTAAATGCTATAAAAGATTTTCCAGGTGTTAATGAGTTACATGAGTAGAATGAAAATGAGGGGGATCCGTGCGCTTGGAAATTCTCAAGGAGCAGGACTCAGGCTCTCAGAGAGGCAGACAAACAGCGCTTTATAAGCACCACGGGCCGTGCTCTGCACCTGACCACACGAGGTGATGAGCGACCCCGACTATTCACTGGGGGAACTGTTCATTGAGGATCGTTTGCATGGGAAAAGACAGACTTTCATGTCTTCCTGCAGTTTACTACATCCTTTTTACTTTGCTCTATTTGGGAAAAAGCACTAGCTATTTTCCCCCTTTTAAGCATTTTTTTTTGTTGTTCTATAGAGAAGGAAAACATTATGCCTGTTGCTTCATTTCTTGTTTTTAGTTTTATGAGGGATTCAGCTTGACCCAGTATAGATAAGAAACTGTCACTTAGTTCGTGTTAAAATATCGCTACTTGGAGTTTATGTTTTAAAGGACACACATACAGTCTGTTGCATGCTTTGAAACAGCTGTTGTTGAAAATTTTCAAGGCAATGTTGAGGCTTAATATATATTCTTCTAAGATATGTATAAAATCCTATGTATGGGCTGCCCTGAGAATTTCAACCACTGATACTTCAAAGTACATGCGTATGTTATTTTGTACAACAGCTACCTACAGGAGAATTGTTTATTCATATAATCTGTTGACTTGATAAAAGATTGTTTCATTTCTTTAGCATGTGTGAATTTTATGGTTATTCTCCTTGAGGACGTAAGTTTTATTTTACCTACATATGACAGGTAGAGTGAAGGAAGGCTGCAATGCAGATTTTTAAATGCTTTTGTGACCACAATCTCAGTCTTAATCCTGGCATACAACTGTATCTAGGAAAAAAAAAAAGATAATTTTGTCGCCATGCTAATTTCAGCCTGATTTTCTGAAAAGGGGAAGCTCCCAGTAATACAAGAACCAATGGAGTGTCTCCTCTCACAAGTTAATTTAGAACCACCCATTTTATTTCCCACAGAGAAGGCAGTACTATTTTATCTTTCATTTCCAATCTAAAATCCCAAGTTGTCTACCCACTCTTCCCCCGCCCCAAGAGAGTTACTTAAATTAACTTGGAGAACTAAATTTTCTTAAAGGAGTAAGAAGACTAGGTGGAGAGAATAAGCAAACCAGTGTAATACCACACTGATACAGATTCTTGAAACTCATGTCTTAAGGGTTAAAATTCCTCTGGCTTGCCAGGTGTTCTGTGCAAATGTTGCATTCATACAATGTAGTATCTGACCATTTAACCATATGTCAAACAATCTCTGCTATGACAACCAGATGTAGACACTGCCATGGAATGAAATTATCATTTTATTAATTACCCTTTAATTAGTTGATACAGGAGAGAACATGCAGTAATTTAGTCATAATTGGCCTGACTGAGACTCAATACTTAAAGGGATGGAATCTGTTTGTGAGACTACTTGTTATGAATAACAATTATGTCTGTGACAATGCAATTTTATTATGAAGATGTACTATGCATTTCAAACAGTGTAAGTTAGTATTAAGGATAGGTATAGGATAGTATCCAGGATTTTAACTATGATTTGATGTGAAATATTTTCCTTGAATAGAAGTTTATAATCCTCTGTGTATTTTGCTACACATGTTATAACAATGCAAAAAAGACCTCTTACCAAACTCACTGTGATGACCAAAGTGTGTTTTCAATGCATTTTATTATAGAAATGAGGAGCCACTTGCATTTCAGACTCTTCTCAAAATCTTTTAAGCAATTTCCAATTGTTCTAGACTTTAACATGGTATTTATGCAAGGGGTATACTACGCAAATTTTCTGAAACATTCTTTGACAGAACATCAATCAGAACGTAATCAGAAACTTGAGCAGAGTCCCTTACATGATCACTTGTCACTACACTTTTTGGACTTTTGTAAGGAAGTGGAACTGATGCCTTCTCCCAGCCACCTAGAAACAGAGAGTAGACAGGAGTAAGGGAATAAGGGTAGGTATTTATTTGAAGGGCCTTCAAGGTACACCCTGGGGAGCCAGAGGCTGCTTCCAAAAAATGGACCCCAAGATGGACGACAGGTCACGAGTTCTTGACACTGTTATAGGTTTGGTCCATTTGCATATCAGCATAAATTCACCAATTAAAAGTTCAGCTCTCTTCAATTTCTCCACCTCTTTCATGGTCCTAGTTTACACCTTTTGGGCCTAGGACAGCCCAAGCGTCCTTGAACAGCAAGCTCAGAGAGGCTTTGTTGTGTCTATCTGGCCTAAGAGAGCAACTAACAAGCTACAAGAAACCTTAGAGTTACACACTGGGCAGTACAGGATTTGAAAAATATAGAGGTTAAAACTTAGGGCATCAGAACGTCCCTAGGTTTCTGAGACTACACAGGTGCAAATAAAGTTTGCAACATCCCCCTCTAGACTGTAGCAGTAGGTAAATGTCTTGCAGACATTCTTTCAGCACAGACTGCTGTTAAATCAGGAATACTCTTCACAGACTAAATACTGAGTATCACCATAGGAGGACAGAGCACATTCAACAGCTTAATAAAAATGCTTGTAAAGTGGATCTTAACATTGCTCCTTACATACCCAGTTGTTAAGAGATGTTTTTGCCATTCTGGAGCCATCATTCTCTCCTTGCTCTTCTACACTCTATGACCTGAGAGAAGACTGCAGTGTTTTATATTAGTTTTGTACTGTTAGATGGACAACATGCCTCATGTTTTCGCCTCTTGTCTTTCCACAAAAATCTCAGAAAGTGCAGGTCAAAACCTTCACAAACACAGCTCCAACAAAATATAACAAATTGCTTTACTTTACAGAGCTGAATGAAAGCTCCCTCCTTTTTTTTTTTTCTTTCCTCATGATGGGTAGCTCCTAGTTCTCTGCATGTGCAGGGACAGAAATTATACTTAACTGAATTATTTTTAAAACCTTGCCCAATTACAGGATGTTTATGTATTTATTTATGATGGATGTGCCAGCCATATAGATGTCTTCAAGCCAAACGGGTCTTTCATGTAACTACTGCAAAGTCAAGGAAGTTATATGAATGATAAGACTGTTTCCTTTACAATTAGACTTTGGGAAATTCTTTTACCTTGCTTAAATGACTATGGACTGCTTTCGAAGTTGGTTTTTCTTTTTCTTTTTAAACACAACATCCTTCCATCCTTTCTGATGGTTCATTCACTTATATGCTTCTTTAATACGAATGTGTGTATATATATGGAAAAACATGCTATACGGAAAGCAAAACACCTTTTGCCTAGGGTGCCATCTTCCAGTTAATATCAGTAAGTCATATTCTGTTGCTTATAAGTGCATCTTGCTCGACAACTTATCACCACCTCCAGTACAAACACTCACAGGTTGTATCTGCCTGCTGTGTCACAGGGAATAGCTAACACAGTGTAACAAGAGATCATTTCATTAGATTACCATGAAAGAATCACCGCTGCAAGGAACTTGGAGCTGAGCAGGGACACAATCACAGTGGTAAGAACTCGAAACAGTTTACCATTAAAGCCTTGTGTGACTGCTTGAGAAATGTCTTAGAGCAGCACAAAAGCTGGCACCATTAGCTTTCATCCCTGCTGAGTTGGCAATAAAGTGCACACATAAGTAAAATGCATTAATTGGTATTAGTCAATCTAGTTAAGATGTTCATTCTCCAGGCATCTTCAGATTTCATTTCCATAAAATAGGATTTCTTTAAGTCTCATAATTTGATTTTGTCCAGCCCAAAATAATATTGACACAGTGGAAGCAAAAGCACAATTACACCCCAGCTTTACAAAGGTGTTCTCTATCTAAATAGACTGGGACCCACGTGCTCCCAGTCTCTCTTTCTCACACACACACACACACACACACACACAAAAAGAAAAAGCAACCCACATGAAAGAAAAACTGCGGAAGAGGAAAAAGTGATACATTTTCCTATCATTTTCCTATCGCTATTCTTCCTCCCTTTCCCCCGTATTTTTCCTACTGTGCCCTACTGATTACTGCACTTTAAGATCAGAATAAACAATTAACTGCCTAATTATTCCAGTCACACCGAGCCACAATGAAATCTTTATTCAGTGTTTACAGCAATCTTTGGCAGAGACTGTCTTGCTGTTTTTAAACCAAGAAGAACTGCTCCCTTTGGCTCCCTTCAGCATCAGCTGCCTGGGTTTCAGAGCTGGATGCCAATAATCAGCCTCCTTTTTCTCCTCCAAAGTGGCTATTTTTTTTTTAAGGGTGAAAAGACCTATTCTCATCAACTCCCCATATATTCTGCCTGATTTATGTCCCAGCCACTGGGTCTCTTCCTTCCGTATCTTTTACCATTTGTGTCCCCCCGCACCCCCTCCGCGCCGCTCCCGCAGCGCCCGCCGAGCCCCGGAGCCCCCGGACACCCCCGGGCGGGGGGGCGCTTCTTCCTCGGGAGCCCCGGCGAGGGGGCGGGAGGCGGGGGGGAGACTTTCCAGCTCCGGCTGTACAGCATCCACACACATCCACATACGCACACCTTCTCCCACAGTTTTTTCTCGTTCTGCCGAAATCTCCGAGTCGGCTCCCCGCCCCGGGAAAGTTGGAGGGAGCCGCTCCATGCCCCTGGCGGCTCTTTCTGCCCCCTCTCCGTCTCCCTGACCTGCTCCTCTCTCCCGATGGGCAGCCGCGCCGCCGGGACGCTCCGTGCCCCGCTCCGCCCTGCCCTGCCCGGCTCTGCCCGGTCCTGCCGCCGCGGAAGAGCACCTGCGGAGCGGGGGGGAAGCTTGTCCCAGCCAAACTCCAGAGCGACCCGGTGTGGGCTCGCTCCGTTCCCCACCGCCTCCTCCTCGCCCTCTGACTGCGGATGGACAGCCAGGGAAAGAAGAAGAAAAAAAATAAAATAGTAGGAACAACTAAGATTAAAAGCATGCTAAAAACCTAAGGCGAAAAAGATGAAAAAGTAAAGGAGAAGAGAGAAAATAAAAAGAAAAAAAGGAAAGNCCTCCGCAGGGCTGGTTACGTCTCGGGAGGATTCCAAAACGCACCGCATGGGTTGCGAGAGGATGGGCTGCTGAGGTAGACCAAAAGTCACACTGGAGAGGCAAAGCGTTTCTTTATTTAAGAAAAAGGGTACGAAGATGAAAGCTGAATTTCTTTGGAAGGCTCGATTTTAGTTAATAAACGTGCTGAGACTGGTGTCAGAGCTACTTTTATGAGGGCAAACAGTAGAGTTTCCTGGGGGGTTTGTGTAAGACTTTGGAAAAACAACCAAATAATAAAGGGATTTTACATCCACCTTTAAAGATCATTTTAGTGTTCATAAAAGCTGCCAGGCCTGCTGAAATACTCCCCATCCACAGAACAACAGCTGCAAAGGCAGTGGCAGGACAAGGCATCCTTTCTGCCAGCCAATTCATCTCAATCATGACCTGAAGGAACCAGGAGGGCTGGTATTTCTTATTCACCATTCCTGTGCTAGCCTTCATCTTTCTGCATAGAATGGGAAGGCAGCAAACTTGCACCAACTTTGATGATGCTTATGTGTGAAAAGGAGAGGGAAACTTGTCCACATGGGTATGAGAATGTTATTACCTCTCTAATAGCTCCCTGTAGTAATAACTCCTTTTTGCTGCCAGCACAGAGCCCATTCCCTGTCTCGGTTAAATTGGTAAATCTCAAGCAACTCCTCTAAGCTCAGAGCAAAGCTGTGCCCCATCAGTCTGTGGCCAAGCCAGTGACTGGCAGTAGGAGACTCTAAATCTCATTATCGATTACCTGGGACGCTGCCAGTCCCTCAACAATTAGATCTTGAGGTGCAGATTCAGATTATACAGTCAAGATCTGTTGTTTTGGGTGGGTTTTNGAAGAAAAAGTCCGCGAGGGAGAGGTCGGGTTACCTTGCCGTGTGGAGGAGCCCCCGACTGCCTGCCTGGCGACGGGACTTCCCTCCTCCGCCGGGTGCGCCCCTCACATCCCCGCGCCGCCCCGTTCCGCTGCCGCGGAGGGAGCTGCCACTCGCTCCTGTCTCCGGCTGCGGAGAGAGGCTCGGGCTGGGGGGACTGCGCGGCCGCAGGCAGGGGAGGAGGAGAAGGAGGCAGAGGAGGAGGAGGAGGGAGCCCCACGGCCGCCCGGCTCCCCAGAGCTGCCCGCTGGAAGTGGCCGCCGCTGCCCCGGGCTCGGCTGCCCGTAGGTATCGCGGCGGGTCTAACGCTGCCGCGGGGACCTGCGGGAGGCGATTGGTGCCGCGGAGCTGCGCCCTCCTGCGCCGCCCCCCGCCCTCCTTCCCGAGGAATCCCCCGCCCCAGCTGCTGCCCCCGGGCCCCACGCAGCCCCCCGGCTATGGGAGAGCAACCCCGGGTCTCCCCTCCGCAGGGCTGGTTACGTCTCGGGAGGATTCCAAAACGCACCGCATGGGTTGCGAGAGGATGGGCTGCTGAGGTAGACCAAAAGTCACACTGGAGAGGCAAAGCGTTTCTTTATTTAAGAAAAAGGGTACGAAGATGAAAGCTGAATTTCTTTGGAAGGCTCGATTTTAGTTAATAAACGTGCTGAGACTGGTGTCAGAGCTACTTTTATGAGGGCAAACAGTAGAGTTTCCTGGGGGGTTTGTGTAAGACTTTGGAAAAACAACCAAATAATAAAGGGATTTTACATCCACCTTTAAAGATCATTTTAGTGTTCATAAAAGCTGCCAGGCCTGCTGAAATACTCCCCATCCACAGAACAACAGCTGCAAAGGCAGTGGCAGGACAAGGCATCCTTTCTGCCAGCCAATTCATCTCAATCATGACCTGAAGGAACCAGGAGGGCTGGTATTTCTTATTCACCATTCCTGTGCTAGCCTTCATCTTTCTGCATAGAATGGGAAGGCAGCAAACTTGCACCAACTTTGATGATGCTTATGTGTGAAAAGGAGAGGGAAACTTGTCCACATGGGTATGAGAATGTTATTACCTCTCTAATAGCTCCCTGTAGTAATAACTCCTTTTTGCTGCCAGCACAGAGCCCATTCCCTGTCTCGGTTAAATTGGTAAATCTCAAGCAACTCCTCTAAGCTCAGAGCAAAGCTGTGCCCCATCAGTCTGTGGCCAAGCCAGTGACTGGCAGTAGGAGACTCTAAATCTCATTATCGATTACCTGGGACGCTGCCAGTCCCTCACCAATTAGATCTTGAGGTGCAGATTCAGATTATACAGTCAAGATCTGTTGTTTTGGGTGGGTTTTTTTGTTTTCTTTTTTTTTTCTCTCCAGATTTGCACTAATGATTATTTGCAGAACTAAGGTCTCACTGGGTAGTTTTCTGGCCCTGCATTTTTCATATTGATCGTAACGTAGTCATTTCAGCATTACAGAAGAAAAAGGGCAGTCAGATCTCTGGAGAGAAGTTGTTGGAAGTTTGAATGCTGGCAAAATGCCCAAAACAAATGATGAATTACAGCTACAATAAATGAATACTTGGGTATGTTGGGAAGCCATACAGTGTTCTCCCAGTTTCTTCTGTTGCATGTTCACCTTTGGGCTCATCCTCAGGCTGATGGAACATTTTTAATGTAACAGTTGGAGGAGGCAGGAACGGCCTTTGTCAGCATTACTGCTCAGCTGCAGAGACTCGGCGCATTTCTGACAAAAATAAGGCAAAACAGACCCCTTAGTACCATTTTTCCCGAATACCAGGACAGAATACTTGTAATAACCTCTGGAAAGTTATCAGTACACCATTACTTCTTCGAGTTTGATTGCAAGAGCAATGACCTCTTGCTAGAATTGAGTTGGCTACTGAATCAATGCACTTGCTTCTTGTGTTATATGCACACGTCCATTCCTCTATAGTTGGAATAAGTCTGATTGTAATCTTAAAGGCTAAATAGATGCCACTTGAAAAGTTTGCATTTCAGTTTGAGTGTAGTCTGTGAGTTGTTTTTTTCCCCCAAGCTGGACTTCAGTAAGGGGAAAAAAGTCAGAATAAAATACATATGACAGTTTTAATGGAATGTCAACTCCAGTGGATGCCCTTTGATTACTTCATGTACCACCGTACCATGAAAATAAAATGCAATACTGTCTATTGTTCAAGTTTATAATTTGGGATCAATATATAGTACGTAATGTGGCACTCCTATATGACACAGAAAACACAGGAGAATTCTATGATACACAGAGTAAGCACTAGAACAAATTCATGCATTTAACACATGAACTCTTCAGTTTCACATACACAGCCAAATGGGTTATCTAAACATTGTGTTTACTGAAACAGATGTGGCTACACACTCTAGATTCTGCTTCATGTGTTATATTCCTTCACAGGGACACAATTCAGCAATGTGCCTGTGACTTATCTTTTCTGAGACCTGTGATATACAGTAAAATAGGAGGAACTTAACATTTTCACTGTCTCGCTGTTTCACTGGCTCCCCTCCCCAGAACATGGCTGAATCACGCAATCTGAAGAGTGCTCTCCTGTGCCTCTGAAACTGGAGTTGAGAGAATGTGGCAAAGAGTGTGTTCATCAACTCACCTGTCTCAGCATTGCGCGTTTTCAACCACCAGGCTTTTTCAGGAAAAATGAGAGAAGGTTTCAAACATTCATATGTCAAATGCACATACAGAACAGGTGGATGAAGAAATGTCTCACCTCCTTCCTCAAAACATAAAATAAAATTACAATTTTAAATTTAAAAAATGGAATCTAACTCTTACACGAACCATAAAAATAATTTGTTTAATCTAGGGAATTTTATTAAGCACAGTTGTGATTAAATGTCCTTACCTGAAAGAAGTGAATCTTTCCTCTCCAATACTTGATGCTCTCCCTGCCACCATACTATACATAATTCTGAAACCATACAAACAGAGTAAAAAAAAAACTAGACAATGCAGCATGCGGAGTTGTTTTAAAATTTAGAGGCTTTCTGAGAGATGAAAGAAGCATTTTGCTATCACTGTTTGAACAAGAGAATGTTGTATGCTGCAAGCTATTTACACTGTTCTCCTACAAGGAAGACTTTGAAGATGAAGCATTATATATGGATATTGCTTATGTGTTCATATAGCTTTCTGTCTTGCAGGACTGAAACAAGGCATGAGTTACAAGTTACCTAAATGACAGAGGTGAAGGAACAAGAGAGGAGAAAGCAGGAAAACAACTATTTTCAACTTCTATGTTATTGCGTGTCATACAACAGCTTTTATGTTTCTCCCTTATAGCCCTGCCTCACTTTATCCAGCTATGCTCATTAGTCTTCTGACAAATAAAGAGGTTTTGGATTTTGCAGGTGTGGACTGTGTGTGGTGTCACTTTAGAGGTGGCTAACAAGAAACACTCACTCCTTACAAATACTAGAATAGTATATCTGCACCAGGAGATGTTGGAGGAATTGATATAATGGAATTTTTGTAGCACCTCTGTGGCTTTTAAAAATACTGGGTGTTCATTTAACCATTGATTTTCTTTTGTAGTTAATCGAGACCTACACTATATTGGTTTGTATTGTGCAATAAATCACAGCTTTTCAAAATACAACAATTGTTCAGGGCACTATAGAATCTATTCAAGAAGGCGAAAAAGTGTATGTTAACTAAAAAGGATTCCACATGCCATATGATAAAATGAGTCCCTGACCCAAAAGCAGTAAGTTTCCAAAGCAATAAAACAATATTGCACATTGCTGAAGAAGTGACATGGCAAGAGAATGCATATATAACAAGAATGGTGAAAGGAATATGTGCGGTCATAAAGTCACATCCATCTCTGTAAAATGTTACTAAACCAGTAATAGGAATAGCTTTCAAGTTGTCATGTCCACAGGGAGGAATACCAGCTGTATTTGCAGCCAAGAAAGCCCAGACTGTCACATGCTACAATGGTGAAACTCCTGAATGCTGTACAGTCTGTTTAAAAAGCATGTATGCACACAAAATCCAGTGGAGAACTTAATATGACTACAGCACAGAACACAAAGAGCTGTATCTGGCTGTATCTGTTCTGCCACACGCATACAGATGTACCCCAGAACCTCTCATTCAGCAGGCTCCAAGACGTGACCTTCTTTGTCACATGCTTTTCTTTTGGCCTTCACTCTCCTTTTCTTCCAAGCAACCAGTGATGGGTCCCCAGGCCTTGCTCGGGAGTAAGGCCTAATTTTAATCCTTCTCAAGCAGTTACCTGAGCTTACCACTGTCAGAAAAACTTTGTAAAGTTTTCCTTCCTCAGAAAAGAGGTATCCCCTCCCTCTTTGCTCTGCTTCTTCTCTTGTTTTGCCTTACTCAGTCACTTAATACAGTGATTTTTCTCCTCTGTTGCTTATGTAGGGTGGGGAAGGCCAATTTCACATGGCTTTCTTCTTAGTCACTTTTCCTTCTATATTAATTAAAGAAAACCTTATTCAAGTATATATTCAAATCTAGTGGCCGTCTGGAAGTACAGCCTTGTTTTGGTCTATCTCCTGCTCTTTAAAATAAAGTCCTTTTTTTGTCTCTGCCACCTCTTCTTAAACTTAATTATCAGTTTATCATTTTAGTCTTGTTTTAGTCTATTGTTTCTTGGAAGGTCTGTAGGGTTCAGCATCTTCTTTCTCAATGGCTGTTCATAAATAAGAGATTAAATCGAATACGGACTTCTGTTTCTGCTGAAATTACCATGACCATGGTCTACTCCATCAGTATCTTCAGCAGAGTAATTTGTGGTCTGACATCACTGAGGAAAATACTCTTTTTTCTCCTGCTGAGAGATGCATCAGGTTTTCCTTCACACCGAGGCTTTAAAACTCCGCAGCAGTGGCAGGGAATCCCAAAAGTAGGTGTCAACTTTAAAGCTCTGGACTTTATTAATTTAGTTTGAAACCTGATTTGGTTTCAAGACAGTAGCAAGAAAGTTCACAGAGTCCTATTCACATCTCAAAATGTCACCTCAGATGGAGGGCACCAGGATGCTTGCATGGCTGAAAGTCTCAGAGGGAGCTGACAAGGAACTGCCGTGTCATCTTGGCCTCAGCCTGGCCTCTTCCTGACTGCACCATTTCATTTTGCTTATTTTTATCAGGGCATGTGGAATTTCCACATGAAAACAAATGAAAAATGCACAAAATTGTATTATTACAACTCCACTTAATCTTAACAATTTTTCTCCCACAACATTTCTAATGGGATGCTGATGAGCAGATTTTCTGCTCTTCCAGGCATTTACTAAACCAATTCTGAATATCTCTAACTGCACCACTTAGATAAAAGGAGGGAATTATTTGCTGTGGTACCTGTACCACAGGATATAAAGTGTGTACTATGGACAAATCACAGGTAGTCTGCTGGCTGTAAACAAGCAATTGTCAAATTGCTAGCTACACCCTTGTCTGCAGTAAGAGAACTGTAGGTAATGAAGGATTGTCTTCTCACCATGCATGATGACGGGCTAATAGAAAAGAAATAAAGTGAAGAAGGAAAAACACTTCAGATGTTTCTATATGAATAGTAAAAGGAACAGGCTTCTATTGTCAGAACTTAAGTCAGTGACGTCTGTGCTGGGGCTGCTTTTCCTGCTTGCACTGAATGTCACAATACAAAATGCAGCACAACTCTGATTGCCCACCACTGTTCATGTTCTCTCTATGGGAACTGAGCAGGGATTTTTCTTTGAATACATCATTTACAGCTTGCTACAGCAATTCTGCAAAGTCAATACATATCCTTAGCACAAAGCAGAGAGTGAAGGGCATTATGGAGAAAGAGAGAAAGATACTACATTGACAGAGAAAGATGAATTCCACTGCACAAGCACATTACAGGTTCCATTCATAGGAATAAAATTACTCTTTTTTTCAACCAGAAAGTATTTTTCAAAATACATTTAATATGGTTATATTTAAAAAGATCTTGTGTGCAGTTTATATGTCACTACTGACAAACTCTCTGGCAGTGAATTATCATATGATTATCTATTGTGCAAGGAAGATCTATTTATTGATTCAAGTCAGATATATTTGCAAGACAAGGTTTGTAGACACAGGTAATATTTTTTATTAGACCAACTGATTACAATGAAAAGATGGTTCAGGAACACAAGCCCTTTGCTGAGTAAAAAAGATTCTGTTTTTTTTCCCCCGGGAGCTCAAACTGGCTGCATAAAAGATGGTATTTCCCCTGGCAAACTTAGCTGCTGTTACAATCTTAGATCACCATGATGTTAAAATGCTGCTGGTTATGTAATTATAAAATACCTATGTGAGAAACTGGTTACTCCTCTGCATTATTAATAGTGCCTGATGTTTTCACTACTGTATTGGGAATACATTCAGACAAAATCTTCTCCTGACCACCTGAAATAATCAAATTGGAACCTACAAGTATTGAGAAAGGGTATGGAAAGCAATTTTCAGCCACGGGGTGGCTGTGCTAGAAGAGATCTGCAAGAAAGCAGACTACCCTTGGACCTGCAGAAGGTATTCCCTGTCACTCCTGTGTCTTACTTCTACAGGTAACAAAAATAATTAGGAGGTGATCTGCCACCTTTATATTTCCTTGAGATCATGGGTTTTGCTGGGAATGGCTTGGATTCTTCTGAGTGGACTTTAGGACTAAACAGGGAATAAATGAAAGATACGATGAAAGGTAGAGTTTAGGATTTTAAATGGGCACTTGCCTTGAGCTTCAGGAATGCACCGGAGCTTGTCAGTTTTCTCTGGGAAGGGAACAGAGCATGGGAGATTGCTGGGGGACAAAAATGGGTGTGTTGGACTTTGCAAAAATGCATCTGGATGCTTTGACCACTCCCTGATCTCCTGCAAACAGTGTGGTGGGAAAAATGTCGAGCTGTCAACTACCTCAATTAAGAGAAATTTTAGTCTCACCTCACCCCTTCACAATCCCTACTGACAGGCAAGAATTGAACACATCCCTAACTCTAGAAGAGAGGAATCTATTTTGTAGTGTGCTGCAGGCATGATCTAGACAAATTGCACCTATATTTTATTTGAACCCATCACAATACAACATAACAAGGCTTTTCAATTACCTCAACAAGCTACCAATACAACTTTATCATTTCAATTTTTCATCCGTTTTCTCCAACTCGGCATTTCTTCTATATATCACTGTAAATCTCATCAGTTCCAGCCCAGTTTAGGCTAATAAATTTCAGTTACCAGCTCAAGCCTGATGAAAAGGGGAAGCTGGCAGTGGAGAAAGACACAGGCATGGGTGGTTGCCTCGGGCCTCGAGCTCACCCCTCTGAACAGGGCAGAGGATGGCTCATCCATCCCCATCAGCTCAGGGATGGGTACGGCACAGGGAAGAGGCAGAGCTGTCAAGTCCCGTTGCACTCAGCAGAGCTGCAGGGCTGGGCTGCCCCCAGGAACAGACCTGTTTGTCCCCCTAAAGCAAAACTTAGACAACAGTTCGAAGCACACCGTGCCAGAGCACAGCCTTAGCTGGCATATATAGAGCCCAAACACAGACCAGAGCTGGGATTCAGGGCTGGGGCTACATATTCTGCCACAGTAACTTCTGTGGTCTTGTGGCATGCTATTCCTGTCTTCAAGGAGGAGGACAAGCTAAGCAGGAAAATACTAATTTGCATATTAGCTGAAAATGCACTGAGATTCCAACAGACAGAGTGAGAAAAAATGAATTTTGTACCCTAATTATGTTTTCTTCTAAAAGATACTGATAAAGCTTAAGTTTTTCAAAGATTTAATGGATACACAGAAAAGGCAAACAAGCTAAAATAAGACTGCAAATAAGCAGACTTATATGTTTATTAATTCTGACTAAAATTTGCCATCTGTGACTAAACATTTTACTAAATAAATCCCATAAAATACAGATCATTTTAGCTAAGAATCTTCATGACACTGCTTTTTAAGTTCTGGTACTGAAATAGCTTCACTGTAAATTAATATTTACAATAAAAGGATGCTCATAAAAGTTCCAAAGCATTTTCTAGTGACAGTCTGTTCAACTATTTAGTGATTCAAAAGCAAACTCTCCAAGAAAAGCTCCATAACAGTGCAGTACATAAAATATAGAAGAATATGAAAAATGACAAAGGCAGTATGTTACTGTTGAGGTGACTCTAACTTGATTGCTAAGCTGGTTGAAGTAGCTTTTCATAAATGAAATATGTCCTTAGTTTTCCTAGAATAGATAGAATAAGAGCAATGTCAACAAAACGTCGCTTCTTTATTTTCCTTTGAAGACATTAGTTTCTCTGAAATATAGTAAAAATCTGCGTTCAGTGCACGTTAGCTAATTCCAAGGCACATGTTCACAAGCAGACACATACGGGGCTAATTTACATGCTTAAAGGCAACTGAAACTTTGCTTTGCATTTGTAAATACATCTGCCCAGGGTAAGAAGGGGGCTTTCCAGTGTACCTGTGTGTGAGCTGGGTTTACAGGCACTGGAAGAACAAAGTCTGATCTGCTACTACTGTCACTGTAGCTGTCATCACAGCAGAATTCAGGCAGAAAACCTCAAGACACCTATCAGACCAAATCCTGTGGACCTTACTCAAGCAAAAATCATGTTGATGTCAACAAACATTTTCCCCAAAGAACCTGTACACAATTGAGCCGTTTTTGTACATGCGTATTTTAGTATCACTGAATATCTGCACGAAAAACAAAATAGATTTGTTCTTTAAGTCAGGGATCAAGACATCGGGGAATGAAAAATATAAAAAAATTAAATCTGGATAGGGACTGTTTTATAATTTCAGGGTATGTTAGAAGGCTCTGGGTTTTCCAGATGAGTAAAGAGAACTGTTTGAAGAGCAAGTTTCTTTAAAGACAAGTCACAATGGTCAGACACAGGAGTATTATAAACTCAGAATTTTTTTTAATTTGAAGCAATATTTTTAATATAAGAAGCATGCATTTAATATCCAAAGGGTTCAAAATAGTAACTGTTGGTCAATAAATCTTCACCTTGTGTGCTTTTTTTAGGACCTTGGGACCTTGTCCAGACCAGGGTCTGTTTGGTCAAAAAGATGCCCTGAGACCGTAATTCTAGCTGTGGTCTGTTTGCTGGGGACAACAACTTCACTTTACACGTCTGGCTACCTCCCAACCAGGGACTCCAAGTTTAGGGTTTTAAGGTAAACAAACGATGATAAACTAGCAATGGCGCAGAGGGTTTCACCCTCAATAGGCCCTTTGGGTCCAAGAGCTGAAGAGAAGATCCCAGTCACCTTCTGCAGAGAAAGGATACCTGCTAGAGATAAATCTAAAAGGAGCAGAGAGAACATTTTCAGGAAGCACCTTACTGGTTGTCATAGTCAGAGCCCAGATGAAAAATCATAAAAATGAAAGTTTCTAGAGAGCTCAACCTGCTTTCGAGTTCAGCAGACAGTTTTAGCAACAATATAGAGGACACAGGTAGGTCTGAACATTTTCAAATGGTTTTGGAAGTGCTGAAACAGTCCCCAGTCCAAAACAGCACTGCACATTTGAAGATAGGACTGGTGTTTGCTTGAAAATGAAAGACTGATGGGAAAGAAAATTAAAAGATAAAAGATAAATTTTCCCCAACAACTTATAAATGAAATAAGGCATTTATTTTTAAATTATCCGTAGAAGAGATATCACTCTACTAATCTCTACCAGCTATTAATTTATCATAATGTAAATGGTTTAATTAATGTTTAATGATACAGCACTTTCCACAGGAACTGATCTCCAAGTACACTTCTTTAGAAGAGGGATATGATACTCTGATAAATACATTTATGGGAGATGGGACAAATGTGTAGTTCATGTAAATCCTTTTAGCTCCAACAAAACCAAGAGAATGATGTTGATTTCTACAAGTTTACTCTCTGCAAATGATATTACAAGTAACATATTACCTTAGTGGCTACCTCACACATCTGTGTTTATATGTCTTGGTAGCTGTTTTTGTTTCCCGACAATACAAAGTAATTTTGCAGAATCACTGACTATGTTGCTTGAGATAAGTACTTTAAAACTTCACTTTTTGCAGTCCTGCCCTCCAATGCTTTGTACTCTGAAGGCAAACCTGAGTAGTCTACTAGTTGTTTAGTCAGATAGCAACAATCACACTAGATAAAATGGAGATACAGTCAGGAAATAAGAGTACTCAATAATGTTACTTAATAAGGTAACTTAGTAAAGTAATCCCAAAACTCCAGCTGCTAAACTGCCTGTTGGCATAGTAAAAACAAACTCAAAATTATTCAAAGGGTTCGTACCGAGACAGTTGTACAGCATTGTAAACACAATGTGTATCACAGAAAGTAAATGAAAGATCTGAGTAGCATTTACAGCTTTTCTTGCTTGATTTAGTATTTTTCCTTCTCTCAGATGATTTTCCAAGTGTCTTTCTTCCACACAATAGGGAAACAGAGCAAAAGACATTTTCACTTCCAATGGTCTCCAAAATGTGGAGTTTCAGATACAATTTTCCAAGTGCTTTGGAGGCTTTGTCAGTCACAGGGCTATTCTTGGCATAGCCACTGGCAATCCAAGAGCAAAGCAGAATGAATTCTGGAGCAAGAAGATGACCAAGTCAAATTCTAACTAGGTGGAATCGTCTGTAGGAAAGAATTAATAAATTGAACTATCAGAGTGCTTGGCGCAGAAGTTTCTGGCAACTGGAGAGATTCAACTTAATGTAGGTGATAGGCTTTTATTTTTGTGAGCTACACCTTTAAGTATCAGGTGTTTCTGACTTTTTGCATTGCTCTCTTTCATGCGTTAGCTTTTGAAAATGTAGGGATGTTGTTTTCAGCTGTAGTAAATTTGCTGCTCCTACAGCTTTAGCTCAAACCTTACTGGCTCTATTGCAATTGAACAAAACACTGAGGTTCAACTTCAGCCTGTTTTCTGAATCACTTACCTACATGCAAATTTATAATTTGCTTTCAATTTCTTCACTGGTTCCATCACATCGTACATGTACTCCAGGCAATTTAAGCTAACTCAGCCAGTTTGTCTCCTGCAATGCAGGCCCCATTTCCTTCAGTGACAATTTATGTTAATGATAATCAGATGCTTTTTTAATTAACAATGACCTACAAGCATCCTAATATATTTCTCTCTCTCCCTGATGGTATTTTTTTTACAGGACTGTGTCACTCCTTTTCATTTGAAACTTGGGGGCTCCTATATCTGTTCAGACAGCACAGGTTCCACAGCCTCTTAATTTTTGCTTTGACAGCGTTTATGTTCATATGTCCCTGTCAGTGTGTGTAGCTCTAAAAACAGTAGCATGGTGGGGGGCTGAGGGGGAGCTGGGTTGTTCCAGCAGTGCAGAATTGATCTTCACATGCCTAACACCTCTGGAATTGCCCAGGTTGGCTAGACTTCCTACACATTCCTAAAGTGGCTGCATATTACACATAAGGAAGTAGGGTTGCCTTGGACACACTACCAAAATGGCAAGGTTATATGCCATTGGCAAGGAATAGTCATGATGTGCAAGACAACCAGTAAAACCAGGCAGCAGGAACATTAGACACATATTTATACACACAAAAGACTGCAGCATAAGATGTAACTCCTTTTATTCCATGTCATACGTATTTCTAAGAAAAAATACTAATTATACATTCTTTCAGTGCAGAAGGATACAGATCCTGATCCCATCTCCTTCAAAGAAAAACAAACAAACAAAAAACCCAAACCAACAACCAGGTTTATAGTCCTGAATTGTCCATAATTGTTACAGTTTCTTTTCCAGATCCTTTTGTCCTGCACTTCTTGTCAGGGCTGTTGCTACCTAAGATAGTGCAGGCAACTGTCTAAGACAGAAGATGTCAGAGGGCAGGTAAAAATGTGCCCATATCTCAGTTGTCCTATATCACACTCTGGCATGTTGTACAAATCTGCTTTCCCCTCTGACTTTTGCTAACAATGCAGGACTGTGACCTGCCGTGAGGTCCTGTGAGGGCCGAGGCACGGTGCATGTTGGGCTCTCTGCCTTCCCTGTCACAAACGCATCGGCCTCCCATGGAGAGCAGGACACACATCTGGCTCTTGCAGCTGGGGCTTGGACGTCTGCTGCAGGTCAGAACTATCTAGCAAGCTGTTGGCATCTTTTTGTGCAGTCTGGTTGTAACCTGATCTCGTGGCTAGGAGTGTTGTCCTGGAGTCTCTTGAAAGCAGTTTTCCCAGTCAATGCGCTTTCCAAGTCATGGCTATGTGGATGCAACAGTTTTCCTTCATTAGGACTGGATAGGATGTGAGCTGTCATGTCGTAAGTCACTTTTTAACAGGAGAAAGGGAGACAGAATAGGATGCTGTAAAAGTCTGATAACTCCAAATTTGGGAGAGGTTATTTTACTCTCAGATCCATGTATCCTTACTCTAGCTTGTAGATCCTCCTGGCTGGGCTTTGGGTTTTGGACTACTCCTTTGATAACTGGGGTTCTTTCAATATAACTCCTGCAAATTAAGCTACAATAATGAAGGTTGCAGTTGATGTCATACAGTCCTAACCATGTCACTGTAATAGAAAGACTTACCTTAGCAAAGAGATTTTGGACTATTTCTAGGCAGCAATCAGGCTCTGGAGGCAGCAGAAAGATGACTTTTATGGCTGGAGCTGATGCATCATTTTAAATACAGGGAATTTTGTTAACCCAGCTGGGAGCTGTTAAGTGCCTAATCTGGATCACAGGAACCAAAGACACACTTAGGATAAAGGATCAGTGTTTCCTTGAAATCTGAAGCTGATACACAGCGTGTGTAGGGAGAGTGTGTCCGTTGTGGGTGGTGTTTGTAATCACTGGCACTAGCTGATCATCCAAGCTTAGTTGATGATTCAGATAGCACCCCAAGGTTTTATCCCTCTTTGACAAATTCAGCAGTATCCTTCACAGACTAGTGGTGTACATTATGTTGTTTTTTCTTTTAATTTGCCTTGGTGATCATGGAAGAACTTGCATAATTTGTGAATTTGCAAATAAAAGTCTTCTGGGTTTTTTTTTTTTTTTCCTAAAGGAAAGGTATACAAACACAGACTTAATGCACCAGCCTGACAATAATTTTATATGAAGCATATCAGAAACTCAGATTATCAACAATTGGCTGTAATTGAAATAGAATTACTGCAGCTAATTCCTGGCACTAGGACTCAGGAGGAGGTATTAACCAGAGAAGGGGCAATCAGAGAGCCATAATGACTGAAGATTAAGGACTTCATACTGTCAAAAGGCTGCACTATTTGATATGTTATCATTTATTCAGAGTGTTTGGACTGTTATGTGATGAGTAGACCACAGATTTTAATTTTATCTTAAATTCTTCCAAGGAATACTTTGCATTTTGTCAAATCAGAATAAATTACACAGTTTTCATTTGTTTTCTGCCAGATCAGTTATCCAAAACGTATATAAAATAAAGCTATTCCTGAAGAAAGAGCTGGGTGCTAGACACCCACTGGGAACTTCAGTATTTCTTTCCTGACACCACATTTGCCTGCCAGCCTTCAGGATAGGTGTTGCTGATGGGAAGGACAAGGAAGGAGACTATGGACAGGCAGTCCTTGGAAGTGAAAAAGGAAAATCAGCAAACTGCACTCCAGCTGAGACGTGACAGCACATTGGCTAGTAATAGATGTGCCTATTTTCTGCAGCAAATTTGCCTTCTCTATTTGCCTGCATTTAGCCCTACTGGAAGCAAACAGAGAGGAAGACGTGGGCATGGAGGCTGCCAGAAGCTTGGTTTTGTCTCTGTATTTTTTCTTGAATTGGGCAACACTGAGAGGCACACATGGGCCTGGAATATTTACACACTGAAATATATTCTCCAGACATTCTTCAAGCTCATCTTTCATCCTACACAATGTTCAAACTTGTGCTTCAGCTCCATTAACAGCCAAACACCTGTTTTGGCTGACACAAGTGTTTTGAGTTCTGTTTTGACAAAAGGTGCCAGACTGAATGTACTAGATAAAAATGTCCTTCATGCACTTACACTCCTGCAGTTGCAAACAGATCTGGTACAGACATCAAAACCACGTTTCAGTTCATGAGACCCACTCTAGAAGAATAGGGGTGTTTATTCACTCTTCACATCCTTTCATACCTCAGATAACTCAGGAGTTAAACTAACTGTGGGTTTAGATTGATTTCCTGAACACCAGCATTTCATTGAGCTGAGATGTCAATTCATGGCCATCAGGAGTCCAGGACACTAGCAGCTAGGGTCTTTTTGTTGCAATAATAAAGATTAGTAAGGATACTGAAGACCACAGATGAAATCCAGCTGGGCAAGTAAAGAGTCTACATTAATATGAAGACATATGAATGTGAAGAAAATTTATACATTTCACTTAATACAGCAAAGTGAAAGTAGGATTTTGACTTTCCGTCCTCCTTCTTTCTTTCTTTCTTCCTCCCTTCCTTCCCTGAGCACAGACTATTTCAGCTGGAAGGGACCTACAGTCATTATCTAGTCCAACTGCCTCACCAATTCAGGGCTGACCAAGCATGTTGTTAAGGGCAGTGTCCAAGTACCTCTCCAACACTGACAGGTTTGGGGTGTCTACCACCTGTCCATGAAGCCTGTTCTAGTGTCTGACCACTCTCTTGATAAAGAAATGCTTCCTAATGTCCAGTCTAAATCTCCCCTGGCACAGCTTTGAACCATTACCATGTGTCCCACCACTGCATACCAGGAAGGAAGAGATCAGCACCTCCTTCTTCACTTTCCTTCCTTTCCATCTGTCTTCATTCTTGCCTGCCTTCCTGCCTTGCTAAGTAGCCAACTAGGCAAAGGGGCTTGTACCATTTATGATTTTGCCTTCCATAAAAAAACAGAAACATGCAATTTTTTTCATATCTGCAACACAAAATTTGTTCTTCACCTGATCTGTTACACACAGGCTCTAATGAGAAGCTGTTTTGCCTTTGGAACTGGAATACTTTCTTCCCCTTCCTCATGACAAACAAAAATAAATCACACCAGTGTACATGTGAGCCTTTTTCCTTTTGCACTTGCAGAAATTTTGGCAAATTAGAGCTCCTAAGAAGTGTTACTGTCCCTTTCATTTAAAAGAATAAACAGCATATTGTTGCATTCTTTTCTAGAGCTCAATTTGCAGGTAGGTGCCAATTTGTAGGATTTGATCCTCAACAGGCATTCCAAAATATCCATTTCCTTTTTCGCACAGCTAAAATGTAGTTTTGAATAGTTTATCAAAATAATTTTATTTGGTATTTGGGTTGTTGTATTGTCTTTTGGTTTTGTTTTTTTCTCTTTTTAAATCTTACAGGCACTACTCAGTGCTTCCTTCTCAAGCACTCTTATGAGGGTATATTTCCCTGCTAGCAAATAACGCATGGGCTTACAAGACAGAGGATACTGTAAGGAGAAAGCAACAGGCAGAAAAAAAGGGTATTATTATACCTTTCTTAATGATCAGTGAATCTTACTCCCACAGTAATTTTATCTGTAATCCACTGCCTCCATGTGCTGGTAAGAGCATACAAAAGACAAGGGTAATTTATTGTATACCAATTCCCATGCAGCAAACATTATTCATGGTTTGGTGGCATGCTCCTCCCTTGGGAAATATTATCTAGTTTTGCATTGAGGCTCCTGCAATTAACACATCTCTGATGATTTCTGGGGTTTTTTGCACGAATAGGCAGGAGAGGCATCATAAGAATTCACTGATGTCTGCTCTCATCCTCTGCAGTTTGCAGTGTGTCTCACTAGGAGGGCAAATTAAGTCACCCTTGACTGAGGAGTTGCCCTTGGTCATTGTACACTGAACAGTGCTCCCAGCTGTTCAGTCTTTCCATGGGAAACAGCCATCCTGCCAGGGATATTTAAGAATAAAAGTCTTTCTCTTGCTCTCAGTTCAGCTTGGTTCCCCCTCCAATTCTGCTTTTTTTTTGTAGTTATGGTGGCTGCTACAATATCATCAGAAGGAATTGATACCGAAAAGGTACATGAGTTCATGTGAGAATATGAGTTCTCTAATCCCTGAATAGGATTAAGCAAAAGATTTCTCTATTCCTAAAGTTTCTGCTCATTTTATGTTCTGGGTAAATACACTGAGAAACTGGCTCTCTACGTGTTTTTTCACCCACCCAACAAAAACCACAGAATCTGAAAGATTGCTGGCCACCATCTCACACTTATACCTGGCATCCTGAAGACTGGGGGGCTATAAGCAAGGAAGACACCTATAAATGTAGCTTCAAACTTTGAAGGCCCTCTGGGTCAAACACTTACCCCTAGATGAACATATGCCACTTAAAAAGCAGTGCCAATCTCCATTATTACTGTGATTGTTCCCCCCTCTCTTCTGGTTACCTTGTGATGAACTCTGTCACCTCCAAAGTATGAGCCTTCTATTACCTCTCCTCAGCTCTCTTCTCTATGGTGATTTAAATTTATTTCATCCCAAATATCACAGATTCTAAAGCCTACCAAGTTGCATGAAAGCTTCTCAACATCAAGGCCAGCTTAGGCGGTCTCTGGAGCAACCTGGCTCTTGAGCAAGAAGGTTGTCCCTGCCCGTGGCAGGACGTTGGATTATGTGACCTTTAAGGTCCCTTCCAACCCAGCTCATTCTATGATTCTATATTTGAGCAGTTACCTTTATCAGGCTTGTGCAAAGCAAAGAACACAGGAACGTCCATTCTTTGCACAGAGTTTAGTGAAAACTGAGGTCTGTGGGGTGTGAACGGGTTTCTCTACATAGTACGGGTGTATGAAAGACTGAGTTGCCTCACTGGTACAGTGCTCTCAGGGACCTGTGGAAGAACACTGTGTTTCCTCCCATGGAAACTCCCCCATGAGTTTAGGTACTGGGAGGGCTGAAAATGTGGGGAAACTGAGCCAAGGACACAAGCAGGGGTTACAGTTGATTCTGATCGAAGTTGTTGAGATTTAGGTGCCTGTTTCTGAGGAGTGAAGCCCCTGGCTGCTCCTGCAGTGAGCAGCAGGTGATGGGCACCTCTGCTCTCAAGGAACTCATGGGCTCACACAGGGTGCCACAGAGATGTCTTGTACATTTCTGAGGGCACGGCAATGCTGTCTGGAAAGTGCTTCATGTTAATTTTTTTGGGGCAACTCCTTTAAAGATTATATAAAAATATGAAACAGAAGAATCCAAATCAGAGTGTTTACTATGTTTCAAGATGCCAGATTTTCATATTAATATTATTAGTATTCACAAACATCGCTATAATTATGTTGATACTGTCCACATCCAGATTGTTTTGAAATAAAGTGGCAGAGAATTAAATGCCAGAATTTACATCACTCCTGACCATTTATCATGCTACATTATTATACCCTTCAATTGCCAAATGCATGCCACTTGTCTAAGACAATTTAATGTGACCTGGAATAGCTTTGCATTAATATCCTCTTAGGCTGGGTCTACATTAGCAGATAGTGCTGCACAATAGGAAGGGATGTGTGGAGTGCAACAGGTGATACAGAGGATCTGACATGTACACATTTTGGAAGGGTTTACTTTTGCCTGGGTCTAGTCTAATCCCGTAAACTGAATGTGTGGTAGTGTTTGGAGCATATCAGTGTGCACCCAGAGTGTATATTTTGGTTTATTTTTATCCAGAAGGTAGCACGTTTTCAATACAAATGTGAAACAGAGCAGGGTAAGAGTGACAACTGAGAAATCTGCTTGAAAAACTTATTCCTTGCCTGAACTGAAGCCCCTATGTAGAAGCACCTTAGAGACAAATGGGTTTTCTATGTAAGGAATCAAAATAAATCTGAAATTCAGAGAATCCAAACTATGAGACCTTAGCTGATTAATTTTAATGCTGAAAACAAGTGACAGGGTCCCATGTGAATTTTACAGTGTAGATCTCAGGCTGCTGTGTCCACACTTGGCTCTGGCATCCAGATGTGGTCAGACAGTGTGGATGGTTAGGAGATGGGGTCCCTGCAGAACAAGACAGAACACACCTGCACCTCACAGCTCATCTCAGAGAGGGCAGATCTGGTCAAGGCCAAGGTGTTTCATGAGGAAGACAGAAATTGGGACTTAACACTGAGCATGTCAGCTTTGTAGGCTGCAATTAAGGACAGGCTGTGACCCTCTGTCTTAATGCGATAAACTAACGTAGAGTTCTGGAGAGGAAAGTGCTGCCTGAAATATTCCAGCTTGTGGAACTTTTGGATTTGGCTGACAGACTGCAGGGGGGAATAAGACTTTAAGAAAAATGTGGTATAGAAAGAGGAGAAAATAAAAATGCTCTTAGTCATTCCCTGGAGCACAAATAGACGTTCAAGCAATATTCTGAGTAAAGATGAGATTTAAAGCTCAGTGCATGGGATAGATATTGTAAAAATCAGGGAGAAATTCCTATTTACATCTATTTCTAATGTTAGAGCTTTGTTGTTGACTGGCATAAAACCTCATCAGCAGAGGATAACCAAAGCTTCTGGAGTCTCTGATATAAATAAACTTCAATAGGTGTTATAAAATACGTCACTATTAAAGTAACATTGGAACTGACATACTTGGTCAGATCATTTCTGAGGTGGAGACCATCAGAACCAGAGATGATACTGAGAGGACGACATGCTACCAAAATCTACAACATCAGTAAAGTATTGTCAGGTTTATTCTCCTGACATTTCTTACTGCAGTCAGTTTTGGTTTATTATGATTCAACTT
>VYXC01006602.1:1149750-1200925 GCA_013397175.1 Platysteira castanea
GTAGTGTTTGGAGCATATCAGTGTGTACCCAGAGTGTATATTTTGGTTTATTTTTATCCAGAAGGTAGCACGTTTTCAATACAAATGTGAAACAGAGCAGGGTAAGAGTTACAACTGAGAAATTTGCTTGAAAAACTTATTCCTTGCCTGAACTGAAGCTCTTATGTAGAAGCACCTTAGAGACAAATGGGTTTTCTATGTAAGGAATCAAAATAAATCTGAAATTCAGAGAATCCAAACTATGAGACCTTAGCTGATTAATTTTAATGCTGAAAACAAGTGACAGGGTCCCATGTGAATTTTACAGTGTAGATCTCAGGCTGCTGTGTCCACACTTGGCTCTGGCATCCAGATGTGGTCAGACAGTGTGGATGGTTAGGAGATGGGGTCCCTGCAGAACAAGACAGAACACACCTGCACCTCACAGCTCATCTCAGAGAGGGCAGATCTGGTCAAGGCCAAGGTGTTTCATGAGGAAGACAGAAATTGGGACTTAACACTGAGCATGTCAGCTTTGTAGGCTGCAATTAAGGACAGGCTGTGACCCTCTGTCTTAATGCGATAAACTAACGTAGAGTTCTGGAGAGGAAAGTGCTGCCTGAAATATTCCAGCTTGTGGAACTTTTGGATTTGGCTGACAGACTGCAGGGGGGAATAAGACTTTAAGAAAAATGTGGTATAGAAAGAGGAGAAAATAAAAATGCTCTTAGTCATTCCCTGGAGCACAAATAGACGTTCAAGCAATATTCTGAGTAAAGATGAGATTTAAAGCTCAGTGCATGGGATAGATATTGTAAAAATCAGGGAGAAATTCCTATTTACATCTATTTCTAATGTTAGAGCTTTGTTGTTGACTGGCATAAAACCTCATCAGCAGAGGATAACCAAAGCTTCTGGAGTCTCTGATATAAATAAACTTCAATAGGTGTTATAAAATACGTCACTATTAAAGTAACATTGGAACTGACATACTTGGTCAGATCATTTCTGAGGTGGAGACCATCAGAACCAGAGATGATACTGAGAGGACGACATGCTACCAAAATATACAACATCAGTAAAGTATTGTCAGGTTTATTCTCCTGACATTTCTTACTGCAGTCAGTTTTGGTTTATTATGATTCAACTTNACTATGACCCATAGGTTTCCTAGGATTCACCTATCCAGAGTCCACCAGAGGATTTTCCACCTGTTTTTATCAGACAACACATTGTTATTGAAATGTTTACCTCTGGCTTGGATTTGTTTATTCAAATTTGTATTGAGATCTCTACAAAGAACCTTCTCTTGTGTATTCTCATATCCAGTTATCCTGAGGGACTCTGTTGTTGCGTGAGTGTGAAGGGCAACATGAGGTCTTGATTCAGAGACAGTGCGTCTCTTTATATTGATTTCAACAGCCTTTGGATCATAAACCAAGCAATAAATTCCTGCAGCATCTAAACTGTGTCAAGCATATCGTGTAGGATTGATGCGACCCCACCAAACTGCACCCCAGTCTGTTCTGGAGAGGCAGACTTCTTCAACCCATGCAATATAAAGACTTGCCCTCTCTCCCCTCGAGCAGTGCTAATGACATCAGCACCTTATTTATTTATCTAAAGTCACTGCTAAGAAGAAGGCAAACTAGAACTGATTGTCTCAAGATCCACATAACATGCCCATTGCAGATGCTCCTGCCTTTCCCACCAACAGGTGAAAACACACCCCAGTGCAACACACTGCTCTCAGCTGTGCTGGAGCTAACCCCAGATCAGCTCTTGCCTGTCATTATAGTTACTTCAGGGTTATATCAGCTGGGCTGAGAACAGCATCTGGCTGGTACTTTATGTAAATAAGAATGCAGTTCCAGGTACCTGAACATACTGAAAAGGAGAGATTTCTAACAAACCACCATGCTGCCAGTGTTGCTGGTGGCTCAAACACTTACTTCTTCATTTAAATGGCAGAACTTTCAATTATTTCCTCCCTGTCTGAATCTCACAATGTTGTGATGTATGCTGATGTTGTACTCAATGAGAATGTCATATTCTCTCTGTTTCACTGAATTTGCACCTTTGTTACATCTCTTCCACAGTATTAATTCACTTCACTAACATGGCAGTCGTAAACCTCACCTTTTAATCACTGAACTTCAGAGTTGGTACCTTATTTGTAAAAATCATACAGTAAGTTATGTTAAACAAAAAACCAGAAACAAACAAACAGGCAAAACTGCTTGTCATTACCTTTGAGAACCCACAACAACTTTCTCATTTTTTTTTGCACCAGACAGTGACTTAAGGGCAAGTTTAATGAAAACAGGTGAGAGACAGTATCTAAAATGATATGACTTTTTATGTAACACCTGATTTACTGAAGTTCTGCTCCTTGATCTTTGCCATTTGCAAATGCCTTTGTATCTTCTCAGCTGAGATAACTTCTCTCCCTTTGGCTCCTGATTTATGTTCGGTATCTCTAAAATTTGATGTACAACTTTGTTTCCATTTTAGCCCCGAAACAGCAGCCCAGAATCTCCTTATGAGTGTGTTTCTGTGAAGCTCTTCCTTTGCTTCTCCATTCCTGCATTCATCACGGCCCCCAGTATCTGAGTGTTGCCTAGAATCCTTTCTCCATGCTCTAGAATCCCTAGAATCCACCTCCGTGCAGAGGTGAAGGGGGGCACTTTGACCCACCCCCTGCTATCAGGGTGAGATATTCATTAGATATTCAGGGCTTAAGACTCCTGAGAGAGCTGACTCCTGGGTCCGTGGCCAGCTCTGCGTAACTTCATCAGATCCTCAGTACTTTGCAGAAGCTGTATTTTGGGGGCTGAGCACACTGCCAGCTTTTGTTCCCATACAACAAAAGGGCTTACCATTAAAATGCTGGCCTGTAATGCTTTTACACCTTGCTCTACACGCTTGCAGCTAAGACCAACACCAACACCAGGGGCTCAGGCAGAGTTTGCAGCACTGTTGCTCAAGCCCACAGACCTCCCTTTCAACCTCAATGTCACTTGCCCAGGGAGGCGGTAAACCTTAGGATACAGCTCTGACATGTGTGTCCTGGAAGTCGCCCCCGTCTCAGCCTGTCGCGCTCACTGCCTGGCAGAGGAGCCCTCAAGAGGGAGCTGGCTGGCCTGAGGCAGCCCCAGACTCTCTCCTCTCCCAGATTCTGAGAAGGTGACTCCACTGTCTGGGTTGACAATTTCAGGCAACTGCAGATAACCACTACCTCTGGTGAAGCCGTGGCAATTCAAAGCCAGTATTTACTGACATGGGTAGGTACAGCCTCCTCCTGCGAAGTAGCAGTGGCCCTGGGGCCCCGACTCTCATCAGTGAGGGGGTTGTTTTGCCTTAACTGTCACTCTGCATATATGTAATTTCCCAGAGTCTCTGGCATCTGTTCCTAACAGCCCAGGCATTCTTGTTTTTAGCAGAACAAAATGTTATGCCTACGGACTAGCCACTGTCAGAACCAGTTACCTTCTGATTGTCTCTCTTCTTAATGCACCTGTGGATGCTCTTTGCAGATGAGAGTCAAAAGCCATCTCACTTTCTCCTTGTTTTCCACAGTTCCAGGCAATCTCGGGAGTCCCGTATTTTGCTTTTTCCTCTCTGCGCAACAATCAAATATATTTTGATTGCCTTTACTTCTGGAACCATGGGACTGTCAGAGCTCACTTAGTACTCCAACTGCTTCAGGATGATTGGCTCCGGCCTTTGCCACTTGGGTTGCTCATTATATCAGGAAGAGTTTATGCATTCCTGGCTCATACTTACTGGATTCAGCCTGCTTAGGCAAAACAAATTCAGGAGGAACTTTGCTTCTTCACACTTCTTGTTATAGCTAATGGAGAAGGACAGAGGAAGATGGGAGCTGTTCTCTGGAATTGCCTCTCCCTCATTCTCCCCTCTTCATTATCTGTAGGAGGAGATAAGGAATGTAATGAGGTAGGGTTCCTCCTGGAGGTGTCTCAGAGGAGTGAAATGGAGCTGGGCCTCCATTCTGAGCTGTGAGCAATACAGATTTAGGGGGTCTTCCGTGGTTTTTGGTAGAACTTCCCTTCAACTGAGCAGCTGTAACAGGAAACTGACTGACACAGTTGAACACCTTGCTGCATCAACACTTCATTAAAAAAATAAACCTCAGTGGGCAATGAATTACTCAGGGATGGGGAGGATTAGAGGTGTTTCTTCAGTTTCTCAGCAGCAGTCAGATCTTTCCCAATGAAAAACTTACAAGTCATGATGAACACAAGGTGCACAGGGTCTATTATCTTACCAAGCATATTCCAAGCTTCAGTTAGACTATGCAACATATCAGACGTTTAAAAAAAACAATGAAAGGTTTTCCTTGGGTAGAGATAAACTCAAAGAACTATGCATTCCCTATAGCAGAGAGGTCAAAGACTCAATTATGCCGAAATTCTGCTTTTATCTGTGATATCTTAAGAGAGCAGGAAACTGGCATAGGGAACCTCCTCACGCCTTTGCAATACAGGAGAACAATTGAAGAGGAGAGACATACATCTCACTAGCTGTATGCACATGAGGACACTGCAAAATCAGAACACTATATGTTGGTAAATTGTTGTATTTTCTAAAAATAAAATAACAAACACTACACATGCTTCATGGTAGAGTCCACGTGGTCAAAGAAGCATATTCTCCTCTCCCAGTGGATGTGGCACTGGCCTCTGGAGCCTGTTGGGCTAAAGGAACAGCTTTTTTGTAGCTGCTTTCTTGGGGACACTTGCATAGGGACGAGAGCAGGTCTTCACTTTGTACCTCTCACTCTGGGTTGAAAAAACTGCCTCCTCAGAGCAGTGTCTCTGTGACAGTGTCAGGCAAGAGCCTTCCTGTTTGCTCCCATGTTATTTGGCACATTTCAGAAGAGCTCTCTTTTCAGGGTTGATATTCTGCAGCTGATGCCTCTCCGGCTCATAAATGCTGAATGTTGTACCATAATCAAATTCTCATAGGTAATTTGAGGCAATAAGCAGCTTTCTCTTCTGTGGTTAAATACCACAGCCGACAAGGTACACACTGGAGCTCTGGTAATTCATTTGCTGCTGTGAGATTTTGGTGGGTTGACCTTGGCCAGCTGCCAGACGCCCACCCAGCTGCTCACTCACTCCGCCTTCCCAGCAGAGAAAATGAGATGGAAAAGTTCATGGGTCACAGAGTTCTCTTGCCAGTTACTGTCATGGGCAAAACAGACTCCACCTCAGAAAATTGGATTTGTTGCCAATTGTTGGGCTGACAAATAAAACCAAAAAGCACCGAAGCACCCTCTCATTTTTCCAGGCTGAACCTTACTCTTCACTCCTGACTTCTCTACCACCTCCCCTAAGCTGTGCAATGGAATGGGGGGCTGCAGTCATAACAGCTCCTCTCTGCCACTCCTTCCTCCTCAAGCTGTTTCCCTGCTCCAGCCTGGGGCATTCCCTGCTCCAGCCTGGGGCATTCCCACTAGCTTCAGTCCTTCAGGATAAACCTGCCCATGGATAAACTGTGGGCTCCCCGTGGGCTGCAGCTTCCCACAGGGACAACCTGTCCCACTGGGTTCTGTCCTGGGGCTGCTGGTGTGTCTCTGCCAGTACCGATACACCTGCACTCCGTACAGTGTTTACAAATGTTCCCCCCTAGACACAAAATAAATGTGTACAGTGTGCTTGTATTTCATATATATGGCTTAATTAAGTGACTCCAAAAGAGCTGTTTTTCCTCTGTAAACCTTGTGTTTGCTTAGGGAGCAAAGAGCTGCTGTTTTCGTCTTTCCCACTAGTCCTCCTCTGAGCAATCCTTGGCCAGACCCTGGCTCTGACCAACCAGGCACCAGGGCAATCATGTCCCTTTCACTGTGCAATCACTGTGGAAGAGGCCTCTTGAAGCAGCACTCGAGCTAGGAGCTAAATCAGGTTGAAGTACCCTCCTTCTTTTTACTGACTACTTAGGTAGCTCATCTAGGGGTTGTTTGATCCACTGCAGACATTTGTGTAAATCAGATTTTGGGCTATGAGTTGTTATTTAAGACTGTGTGGTCTCTGGAAACTGTGAGTGGAACACCAGTATTTCTGCACTAAATCTCCTATCAACACGCCATACTCTCAGATTGTTATGTTTATCTACAGTTTAGCTCCATGCTATTTAGAGATAGAAAGAAAAAAAATTAGCTTATCTAGCATACTTCCCATAAATGTGGCATGGCTCCCTGAAGGATTTTGTATAGGATTTTTTTTTCTGTTTAGACATACACAGAACGGAAGCATTTCTGATTAAGAAACCTGCAGCATATTTAATGGTTTTGATGAGATACATTTTTTTCTGGGTCACGTGGCTCAAAACTTTTTCATGCACAATGTCCATTTGCTTATGGCAAACCTAAATGTCTGGTGAGATGCTGTCCACATCAAGCTCTGGGTTCCTGCATTCCTAGTTGCTTCTGTTGGGATCAATTCAGAGAAGTGTGTACCTGGGTTTCCTTCCCAGCCTGGTTCACATCTGCACCCATTCTTCTGGCATCAAGGCAGAGCAGCAAAGGGCCACAGCAAATGACAGGCATCACAGGGTCCAGAGCTTAAAGTAGCCCGGGTGGATTTCAGATCCAGCCCTTTACATCCCATTTAAAAGCATTTATCTGATAAGCTTTTTGAGGACAAGATCTATCCCTTTTCAGGCTCATGATGTCTTGAAGGGTGAAGGGGACACCTGAATGTTGAAAAATACTGTGTTTTTTTAATGCATAAATGAGGTGATAATTTTTTCATAAAATCATCAGTTTTCTTTCTTTTTTTCACTTGAGAAATGCGAACAAGAATTAAGATTAACAATATCTGCTTGAGAACTGAGAGTGCTGATGTGCAGCATGCTCTTATTTTTCATGCTTAAACTGCTGTAATTCTCTTTTAACTGGTCTTCCCACCAGGCAAATTTAACGCCTTCAAGCTGCACAAAACTATGCAGCTCATCTTCCCATTGGGAGTAAGCCAAATCTACATATTTTTTCTTCATGGCAGTGAAGTTCAGCAGTTATTTCAAAATGTTATCACTCACATTCTTTAAAGTTCTCTGTGATCTGTCTTCAGGACCTGCTGATTGTATATTCCCTACAGTTCAAGCAAAAAGAACCACTCAAGTATCCTCAGACTTAATCAGAAAGACTTGTCAAAGCTCCCTCATTTGATGCACAGACACAGGAATATTTTTTAAACCATATAATGTTTGACATTTGATTTCCTCTTTGCATTCTGCACTCAGATGAAAGGACTTTTTTATTATTGTTATTTAGCCTTGAGTATTTTAGCTTATAAGTGGCCTAACACATATTTGTTAATGGGGTTTAAAACATACTTGAGGGCTGAGAATCTTTAGCCCAGATTAAATTCTTATGGCTTGGTGGGGTTTTTAAGGGAGGCACTGACACAATCTTAACTTGGTAGCACAAATAAGCCTCTTAATCTCTTCCCCTGCAAAAGTCGATTTGGTACTTGTGAAAAGATGCTGGATCAAAACCATGAAAATTCTGCCCTCTCTCTATTCACAGGGACGAGCCAACGACAAGAACTAACACTTTGGTATTCCCCAAACTGCCTCAATAATCTGTTTTATTTCTGTTTTGGAAGGACCAACTAGAGGCCTTTCATAAGAGATTAATTCCACCTCTGTGCCCAGTCTGTCTTTGGCTTCTACGTTGAGGCTTATGTGAAGAATGCCAAATGCAGTGATGGGATTTTTTTGATGGTACAGACATCTGTCAACTAGAAATTAGGCTAGAACCACTATTCATTTTGCATAGGCCACCCAAAGGTAATAACTCTCAGTTAGCATTGATTTTGAATACATTTGAACCCTTGACCTATGTGATGAGAGTCTTCATACCAAATCCCAACCCACTAAGGTGTCCATTCAGTCATCTGTAAAAGGAGACAGAGTGCATATTTTTAACCACGATATTGATGTTATGTGTAGTGTAGGGGTATATTTGATGTGTAAATGGTGGATACAGCTGTCTTGGAAATACTGGAAGCTTAGACTACAGTCAGGAGCCTTCAGAGTTTAAGCAACTTCATTGTTACGTCTGGCACAAAGATAAATCACTACAGCAGATGAAATGACTCCACTACTGCCTGTGTGTACCTAATGAGATTAACTCATTTCAAAAAAGTTGGTAAAGATAGTCACGCCATGGATCATCCTTGTGGATGGATCTGAGCCTTTGCAAAAGCTCACAACGTTTGCTCTAGTGCTGAGGTTGGCAGAAGGGTTGTCTGGTTCCTTTCTCATTCCACACTGCTTTTGGTCCTGCCTGCCCACCAGCGCCGGTGTCTGCCTCTCCTGCAGGGACTACTGATGCCTCTCTTATGGTTACATTACAGGTATAATTATCAAAATGATCTGCATTAAAACCAACTATTTTTGTGAAATAGACTTTAAAAACACCCCAAGAACCGTCCCTCCCCCATTTTTTGTGTTTTGGTTAAACCACCAATTAATTTTTTTGCTGTGATTTACATTAGAAGGGAGAGGTGGGGTGGGAATGATGCAGGAATGGGGTATCAGTGGAAAAAGAAAGGGACGAAATATCTTAAATTAAGAAGTTCCATTTCAAAGGTGAACCTTTCTAATAAAGATAATACATAACATCTCTGGTTTCCTTTTTGTCGTCTCCTGAGACAAGTGTGAAGCCACCTAAAGTAAATAATGAGGCAAAAGATATGAAGAGATGTTAAGTAAAGCCCTGTGAAATTTGAAAGTTCCCTTCTTTAAGAATTATGAGCTGAGACATTTTTGTCCTAAATTATGACATGATTTTCCAAAATATACTTTTGAAGACGAAGAGTGTGAAATAAAATACAATCTTTAAAGATACTTTTAGAAAGTCTGGAAAGACCTATTTTATAGTGCTTGAATGTTTTATTCCAATCTTTACTTTTAAACCAGACTAAAATTATTATAATTAAAAGAAGCACCATGCCGATAATGTTCAGAAATGCTTCAAAATAAAATGTTTTGATACCACTAAATGAGTCATTCACTGGCCCTCCCTCCTATTTTGTCATAATTGACATATTCCCATAGAGACTGTTTTGTTCTGATGAAATAACATTTTCTGACAGGAAGTGTTATGGAAAAAAAGTTTCTGACCAACTCTAGCACTGAGGAAAAACTCCATTAATATTTAAGGTTCACTTTTAACTTTCAGTCCACCTGATATATCTTTTTTTGTCCATTTATTGTCCATAGTTATTTTTAAATAACTCATTTAATATTAAACAAGTACTTTGAGAAAAGAAAAAAATCCTGTAATTTAATTTAATTAGCTTTGCCTTTTTTTTCCCCAGCCCATTACTGGCTCTCATAATGTTTTAAAGCATTTAAAAAAAAGCCTTTAAAAATGATTTTTAAAAGCAACTGAATGTGAATGCCCAACTTTTTTTTTTTCAATCAAGAAATACCACAGCACCAGTTCCAGTATCTCATGCAGCATTCACATGGATGGCTTTCCCTTATGCAAATGATATAAGTTTTGGCTTGAGCTCTTGTGAGAAAACCACTGACTAGACAGGAGGTAAAACCTTGTGTCACGAAATGGTGTAATAGATCAGGTATTGCCCACAGTTTTCCTCCCTACGTGTAAGAGACAGCGGAACACAAAGTTAATGGTCCCTGGGGCCCTTTGTGGAACACTGTGCAGACCTGAATTAGCAGGGATGAGCAAAGCTTTGCATGCATTAGCTTCAGACACACAAACATTTGCCCCTGCCTGCTGTCTCTTGGCTCCCCTGGAATTTTACCTAGTCATGGGCATCCTCCTTCCATCCTCTTTGACCACCTGACCCATCCCACCAGGAGTCTGCTCATTCCTGGATAGAAAGGCCTACACAGCCTTTCTGAGTAAAAAACCTGAGCTTTGACTGTAAGAATCTCACTTGAGCTGAGGACAACTGCCACTGACTGTGTATGTGACTAGAACATGTTAACTACAGTCGTTTGTGTCACTCTCCAGAAAAAAAGATTACGTCTTACAGGCAGCTTAAACAAGTTGAGTTCTAAACCATGCATAGTTCTATGTTCATCAACACTGCTTTAAAGGAAGAAATCAGATGAAGCCATTTGCCCAAGCTGTATTTTGAAAGGTGAGGGATGTACAGCTAGATGTGGGATGTACATTGTTCATCCAGTTCTTGTCAGAAGCTCTGAGGAAGCTCTGGGTGCTCTTCCATATTTACTCTTCCACATACATGGGGGAGCAGGCTGGCTATGGCCAGAAGCAATACAGTATTTCTAGTGCTACATTCTTCCAGTGCTGGGCAGAAACCCCAGACCTGATGGAGGAAGAGCATAGAGGACTGCCACATTCTGGTCACAGAATCTGCTAATATTATTTGCAGTTGTAGTGGAAAGGAGGGAGAATGACGCTGATGGTGCTGTTTCCTTGGAAGTGAAGCACTAAGTAAATGATGTACTACTTGATCTCACAGAGTTACTGTTCTGTTGTGAGATTGAAGTAAAGAACCTTTAGCTATTATGTCAATATCATGGAGTTTATTTTTCAGAATAAAAAGTCAGGTTGTTTCATACAGACATTACAATGGAGTGTCTAATATTTGCCCAAATAATGTCCAGCATCCAGTGTTTTTTCTGTGGCATCTGAAAGGTATCAGAGGTAACTCCTCGCTATCCAGGCTAACATGGGAGGGAAAATGAGAGCGTGTTAGTTTGAATAAAGCTAAACCTCGGACAGTTTAGTGTAAGTAAGGTTTCAGGGGCGTACAGTGATGCAACAAGAGAAACAAGAAAGGATGTTGATGTTGCCATGGAGGATAGAGATCTTTAGACTAGAATGACTTAAACAGGCTAGTCCGCTTGGTCTGCCTAATTAATATTGCTTCCAGACCAAGCATGCTGAGTGGAAACAACTAGAGCTTGGCCCATACACTGTCTGGAATGGAAATAAACCATCCTTAGACAATTCATAGGGAATGGACAGACCAAATGACTCCCTTTTTTCTTTTTTTTTTTGTCTAAAACAATGCTTAGACAACACCCCCAAATCCAGCTCTCTGGAAACTTTTGAAAGATCTGTGGTGCATTTTGTACTGGCAGCCAGCATGGGCCAGTACAAAACTAATCTCTTCCTTTTCTCTTATGTTTTGAGGCTGATTTGGTAGTGTTCAAGGCCAAGTTGGATGGAGCTCTAAGCAACACAGTCTAGTGAAAACTGTCCCTGCGCACAGCAGGGTGACTGGGGCTAGGTGATCTTTAAGGTTCCTTCCAACATGAATCATTCTATGATTCTATGATTTTATCAAAGATCATTAGATTTTAGCTCCTTGCACTGGCCCCAAAATGATGGAAAGATATAAGAAAGACTGGAGGCATGTAAACATAAAAAAAACTTGCAGACAGGCCTCATTTTCTGAAATGCCCTTAAATGGCAGGCGTAAATAAGGTTATCAGATATCTATCTTATTTGTAGAAGAACTTTGCAAACAAGAACTGTGTTGACAATTCAGACATTTCAATCAGACATTTCCTCCCATGCCTTACTGTGCTGGCGTAACAGAGGATCATTTAAAAAACCTGCTTCAAGTGGCATGGTAATAAAGAAGGTACATTGGAAATGTAATACTTTTTCACTCATTTAAAAATATTTTCCAATACATCTGTCTTTAAATGGGTTCTGTGTAACACATTTCTTTTGGGCTGATTATCTCTAGAAAGGCTGCTAATCAACAAAATCCTGACTCTTGCAGTTTATATCCCATGCACTGGTATTGGTAAGGACTTGTGTATTTGTCCTTTTTCTGAAATGCCAGGTAAATCTGGGGACAAAATCTAACACTTCTGTAATTTTTTTTCACTGGAGGTAGGCAATACACAGACATGTTTCTGTAGTGCTCATTTTGGAAATGCTCCCAATGGACTGAATCAAGGATATCTATAATCAACAAGATTTGGTTCAATGAGACTAGGAATCTTTTCAGCAACTTACTGTGCTCGTTCAAGTATTTCTGTTAAGAACTGCAATTAATGATGATATTTGCATTATAATGTTTCAAACTTTGCTCAAATTCTTGTGACTTGGTTGTACTTGGACCTATGTTTCCTTTTTTTGATAGGTCCAGGGATGATTTTCCATCTAGCCACAAAAATCACTTGAACTCTTCTGCCTTACAATATGGACAGACACTGTTCTTTAATACAAAATCTTGTACGAATCCTAAAATAAAGGAACAAATACTTTCTTGCATGCCTTTATAAACCTTATAAGAAATGTTGAGGACTACTCAGCTGATCTTGGAAAAGCTCAAGCCCTCTTACAACCTTCTGTTTTAAAGAACTGCCTAGACACTATAGGTAAATGTCTGCGGATAACTTTCTTTTAAAATCATGTTATTAAGCAACAAGCATAATATCAATAGCTGACTGATTTGTGTAGCGTCATTTCCTCACTTCCTAGTGCACCACTGATTTCAAATTACAACACACACTGCATCCTTTACTGAAATGCAGCCCTTTCTGGAGAGAAAAATGGTCCCTCCTTACCTGGCTGCAGGGCAACAGAAAAAGAATGCTAAGGCAGGAAACTGGAGGGGAATGTGATAGGGCAAAGTTATTTGTCTGCTGAGAGCTCAAATGTGACTGCCACTGTGCGAAACAGAAACAAACTGGAGTAAACTCGAGTTCCAGGGGAACAGGGACGCTGTTCTTTGTTCCTGGCTCCCTCCCTCTGTGTTCCAGCAATAATGCCCACCACTCACTTGTCTCCCAGCCCTGTCCATCTCCCTCCTGGGGAGCTGCTGGGAGAAGCCGAGACTCCTCACTTCCCAAAATTGTCTTACCCCTTCACTTTCTAGCCCAGGCACATCAGGTTCATCACTGCAGCCACAACAAGGTCATGTAGCATCCCGTACCTGTCTGCACTTTGCTGGAAAGAGCCCCAAGGAAACTACCTCACCTATGTCCACTTACGCAGACCAGGAACTCCCAACATTTTGGCCATCCATGATGTCACAGTCTGCCCAGACCCTCTCTGGTCACCAGGAATGCAAACCCCTGGCTCTGTTACAGCTCTTCCAAAGACGGAATCCTCTGCACAAAGCAGTAAATGAAGTCTGGTGTGCTAGACCTCAGCTCGTGACCCTGTAGTTACTAATGTTGTTGCAATTTTTGTCCTATAGTCATCTTGCTTCCAATAAATAATATGTGGAGAGGTAAATAACATTAGTTTTATACTGTTAGCAGTTTATTTAACAAATGACTGGCCTTGGAGAAAGATTAGGAAGACAGGCTCCTGTTCAGTATTATCTGCCACTCTGTAATTCACAATTACAACAAGAAAGGCAGAGCTTTCAGACTAAAAACACATTGATAATTCTGTAATTTTATGTAGAAAACTAATGGGCACAAAGTCATGACAAAAGCAATAAATATAGAAAACACAGGTAGTTTGATTGCAAATACTCCTAACAAGGGGAGTGAGCTGGGACAAGAAAGCCCAGAAAGGAAAATCTCTGATGATGCTTCCTTTCAACCTGCTCCTCCTCAGTCTCCAGATTTTCTCAAATCTGTCACAAACACGAAAGCACTGATATTCTGAGATGTGATCTTGATAACTTCAATAAATTATGTCGTTAAGGCTGAAAGTACAACTGGTATGTTCCTTATACAGCAAACTGTAGATTTAGACGTAGACCACGTGTTGACTGAGAACATCAAACCATCTGCCTGCCACTGCTGTGCCTACTTAGCATGAATCAGATAATCAGAAAGTTATTAATACAACCTAATGAATAGTCTTCATTTAATTTTTATCACATATCTCTTTGTTAAAAAGGGAAAACGATCAGAATAAATTTATAATGTATGTGTTTATAAGAAACATGCTATTCATGTGTATGTGTATGTGTGTGTGCACGCGTGTGTGCATGCACATCTCTGACACAATTATGCATTTTGATATACTTGTAGCTCAGGAAAATAAAAAAGATAAAATTTAGTTTTGGTTATTACAGTATTTATTCAGTTATTAGATGGCTTGTGGAGATAATTAAATAAGTGTGTTAAAAAAATAAAAATAAATTCCTGCATTTTGTGCCTGAATAAGGAGAAGTCAGTGATTAATAATTACACACTAATTTACGGGAACAGCCAAATACTAGAGCATCCTGGACTGACTTGGAATGATGTGGATCACTGTTTTCCCTTAAAATGAACAACAGAGTTTTGACATAGAGCATTATACTCTGCTATAATTAATATGAGGCTAAGCAGAACCAATAATACACTTTTTTTAGTATTGGATTGCTTTTTATGGAGCATGGTTAAAATGTTCCTTGTAACGCACAGCACTCTTCAGTCCAAATAATTGTCTAAGATTGCTAAAATTATCTCCACCAATGTTACGATCACTTTTTCTCTCCTTTGAGCATATCTGGCAAATGCAATTTTGTTTGCAACACCCATAGTACTGGGAGAAACAAGAGGTAGGAGAAAGCTGCTAATTCCACCTCATCTCAGTTCCTGTGGGTGTAAATTGTATGGCAAATGAGTCAAATATGGCTGTGACTTGGCAAAGGCAGCATCTTTCAGACTGCAGAAGCAAGCATGGTAGTTACTGTGGTTTTTGCATTATCTGTAGATAGTGTTCACAGAAGAGCACCCTAATTTACCTCACTAGAAGGTGTAATCACTGCGCAGTACTTCAACACAGATACATAGACACAGAGACACAGATATGTTGATGGCTGTCAGTATCTCCAGAAGGCCAGAACTCCTATAAGCCATTATTAGCAGGGATCAGAGCAACCTAAATTGACAAAACTATCTAAGTGACAAAAAAAGTCTTTGTACAAAGATTCTGATAGGCAGAATGACAATTTTTACTGTGTTACAGTAGCACTGTTCAAGCTTCCATCCTCACCAGTCTGTATGGATGTAAGATGTTGCACACGATTTATTCTTTTCAGGCTCAAAGAAACTTTGTTAGAAGGAAAGATTAGGTCTATAGAAGAGCTTCAGATTGGAAACTCCACGGCCTATTCTGCAACCCACTTGGGCTTAAGAAACAACAGGGCAGATTCAGATTAGATTTTATGAAAATATGTCTAGTAGCAAAGATTGGAACTGGTTTTTCTGCAGAAGGAATTTTCAACACTGGAGATTTTCAAGAAGCAGTAAGAGAGACTTCCACCCGGGATGGAACAGACATATGAGAGAACTTCTTGAAGTTTCTTTCCGGCCAATTTTCTCCAGTTCTGTTGCATTAAAGCAGCATCATGTCAACAGAAAAAAATCAGACAGAAGACTGATAAGCATTAAAGGGAAACATCTCACAGGGGTTCATTATGCACATCACTAACCACTTTAATTATGCATTAATTTATTATTGATGAAAAAATCGGTATTATATCTCAGTATATTTTCTGACAGAGGGCTATATAAAATGATTCCAAGAGTAAAATAAATGGTGTAACTAGAGCTCTTTTTTTTCTCTGCGCAGATAAAGCATCTCATCATTATCAATTAAAGAACTAGGGAAGTCTTTGAAAAGATGACTTGTTTGCTTAAAGTATGTGAAGGTCATATTCACCCTGTAATAGTTGATGAAGAGTAGTCATTTGTTATTTTTAAGCAGGCTGTCATTTAGCCATTATGAAGATGAATAACATTTGTTATTACCTAATAATCCTCCTGTTGATTACAGAGGAAAGACACTTGCAGACACCTTATGTGCTTTGCTTAGGTTTTGTAGATTATTAATGTATTTTGATTAAACCTTGTAAACAAAAAATTGCGATCCCAGTTCTCTGGATGTAGTGACTGGCATGTAATGCAGGATACAAGAACATGTCCAATCCCTAACATTTTGCTCTGCATATGTTATTGGCCTAATACTGATGTAACATAGTAAAAACAAAGTTCATATTTTAATATCAAACAGATTGTCAATGGATCATATGCTGCTCTATTAAGGTTAGTTCTTGGATGCCTGCCTTCCCGAGGAGAGGTAATGAAGCTGTAAGTTACCTGTGTGGCTTCATTTGGAGTTAAGCCTAATTATCTGGATCACGGCCACATTTTGGAAAGTCCGAGCCTCATTTCCAAAGCAGATGGAGTCACTCAGCAATGACTTCATTTGTATTAATTTGTTACACTGTCTTCTGTTATTCATCTCAGGGAATGTTGCTGCCTTTGCAGTCCAGCAGGAATGGAATATAAAAGTTTCAAATTGGGAATTCTTACTTTATTTTTTAAAATAAGTCCATTATCTTCCTCCACAATGACCAGTGGTGAAGTGCAGAGGCAATTAAGTGGGGTTCAACCTGTGGCCATCGCATGCTGCAGGATGGTGACTGTGCCACCAGAGATTTATGAGGCTTTCGCTTCTTGGAACAAGTGAAATGACCAAAACAGTGACCCAAAAGTTTTATCAAGATAACCTATGGACCACTTCACATTGGAGTTTGTAAGTAGAAGGTTTTTGATGTCAACCTTATCACAGCAGGAAAATCAAAAGAGGTTAAAAAAAGGACATGGTTAAGGGCAGAGGAAGGAGGGTAGTTTTACTGACATTTTGAAATATTTGTCTAAGAGAAAGGTTAAATTACTCCATTAGGGAAACTACACCAGGATTTCTGATTTGATACTGTTGTTTGTTTATTCATTGAGCATAAAAATTATATGAAGTAGAGATTGGATGACTCCAGTGACTGCACTACATTTCTGAGGTTAGGAGCAAAATGCAGACTAAAGCCAGGGGAGTTTAAAGGTGTCTGTGGCACAATTACCATCCTGTATCATAGCTGACATATACTGGCCTGTCCACTTATTAAATGAGGGCAATACTCAGCACCATTAATCTTTGAAACACTTTACCAGTGAGCATTACTATTACAATTTTGTGCCATTTGTGAAGAGCAAAAGGAGCAAGGACAAATGAAAACAGTGTCAAAAAAAAAATAAAGACTCTGATTTTGTGTCCTATCACAGGACCTCTCTCTAACAAAATTATTATTTGTCGATTACTTTCTGCAGAAAATACAAGAGCTGGTCTACTTTCGTTATGGTCAGAAAGTGTACATGTATATCTGTGTGTGGCGAATTGCAGCCAAACAATTCCTTTGTTGTTTTTCTCACTCTGGCCTTCTGGTGGCAACTTCTAGTGATTTTTTGTGATTGAAGTGGTATCTGGGATGCTCCCCGGCTACAGGCTGCTGCTACCAGCTCAGGAACCGAGTGATTCACACCCTGTGCTCTGCCTGATTCCATCAGAGCTACTTTGGTGACTGTGCTGGGGAATGAAGGTAAAACTCATCCAAGCAGAGTGCAGCTGTCCAGTTTGTCTTCTCCAGCACTGATATCTGCAGGAAAGGAAAGGCAGGAATATAAGAAGAACATCCTTTTTATCAGGAAGATTGTTGGTAGAAAAAAAATGTTAGGTTTCTCTTGGGAGGCTAAAAATTTCGGTTATTAAGCTGTACACTCTGACTTTGGCACATTAATGTCAAACAAAATATCCAAAAGTATGGAATTGTGGGATGGGAAGACAAAATTATTCCCAGAAGGCAGGGAAATCAAGCCCCAAAGTTGTTGCAGTCTCATTTATGAGAGGAAAGGTCAGTTTTCATTTCCACTCCCTTTTATCAGAAACACCCTCTGCCTATTGCCACCAAGGATCTCCTGAAGGTCTTTAATCACACAGAAACAGTTATAAGCCTCCAGCCCTTTGTGTTTGTGCATCAATAATACTATTCATGTCTCCTGACTATCAAGGTAACAAGCAGAGGGCATTCCTTTGGTTTGGCATCTTCTTTCAGAAATCAAAGCTTTCATTTCTATAGGAAGGAAAAAAATCAACCATGTATCTTTCCCTGTTTTTGACACTATTAGTTACACACATACACTTCAAATTGTTAACTACTGGAAGTACAAGGCATAGTATATTTCAAATTATTCAGAAATGCCCTAGTATGTTGAAGAGCAAAAAAACCCCTTTCTGTTCTGAACGGTAGCCAGTCCTAACTGTAGAAAATCATAATGCGTGTAATGAATTATTTTCCATATTTGAGGCAATAAAGGCCAGATTCCTCTGCTGAAATCAACAGGTTAAACATAAACATAAACATAAACATAAACAGAAATAGAAATAGAAATAGAAGTAGAAGTAGAAATAGAAATAGAAATAGAAATAGAAATAGAAATAGAAATAGAAATAGAAATAGAAATAGAAATAGAAACTACCAGAAGGCTTTTTGTGAGCCAGGCACAAAAAATGTGGATGGAGCGAAAGAAACAAAAGAAATATTGGGTGGTTAAATGGGGAAAGAATTACTGCAAGAGTAAGATAATATATCCTGAAGACTGCTAAGAGTGTCATAGATATAGAAATGAACACTGTTGTCAAATATTACTGGATTTGAAGTAGTATGGAAGTATCTGAAGAAGTATGGACTTCGATAGAAACAAACCCAGGATGAAATTACGTAAACTCCATTTTGAATATTTTAATAAGACTCACACAGTTAGCTTGAACATAGAAATGAACCCTACCTTTGTAACAACTTCAGTTTACTGAATACTGTCCAACCTAGTACACTACTTACACTACTTAGTCACTAATTTATAGGCTGAGACTTTGATTGTGCAAAGGATGCATAAAGTATTTGTAAAGCATGTCTGCCATATGAATAAAGTCACTGGACAAGGGACTGATGTATAAATAAACAAGATAATATCTGAAGAAAGTTTAGGGTTTACTTGATTATGGGAACAAAGGTAGATGAGAGTAATAATAATGTAAAGACATAAGTTCTAACAAGTTTTAATAAAATTAATAAAGTAGATGTCTACAACTTTGTAACTTTTTTGTAATTATATCACAACAACAGATTCATAGTGAGAGACATAAGACAGAGGAGTTAGAAAAACATCTATATGTTGGATTTTTTTTTCAATATGGCATGATCTCCTAGAGTTAAGGTTTTCATGCAGCCAGGTGCATGAAACTTAAGTTTTGCATTTCAGAGTTCCTTAACAACTATGGACACGTCAATCAGTATATGAATTGGAATACCAAATTAATTTATACATTAGTTACCTCATCTAGAATCTTTCGGTTCAGGGCCTTTTCAATGAAAAAGTCTGTTGACTCACTTTCGGTTGTTCAGAGCGAAAGCAAGTAAGTGAATGAATGACTGAATAGGCCATTTAATGTTATATCTGTTTCAAAACTGTCTTAATGATGCATTCTACTATTTTCTTCAAAATGTCCTAAATCTGAAGATCATTTATGCTAAAGGGCAGCCAAACATAGCAACCACTCTGAAAAGGTTAAAACCAAACTAAACATTTCACAACATAAAAAAACCCCCTTAATTTTAAAATTTTATTGGACTTTTTAGTTATGGATATTGTCACTTTTTGACATTTTGTAGTAATGCACCAGAGGAAACATTTCCTCAACACAGAAAAACTGCTTCACTGAGTTCAATTGTCAGGAGACTGTCATTCTGCCACTGGCCAAAGCAGACTTCTATTTCATGTGGACATTAAGTCATTCAGTATTTTTTCTTTTCCAAATGAATAATGGAAGATAGTTCTTAAGGGATGTGAGAACAGATTTTATTAGCTAAGGCTTTTTATTTGGAGACAAAAAAATCATCTAATCTGCCCCCAGATATTAGGCATTCCTTGTAATACATTTTCTCAAAGTCTCACAAAGCAGAATTGAGAAATGTGGATCAGGTAAAGGAGAGTATGAGTAAAATCTTTCATAAACATGACCTTTGGTGTCAAGGAAGACTGCAGATGGTAGTATTTCAGTATATTATACTGTAATATTGAACCCATATAGCAACATTGGTTCAGTATTGAATTTAACGGAAGACTGCTTATTAAAGTTTGAAGTTCGCCAGAAATTTGACTTACTGTCTTTTAGACAGACTTGTTTCCCCTTATATGGGAAAAAAAAGAGTCTGGACAATTTCTTGTGGACTTGCCTTTTTTTCCATAGCAGTTTGTGCCAGGGGAAATCTCCACCTCTTTATGTGGAAAAGGCCAGGTAGGATGTTGGTGCATGGGTGCTCCAAGTGGGCCACAGTTTCCTGCAGGGGCTACTTGGGAATTGTAATATTATCTTCTTTCTTTCTTTCTTTCTTTCTTTCTTTCTTTCTTTCTTAATCAGTGACTTGCTGTACTTGCAAGGCACAATTAACATCAGTACTCCTACCATCACAAGTAATCTTAGAGGGTTAAATTAATCAGTGTTCAAACAGAGTAAATTTAGAGAGATGCAGACCAACAACGTGTTTGCTATTTCTATATGGAAGTCACAGATCCATCTGTTGAGTTCAGCCCTAGTGATCAAATTTAGGTCCAGTGTCTTGTTAACATAATTACATGAGTCTTAAACCAACTAACAGTAACTGTATATTTATTCCAGATTTTACGTGTCTGTGAAAATATGATGCCAGTTTTTAAATGCTTTTGAAGAAACCTATTTCTGCAGTAAATGGATAATGTCACAGTTTTTGGACACTTGCTCAGGTAACTAGTTACTTTACTGTCATGTTTGTAGAAAATCAGTATAGCCCAGATCCATTTTCATTTTTGTTTATCTGTTCACCTCAACAGCTGAACAGAAAGAAGTACTGGGGAGAAAGTACAGATCGTGAAAAACTCCCGTAATTTTAGAAGATACTCCAGGGAAAAATAAATTGATTCCCTTATTTTGCCAGAAATGAGTGTAACATAGAAATGAAGACAGGTAATATGTGCTAAATAGCCTTTTAGCTGTTTTTTTGAATTGTGGAGCTCTTTTCTATGTGTTGTATCACCAAGGGGCATAACCCACATTACATTGAAGGAATATTGCCTGAATGATATACATATGTAGATGTACACAGCTCATGGGTATTATTACAGCAGGAACTGTAAAAGAAATCCAGTGCTGTATTATATGGAAAGGCCCTCCCAGCTAACTAGGAAACTGGACATAAAATGATCCTCATTCATGCCTATTTGGAAGTCCTTTGCTCATCTTTCTTCATGCTACTTTCATGCACAAAGCTATTTTGGCAGTCATGTTGAATGAAGATCAAAATGATTTTGTACAGCACCTTTTTGGACATACTCTAGTTACCTGGAGACATGGATTAGCATTGCAATAGCTCTAAGTGCCAAGTGTTGTATTTGCCGTGGGAATACTCAGATACACAGCAGTCTGCAAGCACATCACTACAGGGTTCTTTCTTGAAACTGCTTACTTGATCATTTCTTATTTTGCATTTATATCAGAGTATAGTGCCATTGTTTACATAATTCTACATAACCCATAAGAAGTCAAGAAACCGCAAAAAAGATCTAGTCTAACATCATAAAGCTGGTGTAAAAAACAATGAGAAAAGTAGCTATCAGACCAGAATTAATCTCTCTCATCCAGCCTCTTGTCTCAAGACGACACCCAGTACTAGGTGTTTTGGAGAAGGAGTGTGATACTTCTGAATTAACATGCTCACAGCTCAGTTTCCCTCCTAACTACTTGTTCTGGCTTTAAGTTGCCAGATGCCCTGAATCATGAGATGGTATTTCCCTAATCTAATGCTATCCTATCTAATACTACATTACCAGTTTTTAAAACGTCAGGGGAAATTGTGGCTCCCAGAACTGTACCACAAATAGATGACTTGGTTCAGCAGATATTAGGCACAACAGAAAGCAGATGGGGATTCTGACATATGAACTTCTGCAAACTGAGCTGGAGTGCTTTGAGGAATTATTTTCCAGACTCTTTTCTACTAGAGGTTCCTGCCCTCCTGTTGCATCAGATGTGTACTGGTGTGCCAGCTGCACCTCTTCACTCACTGCTTTCTCAGCCCAAAACTCATTAGCAAAAGCTTGGTCTTCTGAGCTGTTATGCTAGACTGTGATGTGAAGCCTTCTGTTTATTGCTCTTCCAGGCTTGTAACATGTCGTGGGAGGCAGCTGGAAAAATGGGACACCATCCCTGTAGAACTTGTCTGTAGGAACTCTTCAGCTTCTGTAAATCAGCATGCTTAACAAAGGAGGTCCGAACCCCAACCGCTAATTTGAGATAATTGCTAGAGTTTGTAAGTCATGCCTGAGCAAAAGAGTGGTGAATTGTGGCTGTTGTATTGCCTGTATGGCACAGATGTGCAGAGAGTGACTGTGCTTATGGATGTGGTATGTCCCAGAGATAGCAAGACTGGAACAGGAGAAGCAATAAAATATCATCCACGGGTCACCCAACAGCCAGTGCTCTCTCTACCAGTTCTTTGACAGTCCAGTTCTTGGGCACATTTGTATCTCCCACACATGAGAGCTGCTGCCTCTATGAGTTGCTGCTCTGAGATTACTCAATGCCCTGCTGGGAAGGGTCTCAGGGGCAGCACCAGCTCAGCCTTGCTCCAGCACTGCAAGTCATAAGAGCAACACACCTCTGACAGAGCATCGCCTACATAAGCAGGACAACTTACGTGATATCTGCAGAAAAATATCTATAAGACTGTTTTTATTTTGTAATGATTTTCATTTTTCTTTCCAGTCCAGAAAATCTAGGGCTTACACAGGTCACTAAATATAACTGTCCCTTGTTAATTAGCTGCTCCATTCCTTCTCTATTTTACGCATCTTTAAGCCTCTATTAATGGCATATGAGTGCCATTGATAGAGATCTGCTTGCAGTGTTTTGGGTGTTTTCTGTCAGTGGTCTAGGCTGGAGTTTTCTCCAGCTGGCTATCGCACATAGACCGTCTGCCAAGTAGGCTTGGATCATTTCAAAGCCATATTGACTTTCATATAGACAAAACCTGTTGGTGATCATGTTTTTCATCAACTAGAGACAGGCGTTTTCTGAATTTGTCTCCTAGAGAGGAAAGTGAGTTTTAAGACCCTGACCTGTTGAAGCTACAGTCAACAACCTGCCAAACCACCCCTTAGCACAACTGTGATGGTTATGCTGCCTGTGTTTACTTCCTCTGACATGTACTTCTTTTCCTAGTGGTTTCCTTGACCAAAATTAGGGAATTCTGCAGTATGGGAAGTAAAATAGCTGGCCCTGGAGAACGCAATACCTTTATTACTCTGTTTTATTGCTCAAAAGTGTACTAATCATGCCTCCAGAAGCACACAGAAGATGCACCCTTCCTTGGGGAACTGATAACTTAACTGAAGAGCAGAACAAAAAAATATAGGCAAAGGAAGAAGTTGAATACAAGAGGAAGGATACAGCCTAGGTAGACATTTTGATAAATATTTCATAAGCATAGGCTTGAACTTTTCCTGTATCAGTTGGTGAAGATTTATAGATAAGATTACAAAAACATAAGGAATATCTGACTGGGTCAGATCAATGGTCCGTTTAGCCCCGGATTGTGTTTCAGCAGTGGGAAAAAATGATGCTACTTAAAGAAAGGAGATGAGCTTGGCCACTTTCTGCAGTCTATATATAAAACCACAGGGTACCACAGTGCTCATCCAGTCTGACCTACATGACATAAAACTACAGAGCCTCACTGAATTAATTTCTCTTTGAACTAGAAGAAGACGTTGTGTACCTCAGTGACACTCTGCTGCTTAACACCAGCTGTGGATTTACCCAGAGGTCTTTGTGGCTTTGTTTTCTTTTCATTTAAAATGTTTGAAATGTTAATATGCTTCCTTTTTTTTTTCAATAAGTTATCATCATCAACATCAGCACTTTTTTTTTTGCCTTGCTAGCTTTCACAACCTTGCAACAGAAATAAAGAAAAAGAGCTACAATAAAACTCCGTGTATCAAATGACAGAAATTAGTTCCTTGAGAGCAAAAGCTGGGAGAGGGAAGGACACAAATTCTGTACACCTGGAACATTTTCTGTTTACATCCCAGTGGACATCATACTTCTAGTACCATAGAATAATGTCATTCTGCTCTGTCAGTTTGGAAGATGAATGTTTCACCCATGTGCCTGTATTCCCACCTTTTATATATTTTATATTTAATTTTTTTTAATCTGGTGTTTGTCTGTGTCCTTATATCTCTTTGCTTGTGGTTTTGTTTGGTTTTTGGTTTAGGTGTTGGGGGTTTTTTGTTTTTTTTTTTTGTTTTGTTTTTGTGTGTTTGTTTGTTTTAATTTAGTGTTTTATGCCAATGGCTACTTAAATACTTATGTGATGGTTTGCCAACAGAAGTACATAATGTTCCATCCTTAGGGAAGTGGTCTGCTTCTACTAACCTCACAGAAAAAGGCTATGCATGTCTTAAACAACTCTGAGAACCACACATCCTGGTGTGATATAAACTGGCTTAGCTCCACTGCAGTAAATGAAGCCTGCTAGTAATGGCAGCTGAGGCACTTAAGATATATCAAATGAGGTGTTACACAGAAATGCACAGAGGCGTCAAAATCATCATACAAAAGCGTAAAAACTTCTGAAAGGGTTTTCTGCAGATATCTGTGATTATCTCAGGGAAGTGCTTCAACCGGCAGTTTGAAGAATTTCTCTAAAGTTTTCCTTAGTTCTTTTTTGTTTTTGTAGTCCAGTACTGAATATAGAGCGATTAGACAGAGGGGAGGATATTTGGAACAAATTCCTCCTCAAACTGCAGAGTAAATGAAAGGTAACATAACCTTTGCCCTCTCTGTGACTTTCCAAAACAGTTGTCTATGATAAACAACTTAGCAAATACTATTTTCTCCCCAGCAAAGTAAATTATGCATTGTGAGAAACTGTTATAGTATTTCAGCTCTGTCCTGATTTACTAGATGCAAATCCAAAATATTTATGATTTCCTTGATGGGTTTACATTTCTTTTTTTGATGCTAGGGGAAACACATCCTGTAAATAATATAATTTAAACTGCTGTTCAACTATATCTGAACATCATTGCTCAGAATTTCCAATAGTCTTTGCACTTTGCATAGATGCTTTTATTTATACTTTGACATGAAGGGGCATATTTCCAAATTTATGTAGTACATTAAGTTCGCCGTTATTTTATTTTTACTTTGCAGATTTTCAACGTTTACAGTAAATATATCTACTGATTTATTTTAATTATAGAAGTGCTTAGAAGCCATGCAAAGCATAAACCTATTGCGTAATTACTTGTACAGAAAACTGTCAGCTTCCAGTTTATATAGAAACTACTTGAAAGCTTAACTTTGAACAGATACTTAAGTAACATGGCAGAGGCAGGCAGAGGGGTTTCTGCATGGACCACTCGACAGGAGAGCTGGAGAAGGGGGACCCTGAAGGGGACACGCACGCCTCAGGCACTGAGGCCATCTGCCCCACTCCCTCCACCAAGGAGAGCATCTCAAAGGCCCCCGCAGCTGCCCAGCTGGAATGAGGCGGTTTGATGCCAAAATGCCTTTCAATGGCTGGGGCAATCCAGAGTGCCTTTCTACCTTCTATTCTAGGCAGTTTAGTTAGGAATGTGTATGCATATATGAGGAGCTTTTTCTGTTGTTCTTGTTATTTTACAGGGGAGCAGCACTCTATTTGAGATCCTGCTATTAATTTTACTGTTTGTGCCATCCCTGTATTTATGGTTGCTGAATCTGGAACATTTCACCATTTGGATTTCAGCCTTCTGTTCAAAATGAAATAGATGTTGGGGGCTTTGGCTTGGGGTTTACATAATCTCTGCTAACTGTGGAAAAGCTGCTGTGACTTCAAGGTGTGGATCTTTGCAGCTGTCTTGCTCACAGGGAGGGTGCACCCAATTTTGCCTCCTGCCTAGTGCAAAACTGAAATGTATTATCCAGGTCGCAGTGCCCCGGTCCCCTGGAGCTGAGCATTACATGCTGAGTCCTCGTGGAAACCCATTAATAAGCAGTCGGGCCCTCCGCTTAGCTATGAGCCAGGCTGGCACTGAGCTTCAACTCGTTTTTTCTCATGCGGTGGCTGTGGAGACATTCCAGTCACACAATTAATCCACAAAGAGAAAGGCTGGAGAAAGCAGTTGGGATGCAGGCTCCAAATGAGAACACTGCAATATGTTGCTCACTGGTATGCCTGCATGTGGGTGGCATCCTAAGGAAGGACTCCACTGGACTCAGTGGTGTGACATAAGGATGAGAGGAAGACCATGAGAGAGTCCTTCAGTCTTCCCTCTCCCTGGGAATGGGTTCAGGGCAGGCTCCAGATGGGACTGGTGAAGGCCACGACAACTAGACGGGGAACCACTGGTCACATCCCCAACACCAGCAGGAAAGTGGGTAGGACATGGCATGTCACATGCTGCCTCTTGGCTCCAGTGGTTCACCAGGACTGGCAGGCTTATTAGCAGAAACTTCTGACAGTGCAGCAGGGAACAGCAGTCTTGGCTTCTGGAGCTGGTCCCACTTTTAAGCTGAGTGTTATCTATGGACAAATGTCTTCTTTGCTGACCGGAGCACAGTAAAATTTCTCTAATGAGAATATATTAAGGTTAGCACATTCCCATCTAGTCAGCCATGCTCAGAAATTGGCTATTAGCTTTTTATTTAGATTTCTTTTTTAAAGAAAAAAGAAAATGCAATACCCCTGTCTAAATCCCGGGCCATGAACAAACAAGACATTTTAATAAGTGCGCTAATGTTCTTATTACAAGCCTCTTGGTGCACCCAAACAAAAGCCTTTCCTCACAACTCAATTATTTCCATTTACGCTATCTGCACAAAAAGCCTAGAAAAATAAGAGCTTAGGTGCATTTGGAAAACAGCGATTTTGAGTACTGTCAGATAAAGGTTGGAGGAGTGAGTCTCCAAAGACATTTCATAGATTGTTCCCTCCACAGTCTGTCCCAGCTTTGTTTCTATACCTCATGCTGTTAGTGAAAGCAGCAATGCCTATTTTATTTCTATTAAGCAAAGAAGAGAGAGGGAAGATCTCTGCAGCACCCAGGACTGAGGGGAACCATGACTGTACGTGCACACTTTGCTCTGCTGTTTCTGGGCTGCTCAGCCCAGAAACAAAATGGAAGGCAAAGCAAGAGCCGCGTCTCATGACAGCTTTATTGCTTTTCTCCCCTGGAGGCATTACGACACTTATTGTAGCATTTTTGGGAGACTTTGAAGTTCCTTTACTTCTAATTGCAGAACTCATGTCGTTTGGGGAATTTGAAAATAGCCTCTTTTCATCTTTTTCAACAGTGAAATGTTACATGTTAACATTTTATTCTGCACATTATGAATTCAGAGATACAGAAATGACTGGCATTTCGCTCCACATCTTGCCATGATTTTCTCAGCTAAAAAATGCCTACCCAAACCCAGCCACTGCCACGCTGCCACGAGATGCCTGTTAGAGAAGCGTCTTTGGGAGCCAAACTCGTGCCCCACCAGAGGCAGCCTCACTGCCTCCAGGTGCAGCACAACATTTGTACCTGCTTCTCCAGGCTTCTACCTCTGTGTGTGGTCCCTGTGCCATCCCCCCACAGGATCAAACTGGGGGAAGATGGCTGGAGCTGCCATCCCTGTGCAGGATTTATGACAGAACAAAGCATGGACTGGGTCGTGACAGCTGGTGTGGGATCCCTGGGGCAGAGATGTGCATCTTCTGCCTAATTTGGGCCATAACAGAGCAAAACATGGGCACCAGTAGAATGTAAATAATAAAAGGAATAATAAATTGTGAAATCAAGCCTTGTAATGAAAAAATAAATAAACTAGATAGACTGTATCAGAGTGTCTAAGCCTGATTTATTAGCAATTCTGGCTGACCGTTATTATTATTAGGTGAGCAACTTGCAGTGATTTTTCACCTGATGCTCTGCAAATTAACTACGCTGCAGGATGAATGCAGGAGATTTGTGTTTATTGTTTTATGAAATTATACAGTAGGTAAAACTTCACTTGGAACATCACCACCATCACTTTGCAATTTTATGACCTATAGTGCATCTGACACACAGTAGTACTGCTGCTCAGCACAGATGAACAGCAACATCAGTATCACTGGTCATCTGGAGCAGTGAGTAACAGCAACAGGAGCAGAGCCAATGCTTATTTCAGGCTGGCACAAAAATCCACTCACCTGCAGGTTATTCTCATGTTTATTCCATGTGAAAGAGCAGAGGGAGGCTTTAGTTTTCTGACACGTTATATGCTAATGTTTTCTAGGCCAAAATTCCAGGCCAGGTATCCTAATTATGTACAAATTCCCTCCCACCCTCCCCCATTGCAGCGATGGATGAATCAGTGGCTGTGTTTATTTACCCTCCTCAAAGAGGATGCAACTATGACCCTGAGGAAAAAATTGCATTTGCATATGCAGAAGAAGCTGGTGGCAATTCGCATTCTAGTTTAGCTCTTACTGTAGTAAATGGCATTACTGCAGAGCCCAAATATTTTTTTTATGTCAGACTCTACTTACTGGTTTCCATTTCCTAGAGTCAATACAGAAATCAATCATGTCAAAAGGAAAATTCAATAAGAAAATCCTTTATGGTATAAGCCTAATTATAGACATATTTTCCTCTGTGAAAGTAGAAGAAATCCAAGAAACAAAGCCCTTTACACATCTTTCTGCACAATACGAATTAGCTGTATTGATATGTGAAATATTATGAGTGAACTTCCATTATTCCTTACATAAAAGACCTATGGGAAAAGGCCTGAAAACATTTTATTCATGACTAAATCACTGCACGATGTCATCTTAACTGTGCTGACAGAAAAGGAAAAGCATTGCAAATTAAGTATGATACAGCAATATTTTAACATCTTGATGTCTGTCCTGTAACAATTGATTCAGTCATTAAAGCCCACATATTGAAACTTGTTGATAAAAATATTGGGAACTGAGCTGTCCCTGGTGTCCTCAGATCCATAGAAACTCTTTTTTCAGTCTCTTAATTATGTAGCCAATGAACTGGACTTGAGAATTATGTTTTGTATGAGTTGTGCTGGGACATACTGCAAGTGTTGGTGACTTTTATGTGAGGAAGGATGAGGGGTTCGCCTTGGGCTAGATTCTAATCTCTTACTATTTCATAAGGGGTTTTTTTTTGTGTGTGTTTCTCAGTGAACTAAGTGCACATAAACTCTTCATGGCATGAAGCTGAGCATCAGAATCCAGCCCATCTTGAGATACATATTTTATAGGATGCTAAGATAATTTCTTTGGGAGAATTTGGGTCTCAAGAAAATGAAACAAAATATTAGGCAACTCATTATGCTGCATAAGAGTGGAATGACAGATTTTGAGGGTGGAAACAAAGATCTGGATTCAAACCTCATTCTTCCATGCTTTTAGAAAGATAGAGTTAACTTTGCTTTTGAAAATATCAGAAAGTTCACAATGGATTTAATCTCAAGAACAACATGTATTATATTAATTCGTCTACACCTTTTTCCCTCCTTTTTTTTAACCTCCCCCACCTTTTAGCATGGATACAAGCAGTAACCCAGCACTAAATAGTTTTCTCCTCACAGCATGTGGATAACAGTGATGAAGTATGAACTTAAACCTCCACTCTTTTCCATTGCCTGTTGTGAGATTTTATGTGAGATAGCTAGTTCAGTGCAAAAGCACGCTTTTCCTACTCACTGCAGGCACAGCGCAAGATTTTAATATCTTAATTTCAAAACTGCACATCCATCCTAGGAAAAATACAGAATGTGTGTTGTGCCTGCTGTGTGCAGGTCTATGCTAGAGGCAGCAAGTTAGACTTGGTAGAACAGGCTCTTAAAATTATAGCTTGTTCCCAGACCAGTGCTTAATTTTCCCTCCCAGCAAGCTCTGTCACTGATGCTCAGCTGCTCTGCAACATCTGCCTCTTCCCTTCTTTACTTGCCCAGACATGGGGTGTGAAGTTCCTGCCCCACCTCACCCCAAGGTGTTCAATCAGCGAAGCCTTGGCAATGATGTAGGAAAATATATCCCAGATTTATTTGGGTAAACCCACTTTTGATAGCAGGAGCAGAAGGATGGCAGGTGCAGCAGCCCTTTGTTATCCTCTCTGTAAAATTACTGTCAGTAAGAAACACAGCAAAAATCGATGTTTTTTCTTAACTGAAATTGGAAGAACTCAATACCTAATTAATTCCTGACTTTCAGTTCCTGTAACTGCTAACAATGCTGGATGCAATATCGCCAGCATTTCTTACTGTGTTTTTTTTCTATGTCTTGTCTCCTACATCACACCACTTATACTGTGTTTTTGCTTTATATACTTAATGTACTTTATTTGCTTTATATACTTAAGGCTTTCCCACTGGTACCTTTCTCAGGAACCTCCAAAGATAATTTCAGAGGATAAAACATTGCCAGACTTTATATCAGCTAATCATCACCATGACTTCATGCCAGGTATGACACTATCAGCCACATCTATGGCGAGATGCAAACTAGCCACTACCATCAGAGAGAACCTTCATAAATAAAGACATGGCTTTTTCAAAAAGCCAAAGCTGGTGTCGGTCAGATCAGGATATAAAAATGTCTCCTACAGGGTATTATCACCATTATTTTTTCCTCCTGTTTCCATTTTGGAACTGATATGTATTGCTACATAATGTACTATTTAAAACTATTTCACCTTATCTAAATATAGGTAATTTTCAGCTCAAAAATGTAATTTTTAATACAATTTTAATTTTTAATACAATTTTAGTAATTAATCTAGTGAACTCCAGAGAGTAATGTTTGAGGGTCTATTGACAACCCACTAACTTCATCAGTGTCATTCTGGGTCCTCTACTGTGAGTTGGTGACTTACAGCAATGTTTTTGTGGCTCTACTGAAAACAAAAGAACAAGTTAAAAAAAAATCACTTCTTTGTGCTTGAAACACAATAGTAAACATTTTACTTCTTGACATGGATGGGACTGGTTTTCTTTGGACTAAAATGAAGTAACTTCCTCTAATAATCTTTGATTGATTGTTGCTTAGTTTTTAATACTTGGAGTATACTAGAGAGGCTACTTAATCAGTTTTTCAGATAAACTGTGCTGACTGGTGTGTCTAGATTATGAGAGAGATGCTTGAAAAATAGAATTTTATATGTGCACACACAATCACACTGAAAACAAAAATGAATTTGTGCATTCGCATATTACTGAATTGGATACTACTGTGACAACCAATTGAAGAGCTCTAGAGAAAGTTTGATCTCATCAAAATCCAGTAAGAATCTTCCTGAAACTGAAAAAAAAAGAAAAAAAAGGAACTTTGTATGAAGGAAGAGCAAATACTGCTCTTTCAAAGATTGTAAACTAGAAATAAGCAGAAAACTACAAAGTTTTAGAAGTAAATTCTTGGCTCGATGAGCTGTCTCCTAACATTTGCACAGCTCTGACAACACCTGCTGAAGCAAGTTGGAATGTGACAAGAGTCCTGAATGGTACTAACACGTGCCACATGCTTTCACTAAAGATCATGCACCTGAAGAACTTGTCATTAATCTTCTCTTAAAGCTTTGAGAGCAGACATAAAATAACAGAAAGTTTTAAATTGGAATGACTGAATTATCACTTCTAGAGAATCACTTAAACGATTTGGTTATTAGGACTCAGGGTTACTCATTCCCAAGCTGCAGTTGCTCTACACCATGTAGGATAACCCCAAGCAGTAGGGAGGCTCATATACGAGCCCTTCCTGCAGGTCATTCCAATGCTTGGGTACCATTTCCATCCTGAATCACAATGAAAAGCCAAAGTAGACATTAAAAGTGGATGTGAGGAACTCTGCAAGTTTTCATCCATTTAAATGTGTCAAGGGACAAGGCTTTTGCATGGAGTGACAAGTTAACAATGATCCTCTGAGTTGTGACAGGCTAGTGCAAATTGTAATTCTAAATCACGCACTCCTATTCTCTTGAATGTGTTGGTCTCTGCCTTGACTACATCTCCTGCACTAAATTTTAGTCAGGGGTTACACTGACTCATTACAGTGGGAAAATGGAATAGAGCAGAGGGAACTGTAGCTGTTCAATGCAGAGATTAACTGAATTTCCACAGAATGTATTAATTTGGTTTAAGCATATGGTAGAATCACGTAACTGCAACTTAAGTCTTTTTGATTTTCAAAAACTATTCAGAGCTGAATAGTTCACCAGTAAGGTGAGGAGGAAAATCACTCTGCAGGAGAGAGTTCTGAATTCCTCTCAGGCCACACCACAGACAGAATAAATTCTGTAGATTTTTTTTCTTCTTGGTCTGCTGTCACTAGACTGTGTTCAGGGTGGTACTTTCTTCCATCTGTGCACCTGCCTCTGTGATTCCTTCTTGATGCTAACACCACCATGCCTCTTCACCTTTCAGGAACCGAGCTGTTTGTTATGACTATGTCAAGACAAGAAACAGTGACTGTAGAGGTTTTGTCTGAGTCATAAACCCTTAGAAATGTCAATATGTCATCCACATTATTATGTATTTTTTGTAAAAATGCTTTGGAAGAAAGAAAGTGTGGAAAAGAAAGGAGAAGAAAAGATAGATGAAAATTCAGTGTGATGAAATAGTTTGGGAGCTGTCTGCATATGCTCACAGAAATCTACAATGGAGCCTAAAAAGCTCATTGCTGTCACTGTAGCAGCAGGAGGCTGAGTCGTGCAACCCCAGCACAGTTACAGTGGCACTTGATGCACAGTTGGTTCCTTTCCAATTTGGATGATCAGACTTGAGGGAGGATGGAGCAATCCCCTTCACAGCCTCTCAAAAATATACCATTGTGGAAACAGTGAGGGAACCATGGTTGGCACAGAGAAGGAAACAGAAGAGAGGGTTCAGAGGCTGTCTGCCCTTGGCAGCACAGCTGTAGACAAGGTGGGGGAAGAAGGATGGAGGGAACCATGGAATGAGTGAGATGGAGAGATATCCGTGGCTCAAAGACCACAAATAGCTCAAAATTTTCCAGACAAATTTCTTTTTTTTTTTGTCTTTTTCTTTTCCTTTATTTTTTTTCTGTTTAGGGGGAAAGGCTGATGAAAGAGATGAGCTGAAATAAAAATATGTTCTGCAAAGAGCAGCACATTTTCCTATTTCTAAATCACAGGAGTCCTTTTCTACCATGACACCAATAGGAGTAAACATTGTTATGGAAAGGGATATGATTTCTGCTACATCTTAACTGGGTTTTATTTTCTTGGCATAACTGTATCGATCAGTGCTTCATTCCGAGTAACATGGCCTTATTTTTTTCAGTCATGGAAGAAAAATTATTTACTTCTCAATTAGTGTGGTTGTATGGATAGGGAACTTGGGTTCCAGGCAATCGTACAGGGTGGGCGTTTATGGCTGTACTAGTAAATTAAACATGCCCAGGACTGTTCCTAGGCACTGAATGTGCTTGGGCTACTTGATGTCACAGATTTATCCTAATAAATTTTCTCTACCTCTAGGGTGTAGTGACCACAGATCACCTGTTAGGAACAACATCTGGTAAATTCCGATTCCTAAAACTTGGCTGGAAATACTTTGAGGGGACTGTATATGGGGCAAAAGCATACAAGGTGGTACCCTAATGTTGAAGAGCAGACATCATTGCTGTTCAGTGCTCAGAAACAAACTGAGGTAATATTTTACTAATGTAAACTTAGACTGTGATTAGTTGTCACCCAGGTCAGGGAAGCAGACTCCACCATTACTGAATGTTTGGACATTTACACAGATTTGTCTATTCAAAATGGGACAAGAATCTACAAAATTATATTCCTTGTGCTCTTACCATTCTATTCCTTCACAGTATGATTCTTGTTGGTGAGAAGAATTGCAATTTATTTAATGTGTATGTGAAATAGTAAAAGAAGGTAAAACCTTTCCAGTATATAACTATAAATATAAGAGAGCTTAAGGGATCCCACTGTACTGAGTCCTGTGCCAACATATAGTGTGAGACTGTCTGCTGGATATTGCACAGAGCTCTCATTTCAAACTTACAGAGACACTGAGCAGCAGGGGTGAGGGCCCATTCAAACAGAGCTGATGACTGGAGAAGACCAAGAAACAAGTTAGTAGCAGAGAACTGGAACAAAAATAACCACTCAAGGGTTACAGTGGATGTCAAGTGGAGGATGAGCCAATGAATTACTATCCCTGCAAACCAGGCACTGGGCTGTTGTTGGAGGAGAGAAGCTACAAGGCTGAGGAAAGCTCTCATTCCCCTCTGCTCAGCATTGATGAGGTTGCCCCGGCATGCTGCATGCAGTCCTGGGCCTCCTAGCTTGAATGGGAGGGGAGAAACTGGAGATGGTCCTGCAGAGAGCTGCCTTGATGAGTACAAGCCATGGACACATGCACTGCAAGGAGAGGTGGAAGGAACTGGTGCAAAGTCTGGTGAAGACGAGGATGAGGAGCACTATGATGGGAGCCTACATGTATTTGAAGAGAGGGTGCAAAGATGTCTGGCCCAAACTTCTTTCAGTCAGTAGATGGTGTAACAAGAGGTGCCAGTAACAGCTTGTGGATGGGAAGATTGAATCAGGATAATATAAGACCTTCTTTACTAGTAAACTAGAGGAGAGGAGCAGGATAGCAGTAAAAGTTGTTGCATCTCTGCCCTTGAAGATTTGCAAGGCTTAGCCAGACAAGGCAATGGCTGATCCGACCTAGTGCTGTTGTCATGAGGCTTTGAGTGAAAATGAGCTGGATGGGGTTGATGATCTGCAGCCAGCACTGCTCCTTCTGCGAGGGAGAAACCATGTTCACCAATGCTGGGCATGAGCCTTGTTCAGAAAAAAATAACATTTACCACAAGTTGTGCAGGAACATCTACTGTATTCTAGTTCAATGTATGAAATTTTTGATAAAAGTGGGAAACTATTCAACTGAATGTGGTACTTAGTGCTATAGTTAATTGACTTGGTGGCGTTTGAGCAAAGGTTTTTGCAGTCTTGGTGATTCTTTGATTCTATTCACATAGTTACTTTCTCTCCCTTGTTTTATGCTCTGCCGCTGCAGACCAGCAGTGGAGTTTACATTTTGAAGAAGTGCATTCTTCTTATTAGTAGGGATTATTTCATTCATATGCTGGGAAATTTACTTAATCTGCAGTTTAGATACTGAAGGTCACAATATATTTCAGCTTTTTTTTCTTTCTTATAAGAGGTATCCAGTTGCAGTTTTCATCTCTATATGCATGGGTTTTTTACATTCTTATTATGAAACATGAATATGACCTCAATGAGATCCAAATTTTGCCTATATACACAGAAAATACTCAATTCTGCTGAAAAACATATGTCAGTAGTTTGTGAGAACTTGGTATGCACTGATATTAGGATATATTTGACAAGATTAATCAGAGACCAGCTAATGGAGATATTAGCCAAAATGCACAAGTATGAGTGAAAACCACTCACAGCCAAATTAACTGAATAGAAACGCTGTTGCTAGCACAGCACAATGCACTAAAGATAAAATACAGTATCTGGTCAAAGAGGAGAGCACAGCTAAGCATTTCATCCATTAACTGTGGAGCTTCCAGTCCGGTCACACAGTTAGCAGGGGTTTGTATGTTTGAAGCAATGGTACAACAGCATGGCCCACTACCAAACCTACAGCCCTGCTGAGCTGGAGCCTTGTGCATCTGGTGCTGAGAACACAAAAAGGCATGCAAAAGCTGTTTGGTGCTTTCAAATTGGAAAGGCACACCATGAAACTCAGCCTTGGCCTCTTCCACGCCACCCACTCAGGATGTCCTGCATTACACTCCTGCAAACTCCCGGTCTGTGAAGAGCACCTTACTACACTCTGCATCCCAGCCTGGCTGATGCATTCTGAAAAATCCTACATTGCATTTAAGGACATTTAAAAACCTGCCCAGGTTTGGTCTCTGCACTCATTTGAATTGATAATAAAGTTAGAATTGGCAGAGAGTTATTTTATGTATTTGTGAAAATGCCTCATTTTCTTCCAAATACTCTGTTTAATAATAAAAAATAATAATTTTTAAAATCCTTCAAATGGAAAAATTCTCTCCCATTCAGCTTTTGGCTACTGAAAAGATCCTTGGTGTTTAGGGAGTTTGAAAACCTAGTTTGAAATTGTTAACATGTTGTTAACTCAGTCTTCACTTTCCTCTTAAAAAATAAAAAATAAGAAAATAGTCATTCCATGAAGATGCAAATTGGAAAAGGAATGAAAACATGCCAGTTAAAACCATTTAATGAGCCCTAAAATTTTCCCTGGATTAAAAAAGTGCAGTGCTAGTCCAACCCTGAGCAGTTCTGTAAGAAGAGGAGAAAGGTCTTGCTGGTGTTGCATGGTGTACTGCATGTTTGTTTCTTTCTGCGTTGTATGACATTTTATACTTTTGTTCTGGTAAATAGTAGTGTTGTTACTGTGAGAGTGTTGCTTTGCTTGGTTCCCCGTGGCAGCAGAGGTTGTGCATTCTCCTAAGTGTGTGCTCTGCGTCCCCCTCCACCGTTCTGTCTGAAACCACTGGGCTGTCAAATCAAATTGAAACTGCTGTCAAAGATATTAAGCTCCCACAAGTTACATGAAAACAGGTGGCTGGGAGAAGAACGATCCTATCAGCATCCCCACAGAGGGGAAAGTTGCAAGATAACTTCACCTTTTGTTCATCACAAGAATTCAACAAGGCAGAAACACTTGATAGAAAAAAAGTCTCCTTACATTGAAGAGGTATCTTCAAGTGGCTCCTTATCAGATGCTGAGGAGCCTGACCATGAGATCTGACACATGGAAAAGTAGGCTCCACTTTGTTACTGAGTTTCTTATTAAGGGATGCATTTCTTCAATGGGGTTGCTCTTTGTTTAACCTCTCCCCGTATGATTGGAAAGTCTGACACATGGAGTAGTGTAACTGCTGCTGTGCATCCAAGAGCTTTTGGAAAAAAAATGACAACCAAATCCCTAAAGCATTAAATACATTATGCTATGGGAAAGAAGGTTGCCTTGACAGAATCCAGGCAGATACGGAGTCAGCTTGTGGAGTGGGTTGAGCAGGCAATTGCCCCGAACTGCAAAACACCCTTGGTGAGAGTGGTCATTGCTGCATTACAAAATAGGCTTGCCCTACTGTGACAGCCAAGAGTCTTGGTGGGCATGGGGCAGCTCCTCACAGAAATCCATTCTCCCCTCACCCAGGGTGGGAGCAACCGGTGTCACTCCTGATCCAGCTCTCCAAGCCATTGCCATTCTCCCACCCTCCTCACAGAAGCAGCAGCCTAACCCCAACTTCCTCCCCAGTTTCTCCCACACATCAAAACATCAAAACTATCTTTCCCACACCTCTGAAAAATCTTGAGCTGGCTCAAGATGCACAGGAGTACAGAAAACTGGAAATGCCGTGAGCCCTCTTCTCTTGACAAGCTACACTAAAGCTCCTACGTGCCATTTTTAACAATCCTAAAGTCATGCTAGCTGCTGCACCTGTATTAAAACACAGGCCCCGATCCTATACCACTGACATCAGAGAAAGTTTTGCCACTGGATTGAATGGGGACAGCTTAAAAGCAAATGCATTTAAGACAGATTATGTTTTGCAGCTTTAGTCTATAAATATGTAAACTCTGCGGACATTTATTTCTTACACCTGTTGTAATATTAATGCTTAAGCAGCTAAAAGTCTTATTATTAGTCTTTTCTACTAGACTGTTTGAAGGTTCATGGCCTGATACTTGTGAAAAGTTGAGCAGAGGTATTGCAGAAAGTTGTCTGCTAAGTGCAGGAATCATTCTGATTACACTTTTAAAGTCCATTATCATCCTAGAGATGTTACTGGTCCTCTTGGCACTCCAATTTTATGCACCGGTACCTTCAACAGAATCAGTCATCTCTCTGAATCTGGAACAAGCTGTGCAACTAAACCCTGTGGGAGAGCTGTGCAGTAACGTGGCCTTGGAAAAAATGCAGAGATGAACCAGCCAGGCTTCATCCAGTGTAAGCAGTTTGCAAAACAGAGCTTTGTCCTCAGACAGGCAGGATTAAAACAAGATCCCTCAAAAGGAGCCTCCCCTTTTCCTCTGCTTTCCCAGGTGTGCACACTATACTGGTTCTGTCTGGGGTGGTTTATTTTCTACACAGTGGTTGATACTGGGCTGCGTTTTGGATTTTTGCTGAACACAGTATTGATAACGCAGGGATGTTTTAGTTATTGCTCAGCAGTGCTTACGGGGTCAAGGCCTTTCCTGTGTCTCACCCCAGCAAGGAGTCTGGGGGTGCACAAGGAGTTGGAAAGGGACACAGACAGAAAAGCTGACCCCAACTGTTTAGAGGGATATTGGATATATCATGTCATGTTTAGCAATGGAACTAGAGGGAAGATTGGGCCGGGGGGGGACTGCTTCTCAGGGGCTCACTGAGCATTGATCCATCTGTTGTGAGCAATAGTTCTCATTTTCATCACTTGCCCTTCTTGGGTTTTATTGCCTCTCTTTTTTATTTTCCTTTTCATTATTATTATTATTAATTATTATTATTCCAATTACTACATTTTTCATATCTCAAGCCATGGGTTTTCTCAATCTTATCCTTCCAATTCTCTCCCCTCCATTCTGCTGGGAGGTAGTGAGCAAGGGGCTGTGTGATGCTGAGTTATTGGCTGGGGTTAAACCATGACAGCTCAGAAAAGTCCTCCCTTGTGGCAAGAGGGACATGTTCCTGCCATACAGAAGCAGCTGGGCGACGNGACAGAAAAGCTGACCCCAACTGTTTAGAGGGATATTGGATATATCATGTCATGTTTAGCAATGGAACTAGAGGGAAGATTGGGCCGGGGGGGGACTGCTTCTCAGGGGCTCACTGAGCATTGATCCATCTGTTGTGAGCAATAGTCCTCATTTTCATCACTTGCCCTTCTTGGGTTTTATTGCCTCTCTTTTTTATTTTCCTTTTCATTATTATTATTATTAATTATTATTATTCCAATTACTACATTTTTCATATCTCAAGCCATGGGTTTTCTCAATCTTATCCTTCCAATTCTCTCCCCTCCATTCTGCTGGGAGGTAGTGAGCAAGGGGCTGTGTGATGCTGAGTTATTGGCTGGGGTTAAACCATGACAGCTCAGAAAAGTCCTCCCTTGTGGCAAGAGGGACATGTTCCTGCCATACAGAAGCAGCTGGGCGACGAAGCTGAGGAGAGGAGCTGGCTGGACTCCAGCTGTAAGGAGCAGTTATGGAAGTTACCTGAGCTCCCAGAGATGTTTCCATGGCTTTATCCAGCCTCTCACTGCCCCGAGCTCTCCGTTGCCAGCCTCCCTTGCCCTCCCTGCAAAGAGTGCTTAACTATGTTACCTCATTTTGCCTCTTAGACTGAGAGCTAGACTTGCAGCTGAATTAATTTCTATGCAAGAAGAACATCCCTGATGAAGAAAAATGTTTGAGGACAGACCATTTGGCTAAAACTCAAACCAGTTCATTTTTACTTCTTTAGTGAAGTATTTTGGGGTGAGGGTGGGAATGTGCTGGTGGGGGGGAAAGGACTACCTCACCAGCCATATATTTGGAATACAGTGTTTTATTTCAAAATCCAGGAACAGATATTTGTTTTAAATATAGAAAGACCGATTGCCTTTTCTAATTACAGTATACATCAGAATTATTACAGCATTGAAATTTGATCTGTGAAGTGTGAAATATTGATAGAATTTGGTGATCTGTTTTCCACACAGTCTTGCCTTTATGCTTAGCTGCATATGAGATACCCATAAGCTATATATAATCAAATAATGCACATAAGACTGGTTATTAGCAACACCTAATAACACAGTTATTAATGATCCAAAGCAAACTCTGAGTGTGCTAATGTGCAAATGTTACACATCAAATCAGTCATTAAATGTCTGAGTGGCTGTCATGACCACTTTTGTGAAGTTTACTGGGACTGTACTAAGAAATGTATTTTATGGTTTAACCATTTAATTTTTTTACAGGGAAAAGCTTCTGCTGCCTATTTGCTGCAGAAGAGCAATCGAGATTTAGCTTGCTTTCCTGTATGAAATATAGGTTTTTACTTTTCTCAGAAAAAGTTATAATCTAAAATATATAGTTTCCTATCAGGTCGTTTGCATCAGCACACAGAGAGGATGTGAGCAGGCGCTTAGTGCCTTGCGATTAACACATGCAGCTACAAATTCTCATTTACTAATAAAGAGAGGAAAAGAAAACTACGTCCCCTGCTGTAACTTAAGCGAAGACAAATTTGATATTAATTTAATAACATAGCTTATTTATTCACAGACCAAGAGAACTGCAGAATGCATGATGGCTGAGAGACGGGGAGATGCTTGCATTCATCTTTGCGAGTGAGGAAAGTGATAACTCGTAACTGCTACAGCCCAAAGTGAGTTATTAGATCACTTCTCAGAGATAAAAGGTTAGACCAGATTGCGGCCATCAGATCTTTTAATGTCTGTGTGTACATTCCACAGTGAACGTGAAAAGATAGACCATTTTGCTTCATGCTCTAGCAAACTACTCCACAACTTTTCCACAGTTGCCCTTGGTTCTCCCTATATTTTCCACCCAACTTGTGCTGACTTTGCCGCTCAGAGTTTTGCCTTTCACATCTCAACATCTGTATGAACTAGTTATTCAACTGAGTAGAAGATCAACAGCTGTTTTTTTCAGAGACAGATTAATAGCTTGATTTTCAGTGGCACCAGAAGAGCATGAATCTAGGTAAACTTCTTCGTGGTTTAAGCCTGTTGTTCAGGGAAAGGGACAGGAACATTCAGCCTGACCCTTTCTCTTTAGCATGACCTTTTAATTCCAACTGCATGGTGGCTCTTGAATAAAGGCAGCAGGCAAAACTCATCTTGTAATGTAAAATGGTGTTTATGAGCAGTCACTAGACTCAGTCAGGCAGGACCAAATGGCCTGGCAGGGTACAGGTTTGCAGCATCTATATTGGACTGATAAACACATTTGCTATTCAATCTAAAAATCATGGGTTTGATTATAGATGTCCAAAAGAAGCATCAATGTTGCACACATTTGCAGTGGTTGTTACTTTGGCTGGCTTGCCACAGGCTGACCAAAGGGTAAAACAAAATCTGCTGCAGCTGTAGATGAAGAAACACACCTTTTGTGTAGGCATCACAATGAATTCCACTGAGCTGTCCTGGAGCTCAAGCACTCACAATGATCTAACACATTCATAAATGCATTACACAATCAAGAAATCATGTCGTTTTCACTGATTTTACTACTTTGTATTAAATCAGTTGTTTACATGTATTTCTCTGTAATATTTTTGAATTACAAAATCTATTACTGCAGCATGTGCATTGCTGCATGTAAGTGCAGTCTTGCTATTTACAGGTTTTGTATTTATGGCATTTATTAATATAACCTGGTTGAAACTGATCTCAACTGAATTATGTATACACACAGGTTACTTTCTTACATCATTAACTTGATTAATATAAGGAAGATTTCCCAGGTTTAAAGAAGGGGATTGGACTCCTGATTTACATCTAATGATAATTAACATCATTGGATTGATTGCAGCTGTATTGATTGCTGCTAGTGGACTTCCTAAAACACAGAATGCAGTCCTACATCTTGTCAGGACTCATCGTGGCTCCATCCTTAGATTCAGCAGTTAGACAAAGTTGGGTGCATCAGTTCTTTATTAGAAGAAAGAATCTGCTTTTGAAAATGTTTCTGTATCTACAACAAATAAGCTTTGATTTCCACTTATGAAGACAGAGTAATGCTTTACGATAAAGCTTTCCAGGATAAAAAAAGTAATGTGTACTGTAAAATAAAAAAATAGCGTCAGAAACACATTTCACTTTCCTGCAAGTGATGCATGTGTATGTATTTCCCAACAAGGGCTTTCAGTCATAAAGCTAAAAATACAGGCAGAGAGAAAGGAGAGAACCATTGAGATTAAAAACTAAACCAAAACACACTGTAAAATGTGATTAGAAGAACGAGGCAGAGCTGACAAGGTTTATTAACTATCAGCCTTCCTGAAACAATACTGCAACCCCAGAGGCTTTTGTCAAAATTTCTTATAAAAAGGTGGGGGAGGGGCTCTCATTTTCAGAAATTGCCAACATGCACAACTTCAACAGGAGCTGTAGGTCCTCAGAAAATGAAGTTCATGGTCTAATGGGTTCCAGTTGCCTCTGTTCCTCTCGGTAGGTCATGCTGTAAAATTACAGCATTCATGCATAGCAGCTATAGCGCTCAGAGGAATTGACAGTGGAGCACAAAAGCTGTCCAGGGTTAGGGACCCAGACAGGTTTCTGTAAAGCATCAGATTATCAGCTATTCACAGTGAAAAATGAAAGGCAAGGGGAAATCTTATCTCCAGGATTTGGCATCAGCCAATAAGAAATCTTAAACTGGAATACAAAGACCTAATGATGAGTAAATTGTTAGCAGCTTTATCACACATGCACATTCTGGGTAGATTTTTCACACCGGACCAAAGGAACCTATTTCTTCTACCATGCTTCTATAGTGCACTATATTGGACCTCAACCCTGCAAGAGTATGAGGGGGTTTTCAAATCAGTTTGTTTCAAATTCTCTGGGAGGATTTATTGCATCAGTTTTTCCACCACAACATTCTGCACAGTGACCAGACTGTTATAGGCCTATCCATTTGAGACTTGTGTTTAGTATAAAATTTATCCCACAGCCAAAAAGATTAAAAAACTTCTACCCCATAAGAAACTAAGAGAGAGGCTGGAAAATATAGTTGATGATCTTAAAGATCTTTTCCAACCTAAATGATTCTATGATTATGCTTTTGGTTTTGAGAGAGGATTGTTCAGACCTTACCCTTCCTTGATGTAAGGATGTGTATGTTTTGAGTGGAGCTGAAACACATGGGAAGTTTACAATTGAAAAAAATGTGGTTTTTTGTTTCTTTTTAAAAATTAAAAATTTATAAAATTTAAAAAATTTTCTAAAATGTTATTGATTTTTTTAAGTGTTGAGAGGACTGAATTTTGAGATCAAATGTAGAAGTTCCTATCAGTGACAGATATAATCTTTTGTTTTACCAAAAATCAGCCAGTAGCTTGTTGGCTAATGAGTACACTTAGGAACCAGAACAAACCATTGTCCTTTCTGGTTCTGGCTGGAGGTTTGATCTGGCCTCCAAGATGAATGCCCGAGTCATTGGATTATGGTGCGCTTCTTCTCTGCTCCAGGAGCCTGCATATGAAAGCTCATGGGAGAGCCACCCCACTTGGTACTGCCAAAAGCCAAACACCTTGGCTTTCCACACCCCACATGCACAGCTCAAGCGCTGGGCTGAGGAGCCAGCCTCTGCTTCACCGAGCATTTCACTAACATGAAACAAAGGAGCCTTGACAGTGCCAAGCTCTTCACTGCTCAGCAGTCAATAGCCTGACTGCAGGCAGCAGCAGTCAGTGATGGATCAGTGAAGAAAGAGGATATTTTTCTTCTCCCACCTGAGAAATAGAAACAATAGAGGTCCTTTTCCTGGTATTTAGTGTATTAGGATAAATATGGTGAAGTTGAGAAGATGCCTGGGAAAGTGGCTGGCCACATGTGCAATTAAAATGACTTTTGAAGCCTCAGTGTCACCAAGATGCATTTATAAAGCAGTATGCTGGCAAAGACCACACCAGAAATCTGTGGCAGCAGTCGCATTGTGTAAACAAGAACCTGCTGATAAATTAGCAGAGAAGCAAGAAAGAATTGTTGTAATCAGACTCCAAGGTCACTAAACATGTAGTCTAATCTCTACATTATTCTTTTTTAAAGACCATATTTACCGATGGTTCTAAATGATAGAAGCAGTACCTCACAGACGTTCAGCCAGGACTCTAAATGGAGAGTTGGGCCCCAGTTTCCCCATAAAAATTTTCTGCCAACTTAAAATTAAAGACTCCAATAATATTACTCCTAATTTACTCTAGTGCTAAGATGATCAGGGTTCTAAAAGAAGAAAAATCCATATTATCATAATTGTCAAGAAGAAACTAGGAAAGCAGTTGGAAATTTTCCAGTGAGACATGCTTGCACCAGAAGTTGTCAATTCTTTGAAACAGAAATATAACTCAGAAATGCCATGTAATGAGCTACCAATGAGCCAGATAAAGGATTTCTGACAGAAATCAGATGGAAAGCTGTCTGACTTTTCCCCCAGTTTATCTAAAGAGTCACTTGGGAGGCCTTGGTTTCTTGGCTTTACAAATGTAGGATGGCCCTTATGTGGAGAAAGCAACATAAATGTATGGTCATTCTGCTTTCTGCACAGAGCTTGAAAGTTCTGAGAAGACCACATCTAGGTTTTCTTGAAGCTCGCAGCTTCTGTAGAAGATGTGTTGCTTTATTTTGTCTGGAAACAATATGAAACTTGGACCTTAGAATACCTTGTTACTGCAACAAAAGAAAACATCCCATTACAGTCTGGTTCTCAGACTTCAACTTTGACATTTTCTGAAGAGTACTTTCTGCTCCTAATGACATTTTAAAGTTTAAAACCAGCAAGATTTTGCATCTTGCTCCATAAACAAAATGATTTACCACCTCCTTGCCACATTTTCTCTTGATATCAGGCAACCTCAAGAAAGCTCATCAATAATGCCAAATTCAAACACTTGAGTACTTCACTCAGTGTACAGTACATAAATACACCTCCCTTGTGGAACAAATTTATACCAAATAATTGTTTTATATATATGTAAATAAATGTATGTACATATATATGCGTGTTTATATTATATATACCAGAATGTATAGATGTATAAGTCTCCATACACAATATACATATACCTCCCAGTATCTTGTATATACCTCTGTTTTTTGGTTGAAATTTATCTTACTGCTGGATTTAGAGGAAGTAATCAAAGAAGGAACAATGCTGTCTAAGGTAGCACAATTTTTCCATCGTTGCAGTCTTAATATTGACAGAGGAAGGCAATCTTCATAAAGAAGACTTTAGTAACCAATTGATGGGTAGAGTTGGGGTCTAGTCATCCACCAGAGATAAGACTGGCAGATAAGGCTATTTCTTACACGTATTTCACAATCCTATTTAGTGGGGTTTTTTTCTCACCCAAGAGAATTCACTTACAAAAACTCTTGGCTGAGACTGTTGCTAAATGAACCAGACAGTGCTGCAGTGCAGGAGTTAATTTCCTCATTTGTGGCTGTAGTCCATCATTCAGGGATTTAAATGTGCATTGTTGAATAGCTGTGATGTGCTATTTAATTTCTGAAGTAGGTGCATATCAGTGTTAGGTAAATTGATCCCTTTATCACCTAATTTGCAGTACCTCAACGAGATATTTTGAAGCTTAATTGATAAATGCTTGAAAATACATCCACGTCCTTTGGAAGGATAGACTGGGTGATAATATATGATCACAATGAGTATTTACAGGGACTCAGAATGGCAATCTGTTTGTTGTTGATATTCAGCTGTAATTCGTGTCTGACCTCTGCAAGGTCTCTGCTGAGAGAGATCCCAGGCCACACTCTCTCACTGAGGTTGCAATGTCAGTCTGAGGCAGAATAACTCAGCTGCAGCTACATAGAACTGACACAAGAAAGTGCAGCAACTGAAAACAACACCCCAAAAGCAGGATATTTAAAGCTATTAAACAGCATGGGGCCAAAGAATACCTGTTTATATAACTACAGTGATGATACTACCAAACATACAAACGCTTATGCAAAAACATGACTGGGAAGGCTGACAATCAAAACCCTTCACGAGCAGCACCGGATCTGCATAAGTGACCAAGTGATCAGATCAAAGTTGCCCAGTCCCCCTGTCAAGAGCTGTGGAGGAGTCCAAGAGACCAAGAGACAGGTGAGAGATGGTTGTGGCTTTCCAGGAGGGAGTAAACAGCTGGTGAAGCAGTTTTGGGACTGGGAAAGGTCTGAAAAGCCTTCTCTGAAATGGATTGAAACTGGCATTCCCACTGAGGTGTGACTGCTGCCAAAGTGCAATTTTCTAGGATCTTGGACAGAAACAGTACATTAAACTTTAGGTTACATTTTAAAGACCTTTTAGGTGGTGAGGGCCTTGGTGTTCCTCAAACCTGGAGTGACAATGCTGTGAAAGAAGAGGTGGGGAGTCTCCCTAATGTGTGAGAGAAGTCCATTAACATAATGTGAAGTGGAAAAGTGAAACACTGAAAACAGCTTTAGTATGCCAGAAATAAGTGGAACTAGGGGAGATTTTCCTTGTCTGATTTGGATGAGCGGGGTTCTGCAGGAAAAACAGCAGGTGATCCTGCAGTGAAAGACCATCTCAAAGTCCTTGCTCACAGCTATGATATAAGGGAGCACAACCAAACTTCCTTCATTGTGGAACTTTTTGATTTGAGTGTATGGCCAAGCGATCTCAATTTGTGTGGTGGTTGGGGCCTTTATAATACACTGCTTTTCTTCTCTTGTATTTCGTTTTATGAAGATGAAAAGAAAGTAACACAAAAAGGCTTTGATATCTGAAAATCTGTCTAAGCATACCAGTTGGGATAATAGGAGGGTGTCTTCTCTTTCCGCAGCCTTACTCAGGAAAGCCCCAGGATACAGACTAGAAAAATGCAGCACAGCTATTAATGCTCTAATATTCACAAAACAGCGTACATTGCTGTTATCTGTTATCCTACACCCATTCATAATACTGCTTCTTTTCTTTAACATAAATAAGTACCAGAGACTGTATCAGCTGCTCTGCTAATGTGCAGAGCTTCCTTTGTCCAAAACCCAAGGACTTTGCACCATGTAGGCCAGGCAACTTCCAGCTGTGGCTCACTGCTTTGAGAAAAGCTCAGGCTGGCCTGGACAAAGGCATGAAATCCCTTATGTTGGCTAACAGCTGAGGAGCTCCAGGAGGAAGATGTCTTTTATTTCTCTGGGGACAAAAGGGATCATTTTAATGAACTATAATGTTCCATAGTAAATTACTGATGGAGAACTACCAACTGTGATTTGAACCAATGCCACTTGACTGACAGCAGCACATGATCACAGAGGCATACTGCTGAGCAGGTTCTCTCTTTGGTACTAATGGAGAAGTTTATTTTGTAGTTCAGTAGCACCCTGAGACAGTAGCACCTTGTAGTCTCCAGTCTGGAGATAATTAACTTCAGACCTTTGAAGTTCTTCATACTCCCCCCGTGAGACTATACTGTGTGCCAAGGACATGCTTGGCAAGTCCAGTTACCTGGCAGGGCAGCAGCTGGCTGCAGCTGGAGACTCTGACTTCAGTGGGGGATTCCTTGGGCATAAGGCATAAGGGTGCCTCCCTCGGTGGCACCCTTTGTCAGGTGAGATCTCCCTCCTGCAGTGTGGCCAGACATGCCAGGCTCGGCTGGATGATGGATCATACGAAGCTGGACTGACCTTTTGCAATGGGCACACTGGGGTGTAAGCCGGGTACAGGCTCTGATGCCATGCTGCAGTGGGTGAGGTACCCACCAAACCAGAGGGGTGAGCATGAGGTCACAGAGACCTGCATGGGCTTCAGACAGGTGTGTGACATTTACAGGCTTTTTGCTTAGAACAGCAGGATAAATTCCAATTTCGAGTAATAGATATCTTAAAAAAATTATTCTAATTTTCATGTGCTTAGAAACAGGAATTGAAAAATTAATAGGCCTGTTCACACAGGAGGGAAGATGTATCTTTTTCCCAAGAATGAAATTCTTTTGGCAAGGGTTCTCATTTCTACATATGCCTGTGGTATGTCTCCTATACAAGACATGACTGAAAGTAAAAATAACTCATGAACACCTCCTATAAATGTCTCAGTGCCCACACAGCCTGTCCCTTAGCTGGGTAGGAAAAGAGAAAGGAAGAAGGAAAGATTTTAACGCACTTGCAAACTTCTAGGTCTGGTCTGGACAGCAGAGAGTAAACAAAGCCTGAGTCATTCCTTATAATCTGTTTTCTTTCTGTCCATAACATCTGAAAGATAAGGACAGAAAAGGGCATGTAATAATGGCCTCACTTGTTAGGTCCCATCTGTTGCTTGCGCCAGGTGAAATACAGAACCAGGAAAAGAGGCAGCTGCTGACCATCCAGGGAGGAACAACTTCTGTCCATTACATATTTTGTTATGCCTGATGACCCCACAGCTTTGGCTGCAGATGCTTGTCCCCACCTGCAGCCCAGCATCATCTTGCCATTATGACATCAGGCACCAGAAAGGGCAGTTGAGCCTGATGAGATTGTTCCAAAACTGCATCTATTTTCAGGGAGAGGTCTGCTGAGAAGCATGAACTTGTCAATGGAGGAGGGAAACATGGGGAAACTACAGGCATAGTGGAGACTCTGATGGGTCAGTGATGAGGAAGACAGGAGGAAGGACAACTTCTAAGGACAGGCACAGCAAAGAGAACAGTGAGGACTGGCAAAAAGCATGGGTGAAGGGGTTTGTGTGCCTGAGGAACGGATAGCAGCTGTGAAAAAATCCTGCTCAAGTGAAGACATGAAGGGAAGACAATCTTGGAATCAAAGCTGCTGGGAACAATTCTAAGGGAGCAAAGAGAAGAAGGGGATGGCTGTTATGGTGGACACCAACAATGGAAGTTAACTTGAAGGACTGCATCAAGGACAGGTTTTCATTTGGAAGGCAAATTGAGAAAGAATGTGAGGTCAGAAGAAAGAAGATAAAACAAGATGACAATGACTTATCTCTCATTAAGGGATGAGAATAACTGAGCACACAGAAATGGTGACGATAAGGCATGGTTTCCAAAAATGTCTTACAGTTACTGAACAGACCTTTCCAAGAAGCACAAGTGGCTTTCTCCTCATTGTCTATCAGATGAATTCATAGACCTATAGATTCATTTGGATTGGAAAAGATCCTTAAGGAAGTCCTTTAGACTTCATAAGCAGAAAGAAGATGAAAGCTTTGCTGTGTTCCATGTCATGGATGTCAGAACCATTTCTTTGTGTGGGAGCCAGGAACACTGCCTGTGCTCTTCCCTTGCCAGCCTGGGGCATTACTTTGCACAAGTAGGTAAGGTTCTCTGCTGTTCTGCTCTGAAGAGAAATGATACTGAAAACCTCCCATTTCAACTGTGGTCTTGGTCTTACTAGATTTTACCAGCCCAACATTTTCCTCATTGGTAAAATTTATTTTACTTGCATTCATCCAAGGGTTTCATGTAGAAGAACATCTCCATGGCCTTGAACATCACTGTTTTCGTTGTGTGCAGACAGAGTTGCCCACCCCTTACTTACTTTCAGGCAATGTTTACCTCCGAACTGTAAAATGAAACAAAAGTGGATTGGAAAGTCTTTATGGAGTCCAAATCACACTGGAAACGGGTGTGACCTGTTTATTTAAATTGGTCTTGCCTCCCTTTTTTTCCCCTCATGAAAAAATTATCTATATTAAAACAGGTTACCATGGAGTGATTTCCTGTGTCATGAGAGTTAGACTGAAGTTCCATGCCCCTTGAAAAAGTGGTGTTTTCATGGTGTACTCCATATATCCATATTCCATTGGATCTCATAATCCAACAATGTGGTCATGTAGAAGGAAAAACGAACAATATGTTTGGACAGATAATCTGGCTTGGGACCCTGGTTCTCATGGCTACGTTTATACTTCTAAATAACTGGGCCAAGGTCACTGTCTGATACTGAGACCAACAGACACAGAATGGCATCCAAGCTTGTTAAACTCTTTTACCTTGCAAAACAGGATAGCCACACACTGCCTGCCTACTAGGAATGCTCCCTGGCCTGTGCAACTGTTTGGGAAAAGTGCTAATTGGCTGAGGCCAAAGTCATGCCAAGAAATATTTTTACAATTTTATGACACAGACAATAACATTTTAGTGCCTGGGAACATTCCTGGCAGCTGCTTAATTTATTAACATAGGACCATATGCAGCCCCAAATTACAATTCCTTTAAGACAGTATTCCACGTTATATGGTTTAAAGCTGAAGGGATATATTGTTTAGATTTTCCCTGAGAAACAATTGAAAAATGTTGAAGTAATGGATATTTGCTCATTGAGAATACTGATTCTGCAGATGCTGGCACTTTTGCTTTGAAAATCATGAATGAGCAACTCATACTTAACAAGACCCAAATTTTAATTGAACAATGAATTCTTTAGGCCTCTTCCTATGTCAGCTCTGCTTTTTTTTTTTTTTAGTGTTTAATAAATAATAATTCTCAACACTTTTGTGAGTTCAGTGCAGTATTTCGTAAGTAGGAGAATGAGTTTCAATGAGATCAAAGTAAGAAGCTTGCAGTGCTGTGCAGACGCCTACTTAGTCAAATAGCAGCTCTTCTACTGATAAGATTCCAGGACCAAAATTTAAAATAATACTGTTCCAAAAAAAATGAGAGTCATACCAAAAGAGACGAACATTTCTGGTCCAAATATCATGCTGGGACAGTGGATATAACTGAGACTATGCTAGAATTTCTAGGTGCCCTTCGGCTTCCTTAACCACAAGATTATCTCATTTTTCTTTGTCCCCTATTTCATTCTTCTGATACCTCTGATTTCCCACAACAAAGAAGTAAGCATGCTGGGAGAAAAGATGCAATTTCACTATGGATTTTCAACTCATTCCTGGGGCACACCACAGCCTATATGCAAGTGGAGCAGGAGTCCTGTGAAAACACTGTAATAGTAATGATGTGAAAGCATATCACTACACATAGCAGCTGATTCACAAAACTAAATAAAGTTGCAGATAACATAACTTATTTTACTGCCTCAATCCTGAGTGACTTTTAAACACTAACATTCCTCTAGCATAATTTTATGCCTGTGCAATATTTTGCATTGAGATGCACGTGTGTGAGAAGCACTTGACATACCACTTCAGATTTCTTCTGTTAAGATGTGGTTACTCGTGAATAAACGATGTGGTCAAAGGTTCTAAACAAAGTATATAAAATAGAAATATAAAAAATTATGTGACGCTGTCGCAGGTGGTCGGTCCGCTGACCACTGGCCGCCCGGAGGCCAGGCGAGCGTCAGTAGCGAGTCCCAGGCTGTGCCAGTCGCTACTGTAGACAACTGGCAAGTGCTGCTCAGGCTCCTGCGTGGAGCTGGCAGCGGTCAGCAGGCGCAGGCAGAGGTAAAGGAGGAGAGAGGGACTCTGGATAGTAGCCAACAAGTGTTTATTCCCTGACCCCGAGAGGCCAGGAGAACCAACCACCTTGAGAGCTGTGCTACCAAGAGCACAGAGTGTTGGTTACAAGGGGTTTTAAAGGGGGGCGGAGAAAGGAGGGATTAGGGATACAAACCAATGGGGGAATGACAAGGGGATGACATAAACCAATAACAGGGTCTCAGGGGAGGGTTCA
>VYXC01006602.1:1200974-1377399 GCA_013397175.1 Platysteira castanea
ACCAATGGGGTAGCAGGGTTAACAGAACTTTCTGGTAAGAACATGAATAATTAACAGCAGACATGAATATGCATAAGGGGTGACACCATATGGGGTGACATGGGGAGAACCAATGGGGATAGCATGGAGGAGGGAGCAACAGGGGAGAACCAATAAACTTTATAACCTAATATAACTGACATGGAAAAACCTAGACCAGGGGGTGGTGACCCAGCTCCTGATGGACACCCAGTGGGGGCGCGGCCCAGACCTCTGTGCCGCCTTCCTCCCCACCCATGTCCTCATGCACACTTCCAGCACCACGCTCATGGGCGGGGAAATCCACCCACTGGATGCCCTGATTGGCATCTGTCTCAGGCTGGATCACCGCAGCAATTATATATTAAAAAAAAAAAACCAAAACAAAACACCTAAATAACACTAGAGCAAAGTAAAGAAAACCAGGTTATCAAGTTGGGGTATTGTCTGAACACACAGTGGAGCAGGTAGCTGATGATGCAAAGGTTACTGGAGCAGGGATATCTCAATTAGATTTCTGATGTAATGATAGTGTGCATTTCATGTTTCAACTCTGACAAGGTGAGTTGATCACATAGTCCATAATACTGTCTTCTATGAATATTCCGAGTCTATATACCTAATCAGTTGTTTATTTTCTTTTGCAAATTGGTTGTAGCACTCAGAAACATCCATTTAGTGCTTAGAAAAAAGTTTTCAGATTTGAGAGGCATATGGAGGTTGCTAAAATATTGCTGGGGATTTTTGCAAGCTTTTTAAAGCTTTATTTCTATTTATGTAGCTTTTACATTATACTGTCCAAAGGGGAGAAGAGGAGGGAAAGATCTGATATGAATGAACTTTGCCTGCTGCTAGTGCATGGGAGAGCTCTGAATGCTCCATCTATTTTCAGAACCCAATAAATATAGATCGAGCAAACCAGGATTGGTTTTGTCAGTACAATTTTCTTGTCTGTTTGGTTTTTTCTTGGTAGAACCAAAATGAAAGGTGACCTGAATTTCAATATTTTTTTTGCTCTAAACTCCCTACGTTCTGCAAAAGAGGTGATAGTTCCAAGCAGGAACAGTTTGTTGACAAGTAATCTATCTCAGTTTCACATCATCTATGGACATCTAGCAGGGATCTAATTTACATACTGAGGCTATGGAACGAGAAGAAACTCTACCCGGAGGCTGTCAGAACCAGTTATCCCTATGTAGCACAGAGTGGTTTGCACTGGCAGGCACATGAAAAATCCAGAATCCCAAATGGTTGTGCAAATCTGCCTAAACTATCATCCAAAATGAAAGATGTTGGATACCAGGGAGAGATAAAGGGATGGAATCAGCCATGAAGTGTCTGTTCCATATAGTTTTCCTTATCACATTCTATTGGCCTAAAAGGGAGACCCTAACCCTGAAGGAAATATTTCAGAGACAGGCAATGCCTTGTTTTATTTAACATACATATCTGTATATGCACACATATATAAGCAAAATGATTTATACTTGTCATTAAGCTGAATCAGAAATACCTGTAATCATCTTGTTTTCCTCATTTTTCTCCTTTTTTTTCCTTACGTGCTCTCCCTGACATGCATCAGTGAGAGCTTTTCAATCTCATTTTCTCTTCTCACTTTCCATTCTACTTCTTGCTGTCTTGAATAGGTTCAACTATCTTCCTGCTTCCCAAATTCTCATTATCTTTCCATCTCTCTCCTTTCCACTACAATTCCTCTTCCTTATTCCACTGCTTCTGCCAGGGCTCCCAAAACCTCTCTCTCCACTCAGTACGCCAGGCTCTCTTCCCCTATCACCTTCCCCAGCCCATCACCCTTTATAGTCTCTTGTCTATTACCAGTTACTACTATACACAGCTGCACATTTATTTCAGATTGTAAATACCTCTATCCCTTGCTGTTCCCAGTGCCTTACAATAGAGGAAAAAAAACCCTTCACAAACCCTTAATCCCTTCCCCCTCTCCCCACTCCTGTCTCACCCTAGAGAAGAAATAAATAGTGTTTATTTTGTTTGTTGAAAGGTGTTTGCTTTTGCATGTTTTAAAGATCTAGCAGTTAGCCTGTAAGAGTCTCTGTATGTATCTCCAGGAAAAGTGACACTGCAAAATATGTTTTGCAGAAACATTGTGTGTTCACTGTGAGAGGAGCCAGCCCCACCAGCATGCTCCCTCCTGGGAGCACGAGTGGATGCATCTGCCGAGGTGTAAAGCTGTGCCACTACACAAGTCTCTTCTTATCTGCTTCATATTTTAGCATGGGAAACAAGAGATCTCTGTAACCACCAGGGCAGCCTTGTGGGTTTTCTTGGCAGCTGGTGGCGAGTGCAGCACACGTGGAGAGCTGAGGCAGAGCAGCGGGCTGGTGTGACCAGCACAGACAGGCTACTGACTTCACATGGGTGACACTGACCAGGCTGAGTGCTTCTCTGTTCAGTGGACCCTGATCTTTGCTCAGCCTGGCACTCTGGGTTACTGTTTGTACCAATTCTGCTTGCACTGGCATAAATATTTACTAAAAAATTCATGAAGTTGCTCTACTAAAACTCTATGCCATTGTGACAAGCTCTCCTGATCATGATATTTGGTGACTGACATACGCAGCTAAAATACTCTTCAGCTCTGTTTGGCCCCCTGTGTTTTCAGTACTGCAGTTCAGTAAAATGTACTTTATTCCTCATGTTAGGGCACAGGATGAAGAGGCAGGACTGATTAATTTTTACAGGGACCTGATTAATTTTCAATACTCCAGCCAAGCCTTCTATCCCTTTTTCCTTCTCTGGCAGGATAATCTGAGGCTATTTTTCATCACATGCAAATCCCACCAACTCTCTGGAGACAACTCATGGAAAGGACAACAGCATCATTTTTGTGCTAAGCCAAACCTTTTCCCAGAAGGGCTGAACATATTTTTTGGCAGATCAGCAGTAGCTATTGTGCAGTTTTACAGCCTGTTGTCCTGTCCCTCTTCCTTGCCTTTTGGCAGATTGTCAAACATCATTAAGTTGATCTTAGTGATGTAGCATTGTACATTTAGTTTTGTTTATTCCTTGCTTAAGAATAAAGTTGCGACAGGACATTAAGCTGTGCATGGAATGGGCTGAAGAGCATTAGCTTTTTTTCTTCTTTGTTCAATTAAATGATATTTTTTATTTGTGTACCTGTGATATACAAATGTTCATGAATAGATGTGCCAGCACCAAGGTGGAAACACCCAGAGAATCCACAGAGTACCTCCTGACTCTCCTGAATCTTCAGCTGCTTGTGCTAGGGAAGTCCTTGGAAATCTGCTAGTACAGTTTTGAGTAAACTAATCAATATTCTGTGGCACTGGTGTTACAGGAAAGCAAATTCTTCTGTAGGGCCTACCTTCTTCAGAAACAAAAACTGATGAAGCTTCCTATAGCATTAAACATGCATTCTGACAGATGAGTCAATATGGCTAGGAGTATTCTAAGTGAGAGCTGTAGCCACTGGCTACTGTAATCACTTGTGGTAAATACACTTTTGTTTTATTGAAATTCTTGCATTTAAATAATTTGCTTAAGCATGTGAGTGGATATTTTGCAATTTAAATTCATTTTTGAGGAAATAGAAGAGTTCAACAGTATCGAGGTGAAATGAAAGTTTGCATTTTGAGAAAATACATGCAGTATATTAATTCTGTATATTAATCCATTTAAAACACACTTGGAAGTTTTCTAATGGAACTGAGAAAATGTGGGAAAAAAGCTTTATAAATATGACATTGTTTATTTCAAAAGTTTCAGAACAAAATGTTCCTTCATTTTCTGCCATACTTTAAAAGTATTTTTCACCCTATTGAACAATTAAAGAAACTCCAACTGGTGTAGCTCATGAAAGGTTTTAACATCACAAAATCTGTAATTTTTTGCCCTAAAACTCTGTAGAATGAACATGATTGCACAGGCCTGCCTTCTACTTCAGGTAGAAGACTTTGGTTCTCTCCTGTCTATTCCACATCCATTTCCACTGTAGAGGAGCTCAGACTGTGCAATTTTTTCCTTTTTTGACTTCTAGTTAATTAGATATAAATTTACAAACTTTCTGCTTGTCCCTCACGTTACACTACAAGACCTTTATAAAAGATTCAGTTCAAGGATCTGTGCTCATTGTCACCTCAGATACGGCACAACATTACTGGGTCCCCCTTGGCCTTCAAATTTGTTGGCAACCAAAATGACCCTTGCAATTAAAGCATGACATTACGAAGCAGTATGTCAAAGGGTATCTGTGCTCCCATGAAGGTCACAGGCTCTGTTCCATGGGCAGCTTCAAAGACAACTTGAATACAGTTAAAGGACAATCATTTCTACTGTGTCAAAAGCCTCAATCATATTCCCAAACCATGTTATAACCTTGAATAAAGAGGCTTTAGCATGGTTGAAGGGACAATTTAGGTCCCTTCTACGCCACAGAAATGGAGACATGCTTTAATTGTATTGCAGGAATAAAGATACTCTAATTGGGTCCCCTTGAATAAATTTTTTCTTTAGATATAGCTAAATGCAAGGCCTTAAATCTCTGAAGGACATGAGATGTCATTTTATCTTCTTTAGTACTGGTATGAGACTAAAGAATTCTGAAAAATGAAGGGGGGAGGCACATGAATTACTTTCATTTCGTAGAAGTAAGTTGATTTATACAAATCGAAAAATTGACCCCAGCCTAGATGGGAAAGTCATTTTATCCAACCAAACAGAATAAGATGCTCTTTGGTAAAATAATTTCTCTTAAGCGTTGAGATTAATGTTTGTTCTTTATCTTCAGACAACTACAGAAACATTTATATATGTGTGTATATAGATATATATACACACACACACAAACATGAAAGATTTAACTTAGGTTATATCCTGGGTTTGTTAGTTCCTGCTAGAGAAGATTTGTTCTATTTGGAATCTGAGAAACTTCTTTTAATAAGGGTTTTTCAGATTCCTGGAGTGTCTGCAGCTGGCCTCTCCACCTCAGACTCTTTTTCCCTAGCGTAATGGGACCTGACTCACTTGACAGTCCTTCCTGGTGCCTCTCAACATGAACACCACCCAGGATCTGACCTAGCTGAGAAATAGACTCCAAGATCTTTATCTTTCTCTCGTACAAAAGATACTGAAACAAAAATTATAGGACTGTCTATTTAAGGTGTCTTTACTCTTTCCTAAGAACCTTTTTTCTGCTGTCTACACAACAGGGAAAAAAAAAATCCACAAAGTTGTAAATTGAGTTATGCTTTATGTGTCTGGCTAATGACAGGATTTGTCTCACCTAACCTTAGCCATCCAGTGACTACACATTTAGTTTAATCTTGTCAAGCCTCTGGTTTTTGCCAGAGGACAGATATAGGCGTTTTATGGAAATTAGTCATCTTGCTAACTGAGACATTTATCTTAAGGTGGGAAGAAATGCCTTTTGGAGAAGCCTTTCTCTCTAAAGCAACCACAGAGGGGGCTTGGATAACCAGCTTATACTAGACACATTTTTTAAGGTGCTTCAGCTAAGCTAGAGGAATCCTGTCCTTAAGACTGCCATCAGGCTTTTACTTTGAAACAAACTTTTCTCAGCCCTATCTCCATTAAAAACTGAGCCCTAGTCAAGAACAATAGCTTTCTGACAGAAGCCAGAGCTGTTTGTTTTGCATTAGGAATACAGAGCTTAAAATAAGAATGAGCTTCCCAATTCTTTCCCTCCATCAGTACAGCTATTAACAAGAGGGTTAGTAACAAAAACAGCTAGAACTTAAAACAAGAAGATATTAGATCTTCAGGAAGTCATGTTTCAAAGATTCACTTTTCTACTTATAGATGTATAATATCCTTCTTTTTTCAAATATGTTTTTTTAACCAAATTCTTCCTATTACTTCCCTGCCCTTTACAATCATAATGAACTATCTCTTTTCCTTCCTTTACATTCCGCTTCTGATTTTTATTTTGATTTTTATTTTAATTTTCTGATTTGTAGAATAAAAGCAAATATGTGATTCAATGGGATAATGAGGTGGATTTTTACTTCTCCCTTCAGGCAGCAAAATATCTGGTCATTATTTGTGTTCAACCCCGGATTCTGAGAGATGCATAGTCTCCAGTTTGCCCAGAGTATAAACATGAAACCAACCGTACCGGAGCCAATGCTGTGCAATAAAATCAGCTGGGTCATAACCAGCTCTGTGCAACATTTCCGCAGCGGGACCATGGAAAGACTTGAAATGAAAAAAGCATGATGGGGACAAATCATTGCTGGCAGTCACATAAATGCTACAGTCTGCAGGTGCATTAAAAGAAATATGCTACTGTGTGATATTTCTCCCCCCTCCTTGAGCTTAAACCTGTTAAGCTCTGAGGTGGCATGCAGGGGGTTTGTATCTACCTCTCAAGACTAAAAAGCTGTCACATAAGTTTCCTGAGAATAATGTAGGAAATTTCTGGCAAGCAATCCAAAGATTCCTGTGCATGCCAGCAGCTGAGATACCAGCAACACTACACCTCAAGTGCAAAGAGAGAACCCATTCATCCAGCAGCAACTGTATCTGCAAATTAATTTCCTTGAATGTATTCCCATTACTCAAAGAAAACAAATTCACTGAGAAATGTGCACCCTGTAGATAATCCAAACAGAGCATGTTTTACAGATTGGAGATTAGCTCACAAAATCAGAGATAATGCTGCCTCAGCCCAGTTCTAGATTACTTATTACAAATTAACACAGAAAACAATTACAGTTTTGAATGATGCCTTTTTACCACAGTGTCCTTGACAGATTTTGTAAACCAGCTCTTTGGCTGCTATAAATTTGTGTATTTGCACTGAGACTTCTATGCTTCTTTGCACTCTCTGAGAAGGTAAGTACATGCTTTTTAGTCAAGCCTTTATTGTAGAGCTTCTTACAGATCTGTAAAGCTCTTCACAAGAGGATACCTAATCTAGACATCAAAGCACTCAGTTATTGTCAGGAAGGTAGTGTCTGTCCTAAACCAGACTTAGGTTCATCACTTGATCGTCTTGTGCCTCTCTTTCCTTTCTGAGAACTGAAACTAATTTTACTTCTTAGAAGTTGTTCCATTGATTTTTAAAGCCAAAAATGGTCTGATAGTCTGCTGGCACACAAGGAAGTCTGCATTAAAAAACCCTACATCAAAAATTTAACTTCCAGTTGAGTAGCACTGCAACTTTTTCAAAAATACCCAGCCTTTATTTTAGAATTTACTTAATAGAGGATTCAATTATGTTAAAAAAAAACTTAGCAATGTCATAGTTTAGTTACCTCCACCAAAAAATCCATACCTCTTTTGTGATGTGAATTTCACTTACATCAACTTCCCATCATTAGATTTCATCAAGTCCTTGGAAATAGGTTTCTGTTCTTTATAATACAACACAGACATATATATGAAGATATAAGCATATAAAAGATGACTTTTTTTTTTTTAATAAAAGCAAATAGGTTAAATATCTTAAGAGTAGGACTGGAGAGCAAAGCACAGTTGTGTATTTGCTCACGTGACATCTACTTAGCCTGATAAGAAAAGGGGTATGATAGCTCCAATTCAGTGTCTTCATAACAAAACTTCTGTAACATATCCATTTGACTGGTAGTAAATACACATCCCTGGCAAGAATATAAACACAGGCCTAGATCAGAACAATGGTTCACCCAGCCCCAGTGTATTTGCTACTGTAGTCAAAAGAAAGCACTCAGAGTAAAAAAATAATGAAATTATGTGTGTTATTCTCTGAAATATTTTTCAGTCTTCAACAACTTTAAGCTACAGATTATCTGAAAACATGTATAGCCTTTTACACATGTGAAATTTTCCTTTCCATAAACTTTTTCTGTTTTTGAACCCAGGCCAACATTTAGCAACACAACTGCTGGGCAATTCTTTGCTAACCTGGCATGCTGAGAACCACCTTCTTCTGTTTGTTTTGAACTTGGTATTTTTATTTCATCCCCCCTAGGTCATGTGTTGGGAGATACCGAGCAATCAACCATATACATCCAGTCTGCAATTTTATAGATGTTTACTCTCACATTAATCAGCTGTCTCAGCCTGAACCAGCTGTCCTATTTTCCAGGCTGAAGAATTCTAAGCTGTTAAATAGCTTCTTGTATGGAAACCACTCCATGATTTTCACAGAATCATTTAGATCATAAAGTCCAACCACTAATCCAGCACTGCCAAGTCCATCACTAAACCATGTCCCTAAATGCCACATCTACGTGTCTTTTAAATACCTCCAAGGCACAGTGGCTCCACTACTTTCCTGGGCAGCTTGTTCCAATGCTTGATAAGACTTTCCATGGAAACATTTTTCAAATACCCAATCTAAACCTTCCCTGGTGCAACATGAAACCATTTCCTTTCCTTCAATTGCTTGTAACCTGAAAGAAGAAGCTGACCCCATCTGTCTACAACCTCCTTCTCAGGCAGTGGTAAGGTTCTCCCTGAGCCTTCTTTTCTCCAGGCTAACAACCCCAGCTCCCACAGCTGCTCCTCATCAGATTTGTGCTCCTTCACCATCTTTGTTGCCCTTCTCTGGACACACTCCAGCACCTCAATGTCCTTCTTGGAGTGAGGAGCCCAGAACTGGACATAGGATCCAAAGTGTGGCCTCAGCAGTGCTGAGTATAGAGGGACGGTCATTGCCCTGGTCCTGCTGGCCACACTATTTCTGATACAACTGACAGCTCATATTCATCCACCTGTCAACCAACACTCCCAGGTCATTTTCTTTTGGGAAGATTTCCAGTGAGTCTTGCCCAAGCCTGTAGTGTTGCTGACTGGGCCTGATCCCCTGGTTATCCTGCACATGCCATGTGATGGAACTCAAAATTATCTGGTCCATCATCTTCCTGGCATAGAGGCTGACAAGACCCAGAACCTTCTTCTGGGCCTTTTTGTAGATGGGGGTCACATTTGCTAACTTCCAGTCGACTGGAACCTCCTTGATTGATGAGGACTGATCATAAATGATCGTGAATGGCTTGGAAAGCTCTTCCATCAGCTCCCTCAGTATGCTTGGATAGATCCCATTGGAGCCCATATACTTCCCTGTGTCTGTGTGGCTTAGCAGGTCACTGACCATTTACCTTTGGATTATGGTGACTTTATTCTACTCCCTATCCCTGTTTTCCAGCTCAGGGGGCTGAGAAACGTATTTATAGAAACACCTTTATTGTCTTTTATAGCCGTAGCCAGATTAAGCTCTATCTGGGCTTCGGTCCTTATAATTTTCTCCCTGGATAACCTCACAACACCCTTGTAGTCCTCCTGAACTGACTGCCCGTTCTTCCACAGGTCATAAACTCCTGGGGTTTTTTGTTGTTGTTGTTTTTTTTTTCTTCTTCCTTGAGTTCCAGTCACAGCTCTGTTCATCCAGGACCATCTTCTTCCATGCTGGCTTGACTTTGGGCACAAGGGGCTTGCTTACTCCTGTGCCTTCAAGATTTACTTCTTGAAGAATGTCCAGCCTTCCTGATTTCCTCTGCCCCTCAAGACTGCCTCTCAAGGAACTCTGTCAACCACGCTCCTAAACAAGTCAGTCTGCCTGATGCCTTGATGAGGCTACCTAAAAACAGAGGCTAGACAAAACTAAGAGGACAAAAATGAGTATTTATTGAAGGGCCTTCAGGTACACTTTGGGTAGTCAAAAGTCTTCAGAAAAGCTATACCCAAAATGGATGACCAGGTCATGTGTTTTCATACTTTTATAAGTTTGATCCATTTGCATATCAGGGTTAATTCTCCAATTACAATTTCAGGTAATGATGTCATTACCCCAAGTTTGCTCCCCCTCTTTAGTCACTTTGTTTACGTATTTTGGGGCCTGAAACAGTAAGGTGTCCTTGAAGTCTGAGCCTAGAGAAGGTTTGTTTTGTCTGACCAGAATGGGAGAACAGCAGCTAACAGGCTATATGGAGCCTTAGAGTTACACACTAAGGCATTACAGGATATAAAAAAAATATAAAAGATAAAATCCAAAGGCATCATGCCCTCTGGAAGCCCAAGATGGTAGTTCTGCTGACTCCGCTTCTGATTTCCCTGAGAACTGAAACCTCTATCATTTCACGATCTCTGTGTCCAAGATGGCTCCTCACCACAGCACCACCCACCAGCCCTTCTCTGCTCACAAACTACAGGTCCAGTGGGTCGCCTTCCTTACTTGGCTCACTTACCTGCTGTGTAAGGAAGTTATCTTCCACACATTCCAAGAGCCTCCTAGACTCTCCACCATATGGTATTTTCAGCAGACATCTGGTAAGTTGAAGTCCCCCATGAGAACAAGGGCTAATGACTGTGAGACTTTTCCCAGTTACAAAGAGAATATTTCATCTGCCTCTTCATCGTGGTTGGATGGTACATAATGGACTCCCACCTGGATATCTGCCTTACTGGCCTTCCCCCTGAATCTGACCCATAAACATTCATCCCTATCATCACCATTATTTAGTTCCAGACAGCCAAAACTCTCCATACTCTCCTTCCTTGCCAATTCCTTCTGAAGAGTGTGTAGACATCCGTTGCAACACTCCAGTTGTGTGATTTGTCCCATCATATCTCTGTGGTGGCAGCCATGCCGTAATTTTCCTACTGCACCATGAGTTTCAGTTCTTCCTGTTTGTTGTCCGTGCTATGTCTATTGGTGTAGATGCTCTTCAGCTGGGCTGTTGATCCCACCACCTTTTAGGCAGGAGAAGCCCTAATTCCCACGATTCTAAGACCCTTCTGTGATTTCCAGCACATTGATAGCCCTTTTGTCTTCACTGCTGCATGGATCTCCAGTCCCTGGCTCCATATGGCAGACTGAAGGACCTCACCCACAGACCATCCCTCACACATTGGTGTGCCACCCCCAGGCTTTTCTTTAGCAGGCCTGGTTGTATCCCTTTCCTTCTTGAAATCTAATTTAGAGCTCTTCATCACAGAGATAGTCTCCATGACTTGCCATCTATTAGACTGTAAAAAGTTGGGAGAGTTGACTACCTTTTATCACAGGATCACAGAGAATCACAGAATGTCTAGGTTGGAAGAGACCTCCAAGATCATCGAGTCCAACCCATTCCCCAACACCTCAACTAGATCATGGCACCGAGTGCCCTGTCCAGTCTTTTTTTAAACACATCCAGGGATGGTGACTCCACCACTTCCAAAGGCAGTCTGTTCCAGTACTTTATTATTCTTCCCGTGAAAAATTTTTTCCTAATATCCAACCTATACCTCCCTTGGCGCAGCTTGAGACTGTGTCCTCTCGTTCTGNAAAATGCAGGACTCGGCACTTGGACTTACTAAACTTCATCCTACTGGACTCTGCCCATCCATCCAACTGATCTAGGTCTCTCTGTAGAGCCCTTCTTCCTTCCAATAGACTGACACAAGCTCCCAGCTTATGTTCGGGGCTTTCCAGTCCAGGTGAGTGTCTTAATGCATTACAGAGGGAGAGTTCATCAGGACAACTGAGAAAGTTTTAAGATACACGATGGCAAGAGCTTCATGGACAGAACTGCTTCTCTTCTTACTCATGCCAGTGTGCATCTGGTTTTTTCCCCAAATGTCAGCAGTGCTGCAGTGCCATAAATGACACCAGAATCAAGCTTACAAACTTTGTATTTCATAACCTTGCAAGAACGTGCAGAAAAGTCCCATTGCTATAATTTCCAGAAAGCATGCTGCCAAAAGTGTTCGTCCCCCTAGCTCCATCCCTCCAGAAGATTGCACTGCATGACACAGATCTACAAAGTCCCATCAGTCAAGCCATTCCTTCCCTGGTAAATATTTAACCATCAGTGGCCAAGCAAGGATCCAGAAACTGTTTTCTTTAAACACAAATACCATGTCACAGACAGAAAGAAGAAAACAGCTACCTCTTTTTTCTTTTTTTCTTTTCTCATAAATTTCTTTTAAAGTGAAAGGAAGGAAAGAAGAAAAGATAATTAGTCAGGCTGCTTTGCTATAGTAAGTGGCATATAAACAAAATCAGGGTAAAGGCCTAAGAAACGATGAAAACTAGGATTGCACTGTGGCAAGCCAGAAGTTTTGCCAAGCATTATATTTTATTAAAATATATAACGCCTGCATATTTAAAGATGTTGAGCACTGTTCAATGTTCTTTAATAGACCAGTGCTTCCTCTAGCTTCCAGCCACTTTTGGCTTATCTGGACATGACTAAAGGAAAGAATTAGAAGCAGGCAAAGACAAGGGGTAGAAACATTTTGGGATATCACCCTACCAAATTAAATGTCCACAGAAATGTGGACACAGCTATATCAAATCCACTGGTTTGAGTCAGCTAGCTCCTGAACAAACCAGGCCTGATCAGTCCTGCATTAACTTCACATTTTGGATGGAAACAAGCATTTATAGTCATACCAGTATTCTTCTGTTTCTGAAATCCTCACTCACTGTATCTGTGCCCAACCCTCACCCCCAGCCCCCCTCCAAAGCCATTACCTGGGTACAGAATTTCTTTCTGCTACTTACTTTCCCCTCTATTTTCCTCCACATTAATCAAACTTAGGACTGACAGTATGACAACTGGTATAAAGGATGACAAGGTCTTTTAGAAGGGAAATATATGGCGCACAATCCCCTACACAAGCGTTTTTTGGTAGACAGACTTGGTTGTTTTTTTTTAAAAAAAGGACATACATGCTATTTGATTGCTGTAATCTAGTAAATGTATGTCTTGGCCATGGTAAAAGATACAATTAATGTCTCTCTTTTCTTTTCTGTTCAATGGCCTAAAACATGCAGCTGCAGCAATATTTAGTGAAGCTCAAGGGATAAATCACACTGAAATTTTACCCAAGTGAATTCTGTTGTCAGATACTATAGGTAAATAAACATTTTATTTCAATAAATTGCTGTACTAGTGCTTTATTAAATGGCATAAGATTTGTATTCTTAAGAGAATTTTCAGATAGTATGTGATTGAAAAATTATTTTAAAAAATGTTTTTAAAAACATTTTTGGGGAAGACTATAAATGGCAGAAATTTTTTGTGACTTTTTTTTAAATTAAAAAAACATTAAAATCTTTCATTTTCCAAAATGGATTTGAAATAATTTACTGAGCGTTTCTTCTCTCTTGCTCCCCTCAAATTCAAATCAAATGAATTGTAAATTCCTTCAAATGAAACGACATAATAATTTTTTTAATTGCATCTTTTTTTTTTTTTTTAATAGACCAGTGATAGTCTGTGTGCTTTCCATACTGGTATTCTGAGCAAGCCTCAATTCACCAGATGTTTATGGTACTAGAAATCACATATAAATAACGCATTGTTTCTGATGGAAGGCTCTGCATTTTCCAGGGACATAATCCTTCAATTGCTGTTTTATTTTCATGCCAAGTGCATGTTCTCCCAATATAATCTGATTACGCCACCAAAAATGGCCCTTATTTTCAATTGCTGGTCATTTTCTCCTTGCCCTGCTAAGAGCATTAGTAATTTCGGTTCAAGCTATTGTCCTTTATCTCTCCACACTGGGTGTACACAACTAGGGCAACTCAGAGGTCTGGTTATTTGCCATAAGAAATTGCAAGTTCAAAGGCAGTCTTGGAGAACACAGCATTGGAGGAAGTAGAAAACCTGTAGCTGAAAGGCAAGACCCTTTTTTAATGAAAACTTGACCACCCAAGGCTGACACTGCTCTTATGATCTCCAGTTTAGTGCTGCTACTGCCACACCACTGCTGCTAGTGAGAGATTAAATACTGACATCACCCAGGGGTCTTATCCCAGAGCCATGTACATTATTCTCTGTGTGTCCAGAAAAGGGAGACTTAAAAATGCCAAAAGTTTGCTGAAACATTGGGCACTCACAAGATAATAGAAAAATTGAGGTTGGAAGTGGCACTGGAAAACTCTACTCCAGCCCTCTGTTTAAAGTAGGGCTAGTTTCAAAACCAGATCAAAAAACCATGGCCTTTGACAGCTGAATTACGAAGGTCTCCAAGGATGGGGATCCCATGACTTTCTGGATGCTGATCTCGTGCTTGTCGGGCTTTAACAGGATTTCCCCTCTATCCCTGCCCTGTTTTATCCAGTTGGATCTTCCACTTCTGTAGCTTTTAAGCACTGCTTCTTGCCCTTTTGCTGTGTCCCTCTGAGGGAAGTACGGCTTGGTATTCTCTATGATGTCCCTTCTGGCAACAGAAGGTTGGAATTAAATTCTCCAGTGTTTTTCACTTTAAAGGTAAAAGAACCCATCCAGGTGCCCCAAACTGGGCACAGTGCTTCGTAAAGGAGAAAGAACCCTTCACTGGAGGTGCAGGCTGTGTGCTGGCTGGGGCTGCCCAGCATGCCCTGGCTGCCAGGACACTGCAGGACTGGACTCTCCATGTACAAAGCACAGCTTGTACTTTGTACAGACAGCTCCACAACTAGCCTGTGTTGCTGGGATCCTTCTGCCCTAAGTATGCCACTTGGCTTTTAATGCTTTTGCATAATTTGAGATACTAGAACTGGATATAAAGCTTCTCATGATTTTTCTAACAAGCATCAGGAATCTACTGTTAAAACTTGGAACAAGAACTTCTTTACCTTTCACAGTCAAATTCAATCAAAATATACAGAGATTAATGTTGTTAATACTCATTAAGAGCACATAATCCACACAGAGGCAAACTTTATGCATATAAACATATATATATATGCAGTGACTTGAAGTTCAAATAAACAAATTAAAAGCTCAGCCTGTTCTGTACCCATGAAAAAAGGTGTTAACTAAAGCTTTAATATTTTTCTTGTCATCACCAACAAACTGAATAAATCCAGTTAATGAACTCATCAGGTTTATCCCTGACATTAATAGGAAGTGAAAATTGCCTCTAGACCTATCAACGTTTACAATAGAGCACTGTGAATCTTAAGTACTGTTAATGATCATTTCTTTAAAGAGAAGAATGGTGTAAGCATCAGCTTTATATCCGGGACCATGAAACAGTTGAGTCTCCCAAACAAGAGTCAGCATCCATAAGCAAACATCATTCCAGAAAGCAGGTGCTGGGCACCCCTCTGCGCTGCCTGAGACCCAGCCAGCATCTGCATGTATATTAACAGTCATATTATAGTGTCCATTGGCTCACCCAGAGCTCAAGCAAGATTTCCAGGATCAACACAGCATTGCCACAAGAAAACATTGCTAATATATATATATATGTATATCAAATTTATATGTGCCTTTAATGTACAGGAATATAGTAGTAATTGCAATAAGCTCTCAAATATAGAGTAGGGCGGAAATGTGCAATACTACAAAAGCTATCATAGTGGAACACTCGTAAAATTCTTTGGAAAATGAACCATTTCAAGGTGAGAAAGGAGCAGCGGCAAGTCTCTTTTGGGCAGTCCCATTCCTGTTCCTTGAACGCATCATGCAAAGCAAAGGAACTTCATGTTCATAGACACATTTAAGATAGATCACTGAAGCATTCTGGCACTAGTAATCTATTCTCTAACCACACAGAGACAACAGTTATGGCTGCGCTCTGCAGAAATAACTTTTTTTGCCTTTAATGTACAGGTGATAACTCGTCTGCAGAGCCTTTGTGAATAAAAACCATGCTCTTAAACATATGTCTTTTTTTACAACATGTAAGAACAATTTGTAAGTAAGAAAGAATTGCAGCTCTTCTCTCTTCTTCAAGGCTTTGTAGTCATAACCATAGCTTCCTCTGGCAGAGAGCAGGTGGGGCCAGCTCCTCGATGAATGGGACTCAAGTAAACTCCATTCTGGAGTTAAGTCAGCTGGAACCAGCTACAGCTGAAGGCCTGATTTAAGGAATCCTAGTGGGAAGCAGAGCACTGGTCATCTGGTAATGATTCATACATGCAAATCGAAGTCCTGAGGTCAGTTATGGAGTAAATAAAGGTTAAATGCTCCCAGCTATCTGAGGACATTTGCAAAAAGAAGCAGTCTTCAGGAGAAAGAAAGTGAGAGATACTCAACAGATCACACTGCTGTACAGGATATGGAGCTTGTATCTTAAGTTCAGTGTTGGAAAGCTCAGAGGGCTGAGCTCCATGCAGAGCAGCAAGCTCTCAGGCCTTATTAGCCCTTTCTATTTAGTACATCTAATTTATGCAAACTGTAAGCTTTTTTTCATGAGCTTTAAGATTATGGCAAGTAAGCAAGATATCTTAGCTCTTGTGAACTCACAGAGGGGGTAATCAAGAAAATGGATTTCAATCTTCATTCATTTGCATGACCATAAACATTTCAGTACAATTGTGAGTACTTAAATAGCAAATATAAACCTACCAGCAGCCTCTTTACAAGAGCAGCACAAGTAGGAAACTGGTGAGCTAGGTTGAATGTCTCTTGAGTTGCTGGAATACACTTTGCCAGCTGAAATATGCTTACAATGATTTTCAGAAGTTAAAAATTTCCAAGGCAACATGAAATCTTAGACAAAGCTATGATAGATTGTACACCCCCAAGTAGATTTGCAGTACTCAAGTTAGCTGGTCATCACAAAAAAGAATGGGCGCACAGGGGAGCACAGAAAGACAGTGGCACACATTTAAGAGGTCTCCAAGCACCAGTTCCAGCAGCAGCGGCCCTGGCAGCAGCCTGCTCACACAGTGCTGTTCAGCAGCTTGCCTATAGTGCTTATATTTGAAAATTCTTGGTTGCAAGCAGCAGGCTTTGTTTGTTAGTGACAAGGTAAGCATTATCAAGAGTGGCATATTGCATCCTAGATACATATATGCTTCCAGGAAAGGAGATTTTCTATTAAAAAAGTAATTTCTCTTCTAAATCTCCTTCTCCTCCCCTCCAACTTCATTCTCACCATCATAAGATTCCCCAAAATTCATCCCAACAGGCCTCAGGGAGGGATGTTTTGATATTTGTTAGATGTTTTTGACTTTCTGGCACTGTGGGAAACACTTTCCTCTGCCTGTGGATAATCTCCTGAGAAGACCTGGTGTGAAGAATATTTCTCATAGCAGCAGGAGCATGGCAAATTGTCCCAGTCTGAGAGATAAATGACTCTTTTGTTTTTCTTTCCCAAAATGCTTGTTTATCTCACAACCCTCTCTCCCTTTATAGTTAAGGCACAGCTTTGACATCTTAAACAAAAGCATTTGTAGGGGCAGCAACGTGACAAAATGAGATCTTCAGATGCTTAATTTAGTTGCAGTATGGTTAAAGTGATCAGTTGCTTGAGCTTTCTCACAAGGCTCTTGTTTAGTTGGAATTCTCCCAGAGGAACAGAAAGCACAATTAAAAGACATTTGCAACCTTAAACAGTTTTTTTTTAGTTCTTCAGAGACATTTAATTAGAATTATACTGCTCTCTGTAAGAGATTGGGAAGATGGAGTTTTATTTCAGGTCTTGTTAATACTATTTTTCAACTCATACACTTGAGACCAAATTTCCCAGTCAAAAAGGCCAATACCTATAGATCAGGGATGCCTATAAATCAGGTCTGCACCTCAGCCGGAATCAGCAGACTTTATAACAGTTTTCTCTACTGTAGAATACAGCCCGAAGTCACGAACTTAGGAAATGCCCATCATCTTCCAAAGGAGAACAATGGCTCTGGGAATATCAAACCGGAACACGAATGTAGTAAGAGTAGCAAGTCTTCCTCTTGTCTGCAGGGTAGGTTTGCTCTGGTTACATTTATATAATCCACTGATGGCAGAACAAGGCTTAATGGGTTAATTAAGGACAAAATTGGCACACACTCCCATAATAGCATTTTGAATTCAAACCCTTTGTAGAAATCAGCCAAGATAATACAGAGGATTTTAATATCTATTTCTTGACATTAATAAAGTATGCTTAGAGTAGTTTTGACCCAAATTTGCTAATGTGGGTTTGGATTTAGGACACTTCATTGAAGCTTACAGCATGACTTTATCAAAGCTTTTAGACTTCCTAGACCTAGCCCATCCTGTGTTAGTTACTTTAGAAAATCAGAGCTTCTGTTTCTGAAGCCATCCACTGGTATTTAGAAGATAAGATTTAAAATTTGGGCACAGTTCAAATTAGCTGAGATGGTGCAATGCACTCAGAGCTTCTGAACCTCTGTATTACCAGGGTTGCGATAATATGTAACAAATGGAAATGATTAGGATGGAAAATGACCATCAATTAATAGCATTGAGATGCAGTCAAAAAAAGGCTACATTTAAGTAGGAAAAGGAGCAGGATCCATTAAGATAGAAGTTATTTCCCAGAGGAAACGGTGCAAATTCCATGGCTTGAGAAAGTAAAAACTGAGAATAGGTGATGTTTAAGAAGAAGTCCTACAGACACCATCCTTCATTGTACTGAGGATGGCTGAAGTGTATACATGCAATTTTATAGACTTTTCTGTCTATGGCTATAGTACTTGTACATAAATATTATATTTGTTTTACCAATACACTAGGCAACAGTTCATCTCATATTTTTCCCCTAAAAGAAGATGGACACTTTTGGCTGGACAGGTCACTGTTCACAGATGTTTTGGAGGAAGGAGGGAACTGAAAAATAGGCCAGCAAGAAACGTTTCATTACTCATTCAGTTGAAACAAATTCAGGAAGATTTTGCTATCAGTTAGGTAGGAGAAATAGCAGAGAGATGAACAGAAAACAGCATAGGAAGGCAGGAGGATAAAGGTGCCCAGTTAGTTTATGTTATTATTACACCAGAAGCCCAAAAAGAGATATGGCATCTTTTTTCAGGGGTAGTGAAACTGTGTTCTTGCTTTAACAGGAGTAAAACCCAACAGAAATCTCACTTTTTTTTTTTTTCTCTAACAATACATGTTGTTGGTGTGTATAAGCTACACCTGGCAGTTAAAGCCCCAAACAAACAAATATAATGGCAGTTTGTTTTCCTGTGTTGTAATCTAAGCAAGATAAACCTGTGAGGAGAGGGTATATAATTTTGCTTTGAATTTGTGGAAGAAACTATAGAAATCTTGTTTGCATAGGATTTTATGTCCAGATAGCTAATACAAACTTGTTATCTTGGAAAAGTACACCCTATTTCTTCCTCTCCTTTTTCTGTCGCTGAAGGCAGAGCTTCAGCCTGACTTTGCTATCAGCTCTAACAGTTCTTGTAGATGTCAAATTCAAGCCCTTGGTTTCACTGCACTTTGCTGTCTTGCAGTTGTTCAAACTCCTTGCTCAACCCTCTACCCGCAGCTCCAGGTGCTGGGCTGGAAACGTGGGGCACAGCAGCCTCACAAGCTCCTGTGCTCTATGTGCATGCCAGACTGCCTCAAAGCCATTTCCCACACAGCCTTCTGCTGTGCACAGTGTCCAGGGACAAACATGGCTAATACTCACGGAGCCAGCAGGAAGATTCCCACTGGTGGAAAACTCTGGTTGTTGCAGTGGCTCTCTATTTTTAAGCAATCACACCAAGGAGGCTAGAGAGAAGGCTCGCATCAGATGTGTGAGATTACTGTGCAGAGATAAGGGAAAAACGTGTGTAAAGCAAGAACTGACTCTTTCACCAAGCCTCATTTCTAGATTACAAACAAATCCTAGCTCATTAGTCCTACAAATATGACATATGTTACAATTCCTTTACACTGAGCAAAATCCTCTGTGTGTTTATAGTCTAATTCTATTTTAAAGATGAAAAGCTTGCTTATATAAAAAGACTATAATCTAACTCCAGACTATTATGAAGAACTACTTTATGATTCTCTGTTTTGGAGGGAGAAATAAGGCCTTTTAAAGAAATATGTTGACGCATTCTCTAATGCAGAAGTCTTATGCTATAAAAACACATCTAACAAGATTGCAGTGTTGTGATCATATTTGAGGATCTAACATTTAGTGATTATACCTCTACTGGCTTATTAACTCTTCTGTGCATCCACATCTAGAAATATGAGGTAGGTTGCCTGTTTGCTTAAGATCTGGGCTTTACAGAAACAGTTTGCAGTTTGTTGACAAAAAAGGGTAAAACTTCCTCCATTATTTGCATTCTTTCCATACAAACGCAATTCATAAAACAAGAAAGATTAGGAACAGGTTTAGAAACAAAAACAAAAAACCCCCCCAAAACCCAAAAACAAACAAACAAACAAACCAACAAACCAACAAAAAAAAACCACATGAAAAAAATCAAATAACTGAACAAAAAATCCCAAATATCTATATTCTGTAAGTAGAGGGTAAGACTTCATTGCATCATTCGAAATGAAAAGGATTGGGCTGAATGTTCAAGTTTCTATGTGATCTAAGCATAATATAAAGAGCTGAAAATTCATTACTTCCTTTCTTGTATTTAGACAGCATTATTCAAGGTGCCTCTGTTGTTTGCCATTACAACACTCTTTCTTATGTTTTAGTGATCAGTAGAGATGCTGCGTATTTCCAAAGAAACCTTGGTATTAGAGAGGTCTATGGTGAGCGGCTCTGTTTATAACCTGTGCCAGAAAGAGCTGCACAGCACAGGCTCCATGCCAGGCTTGTAAAGCTTTTCTTCCTTTTCTGTCCAGTAAACTATTTTTGACCAGCAATAAAAATATCACTGTGGTTTTGTTTTCCCAGTTCTGAACAGCTTCAGGAAAGGTAAGAGCAGAATAAAAATGAACACTACCTTTTCCTGCTGGCCCTGCACAGATTGCTGAAGCTTACATGGCTTAGAGTTTATTCAGAGGACAGGAATAGGAGCCATTCTGAAATGTTCATTTGATAAAATCAGACAGCCTTGTGCAAAATATATTCCCATGCTACAGGGTAAGGAGAAACGTCAACCTTCCCATAAAAATCTCTCTTGCCTTTTTTTATACACCTTTACTGGTATTTAAAGTTCTCATGACCACCATAATTAAGCAAGGCAAACTCCAGTGGCTTTGCTGCCACTTTTTCCTCCTCCTCTGTCGGAGTCAGCTGTGGAAAAGGCCCGTGTGCTCTTTGCTCTATGGAAGATAGAGGACTCCCCTAGCAGCATGCAGACCAGCAATTGGCTGGAGCCACAGGCAGCTGTGTGGATGGCTTGTGTCCAGTCTGTCCAAAGTGGCTGGCTTGTTCTCTGGGAAGTCATTTCCTCTGGATCCATTTTTAATTTTAGGGAACTGACACACAAGCCCTCTATTTAAAAGTAAACTCCAAGAAATGTTGGTTGTCACACTGTCACTCTGTCAGATTCAAGCTCTATTTTCCACAAATTTATCTTCTTTCCTCTCCATCTTCTCCCCATAAGTGCTACTTTGTTTTGTGAGGGTTATTGGAAAATGTTGTCTACAACAGAGTATCTTTGGAATCAAATTCTTGGATAAAAAAAAAAGAAGGGAGTACATTTAATTGTCAAGTTGCTCTGTAAAAATAAGGCACTCTGTTACTAGAAGCTGCTGCTTTTAATAATAATAATAAAGTCTTCAGGCTTCCTTTCTCTTCAGTTAACTCAGTCTTTAGGAAGGACTTAAATTTTCCTTATGCTATTCCCTACCCTTTCAAAACTTACAGGCACTGGCCCTTAACTGGCCTGCAGAGACACTAAAATACAGCCTTGTCCTTCCAAAACCTCATCCGTTTGCGACAATTTTACAAGAACAGCAGTATACATACAGCTTCATCTATGAAAAATGAACATGACAGCAAACCCCAAGCACAATTACCAAATAACACACAGAATTTATAAAAAATTGGAATCAATGGGTATTGCGTGCATAGATGTTTGTGTACATCTGTGTGAGGTGGGGGGGGTAGGGATGGAAAGGGCTGCTAAGAGCTAAGCCCTAGTACCTGCGGTTATTTTCCGTTAAAGCTGTTACCTATCCATGCCAGAACTAAGAAAAAAAAGGTATTAAAAAAACCCCAAAATCTGAGACTCTTCCATTCAGTGTATACATTGAACTGTGCCTGGGGCAATGTACTGTATGTAGGTTTATAGGCAGAGTGGACTAATTTTTCCTATTTATGCACTCTTCCCTTTTCATATCAAAGTCATCCAAATTAATCAAATAAAACTTTTCTAATAATAAAAGGGAAAGGAAAACTTTTATCATTATTCTTAGTGTAACAGCTTGGAAATTGACTTTAGTATACATACTCATTAGGTGATATTTGGGAGACTAAAGAGAACTAGAAATCCTGATAAAAACCTTGTCAACACTGACAAGTTTGATTTATATGGCTCGTTCCCTAACAATTATATGATTTTTAAATTAAACCACATTTCCCCACCAAGTCGACTGCAATCTTTTTTAGTCTTCTTCCATATAATTTTTCTCCAAAGTGTCTGTCTTTGTAATGTGTCGATCATTAGAATAATGCATATTTGATGAAAACTTGCAATAAATAACATTTTGGACACTGTTTCCAGTCACTGATTGATGTGCATATTATTTTGTCTGCTGTATTTAACTGACATGTCTCAATTTTTCCAATATCCGAAGGGCATGTACAGTGTAGTAATGGAGAATTTGGATGACCTATTTTCAGTTTCTCTTATGGAAAGAAAAGATTCAGTAAGTTGTAAATCTATAAAAGGGAAAACAGTGTCATTCACCTGAAAATGAAAGTTTACCAGTTCTCACTCATTCCCACGCAGTCCAGAAAATACAGTATATCAAACAAGAACTTGTCCGTTTTTAAAAACATGAACACAAGTGCTATTTATGGGAACACATGAGAGAAATTGAAAAGAACATCACTTGGTTTGCAAGGGTAGATGCATAATTTCACATAAAAGTTTTCAGATTTATTGGTCACCAAGAGGTTTCTCTCTATCCTGGAACTGTCAGAAACCTCACCAGCAGAATCAGCTTTGTTTGTAGTGTGCCAGACTAAAGTTAAATATACAGGGAGGTTGATAACTTTGTAACTTCTACTGTATCACTGAGATGACTTTAATTATGTTTCCTCCTAAGTCAGTGTGCGTGTGGGTCTGGGTCTGAGGATGGTGGACAAGTTGCCCCCCAGTATCGCCTTGTATGAGCTCAGAGTGCAAGCTCTGTAGTCAAAGATGAGGAAAACATCTTTTGCCCATCTTCCTGTGAAAGTCACCTTCTGCAACTTTGATTTTCTCTGTGTTACTGCTTATAAAAGGATATGCCTTGAAAAATGACCGGTATCTGTGTAAAATGGGCTCCTCTCTTAAGACACAGAAAGGGTATGGATGGAGCTCTTGTGTTTTGTGGAAGAAAGGTGCAAAGGGAGGGGAAAAGAAGAACTGGAGGATGAGGAAGGTGTGTTTTTTGACTTCTACAGATCTATATACTTTGCATCCACTGTCAAGAGTGGCATTAAGCATATGACTGCTTGCAGTCTCTTCCTAATCCAGTTCAAAATGGTGACTATTTAGGACAGAAACTTTTCTAGTTTGGTTTATTATGCATAGGGTAAAAGGGATTAATGCAGAAAAATCTGTCTAATTTATCCTTCTACCTACCATCTAGAGCAGCTATTGTACCTGACTAATGTTTGAGAACTTCCCAAATAACACTTGTAGCAAAAATTTAATTGCAAGCTGCATATTGTTTCTTTTTACCCTCATCTATCTAACATTTTGCACCTGATCATTTTTATATGGGGCTTTCGATGCAAGTAAATCAGAACCAACAATGCATTAAATGACCCAGCTGAGCACTGAATATATCAGGTCTTTTTCTGCTAAAGCCTCTCTCACTCAACAGGATGAAGAGTGCCTGGATAAAAAGCATGACTAAGTTACATTTATTTTGTTATACCAAGAACCAGCTTTGTAGCACTAACATATAAGCCTTAATGGACATGCTCCATTTTTTTGAGCTTGTATATTAGAAAATCGAATACTTCTGGGTGTTACATTATCTTTGCAACTTTCAAGTGAACAGTAGTATATTCTTTAAAAGAAGTTTGCATCCCTAAAAAGTTCCATTTACCCAGGTACTCTGCAAGTATAAATCACAACAACTCTTCAGGAACAGAACATAGGAGAAAGCAAGGTCACAGGAATGCTTTGAAAGTGAAAGAGAAAAATAGTGTGTGTTTTGTCATTAGAAAGAAGTAAAATATTCTGGTTTGGAATAGAAAACTTCTGCGGTCCAAAGTTTGTGCTACAGGTGCTCAGGCAAGTCTCAGGCCTGATCCTATGACTGAAGGACTACAAAATGAACAGGTAATCCTTATACTGTTGAAGTAACAGCATAAGGAGCCTTATTAAGTGACCTTGGTAGAAAGATTATTTCAGTTGTTTTATTTTGTTGTTGGGGGATTTTCTGTGTAATTTCCCCCCCCCTCTTCCCCACAAATGAATGTAAAGTGTAGAAGGTAAAAAAGTTAATGCCCAGCACTAGAATGGAGTTATGGATCAAGTGACAGGACAAGGAGGATTGGCTTCAAATTGAAGAGTAGGTTTACATTAGATATTAGGGAAAAAAATCTTTACTGTTAGGGTGGTAAGGCACTGGAACAGGTTACCCAGAGAAGTTGTGGAAGCCCCATCCCTGAAAGCGTTTGAGGTCATCTTGGATGGGTCTAGGAGAAGGTGTCCCTGGCCACGGCAGGGACATTGGAACTAGATGATCTTTAAGGTCCCTTCCAACATAAACCATTCTACGATTCTATGACTCTATGATCAATACATTAGCAGGATCTCACAGATTTACTGAATGAAAAATAAGAGATGATTTGTCTAGGACTCCCCTGCAAAAAATGCTTGAGAAGACAGGCGGGTCATCTTCATGTCATTGTAACATGATGTATTAACAACATTCTCCCAGCCTCTACACCCTTAAATCAATTTTAATAGGTCACTGATTGATGACTATTTGGAATTTTCCAGTTTGTTGCCTATTTTAACCAAGGCACTGGTAAAAAAAAGAAAAAAGAAATCCTTTTTTTTCCAGTTTATTTATTTTCAGTGCACACACAAGTGGAGTAAGTCCCTAGAGCCAGGCCATGGAAATAGAGGTGTTGATGGGTATTTATGGGATATTTTGTAGAAGTTATGGCAGTTGTTGTATTTTCAGTGTACGTACCAGTCCAAAGGGCTGAACTGTTGGGGGGGAAATACTACAAGAAAGACTAATTTTGAATGAATTCACTCACTGCCCCCAGTAACAAAGGTCTTAAAGTGAACCATAACTTTCTGGTCTGGCTATAATGGAACATCACACTGCAGGCCATTTTGAGTTATAAAATCTCATTTGGAGTTCTGGTACTCTGTGCCTACAGAGGAGGGATTTGTTAACTCATGCTGTGATAACCATTACTCGAAAGAGTTTTACTTCTAGTGTGGTGAGATTTTATAGATTATGGAAAAGATAGGTATATATACATTTGTGTTAAGAAAAATGAAAAATTACGTTAAGCAAGACTTCCACTGACTAATGAACATAATAAAGAAACAGATTAACATCCCCTAAGTGTTCTGATGGGAAAGTTTGTTTCTTGATTACTGCACCAGAGTGCCTACATTACCCAACTGAAAAAAAAGTGCTCAGCCTCTGACTTCAGATATTCCACAGAAGTAATAACCATTCATGACAGATATTAATTCCTGGAGCCCACCAGCAAATTATGATTAAATATTTCTTCCAAGTTGTTTTTTGAGTGCCTAATCATCTGAACAGGGATGAAAAAGAAAGCAAAAAGACTTCCACATTGTCCTGAAGGTACATTTTACATGACCTTGCCTCTATCCCGCAAAGCTCAAGTCAAAGCATCAAGCCTAAAACCCTCAAGCAGAACCTATTCAGTGAAACACTGGGTTTCTTTTATACAAAAGAAATGAACTTCACTGATCACAGCCAGCAAGGATACATGAAGGGAAAATCCTGTTTAAGTAACGTAATTTCCCTTTATGACAAGGTCACCCGTCTAGTTGACCAAGGGAAACCAGAAGATATGGGGTTTTTTTTATTCAAGCAAAGCTTTTCATACTCTTACCGTATCCTTCTGGACAAAATGTGCAGCACACAGCTGGATAAATACGTCATGCCAGGGGTGAGCAACTGGCTCACAGGTCAGGCTCAAAGGGAGTTAGGCTAGTGGCCAGTCACCAGGGGGGATTCCCAAGGATCAGTTTTAGGACCAGTGCTCTTTAATGTTTTTCTTATAAATGATCTGCACACAAGAATTGAAAGAACATTAAGTATTTTGCTGGAGATACTAAACTAGGGGGAGCTGTGAATTCCCTTGAGGGTAGAGAGGCCTTACAGAGAGATCTGGATATACTGGCAAGTTCAGCAATCACCAGCTTCAATTACAGAAATTGAACAAGTTCTGGGTTCTCCACGTGGGATAGGATAATCTTGTTTATGTATACAAATTGAGGAACAAGAGGCTGGAGAACAGCCCAGCAGAAAGGGAGCTGGGGGTTCCATGGCAAGCTGAGTATGAGTCAAGAGTGGGCCCTGGTAGCCAAAAGGGCCAACCACATACTGGAGTGCCTCAGGCATGGCATTGCCAGCTGGTCAAGGGATGTGACTGACCTGCCCTGTTCTGTATTGGTGCAGCCCTGCCGTGATACTGTGTGCAGTTTTTGATGCTGCAGTACAAGGGCATCACACCGCTAGAGGATGTGCAAGATGGTGAAAGCTTTAAAGGGCAAGACTTATGAGGAATATCTGAGGTCATTTGGCTTGTTCATCTTGGAGAAGAGAAGGCTGAGGGGTGACCTCATCACAGGCTACAACTTCCTCAGTGGGGGCAGTGGAGGGGGAGGTGCTGCTCTCCACTCTCTGATGACCTGTGATGGGGCCCGAGGAAATGGAATGAAGCTATGTCAGGGAAAGTTCGGATTGGACATGAGGAAGAGGTTCTTCACAGAGAATGTGGTTGGTCACTGGAACAAACTCCCCAGGGAAGTGGACATGGCACCAAGCCTGTCAGAGTTCAAGAACTATCTGGATGATGCTTTTAGTCATATGGTTTCATTTCAGATAGTCCTGTGAGTAGCAGGGAGATGGACTCAACGAGCTTTACGGGTCCTTTCAAACTCCAGACATCCTATGATTCTGTTGATAAGAATCACAGAATCACTCATGTTGGGAAAGGCCTCTGAGATTATTGAGTCCAACCTATGCCCAAATGCCACCATGTCACCTAGACCATGGCACTGAGTGCTACGTCCAGTCTTTCCTTAAATTCCTGCAGGGATGATAACTCCACTAGCTCTCTGGGCAGCCCATCCCAATGTTCAATGACTTCTTCTGTGAAAAAACTCTTCCTAATGTCTGAGCTAAATCTTCCCCGGTGCAGCTTGAGACCATGCGCTCTTGTCCTATTGCTAGCTGGCTGGGAGAAGAAGCTGACCCTCATCTGGCTACAGCCTCCTTTCAGGTAGTTGTAGAGAGTGATAAGGTCTCCCCTGAGGCTTGTTTTCTCCAGGTTAAACACCCCCAGCTCCCTCAGCTGCTCCTTATAGGGCTTGTTTTCCAGACCCTTCACCAGCTCCATTGCCTTTCCCTGGACATGCTCCACCACCTCAATGTCCTTCTCATAGCGAGGAGCCCAGAACTGGACACAGAACTTGAGGTGTGTCCTCACCAGTGCCGAATACAGGGGGAGAATCTCTTCCCTAGTCCAGCTGACCACACTATTTCTGATAAGACAGAACAAGCAAGGTTTTTTATCTTGAATAACAGAGCTACCTGGGGGAGATATGACAAAAATAAGGGTTGGAGAGAGGTTGGCAACAGAGATGGTTTCCCAGCAGAATCCAAATGGCCTTCTTGCTTTAAATGGCTTGTTGTTCCTTGCACTCTGAGTAGGTGCTTTGATTAACTTGCTATTGGTGTAGCTGGGGGCACGGATAAGGAGAAGGAGATACAAGCAACTTTCCTCCTCTCTCTGCGAGGAGCTTAAGGAAACATTTTTGAAAATCCTGAAAGGGTTTCTCAGGACGGAGACACTGCTTCCAGCATAGTCTACAGCTCAATTCAGCATTTGTTATTTAATCTCACTGGAACCAAGGCTCAAGGAAAGAAAGCACGCCTTTTACTTCACAGGCAAAGAAAATTTAGTAATATCTGGGCTATTGGAATTGCTGTTTCTTAGGATTTTGTTCTGGACTAGTTTGAGTTTGTTTGTACAACTTCAATTTGTCTAATGCATTCAAGAGGTGTGTGAAAAATGAATTTTTTTCAGGATAAATACATTTTCCTCTGGGAAATTTAGAAGACCTGATATTTAACTTTCCGGTGGAAATTTTAGAATGATGGATTTTTACTCAGAATTATATACAAGAAGGAAGAATACTTTTTAATGTACGTTTCAACATATATTAGAAATGCTGCAGTGGTTATGTAAAGAAGACAAAGGAGTGGATGAAGAGCAACTGTCAGAACTAGAGTAAAAGTAACTACCAGATAGAAATATTTAATCAGAAATGATGGAGATCTTGGATTACATTTAATGCATTGCATTCAGGAAGCACGTCAGCCATGGATCTGTTCCAAGCATTAAGCACCAGTATCTTCTATTTTTTTTTTAGGAGATGGGCATCTTGCTACAGATGATGCATCAAATTACCTTTTGACCTAGACTTAAACGAGTTGTCTTGCTTTACTCCTCAAGGAACAGTCAAGACATTAGTAGATATGACTTTTGCAGGCTAAGCATTGCATATCTAGTCAGAGAGCCAAAGACTCGAAAAAACTTAAGACAAATTTATTGGTCTTATTCAATAGCATATCATCTCCTTTAGCAGAAAATGCCAAATGTGTTTCTGAGAGTACTTAAGACATCATACATTTGTCACAGTTCTCCTCTGTTTTCTCTTTAATGAATAATTTTCAGCTTCCCCTTCTAGATGAAAACAAGCAACAAAATTTTAACACAGCTTTCAGTTCATGGGTTGTGTACTACTTTGTGTTTTTGAGTTCCCCCCTGCAGAACAATGAACCATAAAACAGAGTAATACCTTTCCTTCTCCCTCAAGTTACTTTGTATCCTGCTGTTTCAACTAGAAGTGAAATAAAATATGTAAACAAGAAAATGAAGACAGAAGGAGGAAACACAAGACTAAACACAAGAGCTCCTTGAGGAATTTAACATTACCAAATGTTCAAGCTTTCATACACTATACATCCGAGTTCTCCATTGCATATCCTACTGCATGCACTCATGAAGGAAATTAGGTGGTGTTGACTTTTTAGGAATGAAAACTGGTCTCATCCCATGAAGAAGATGTACTCAGCAATGTTAATACTCAGCAGAAAAATAGTTGAAAGCAGAAAAAATGTACTCCACGTATCAAAATTTCTTCTGGGGAGTGCAAAAATCTCTAGATAAATAACATTTCAATACCATCAGAATTGTCATTTTAAAACGTGTGTGGCTTGTCAGTCTAAAAGATTACATAATCTTCTCAGTGCTGTGTAGTAGCTGATCTAAATAAATATCTGCATAAAAATAAGTGTACATCTATTTATCAAGTGCCAGCAGCAAAGGACTCTTAGAAGAGACGGCTCTTCAAAGGCACCCAGGCCCCATGTAAGGTCAGTGCTGGTTAAAGCTGCCTGAGTGAAAGTCAGTGGCAGCAAAGTCCACGTCTCCTAGTGAGCCCTCCAGTTATTCCAAATCCACACAATTTCTTTGTCTAGCTTTTTTAAACAAAAATCATTATCACTAAATGATTTTGTTCTGGGATTGTCATAGGTACAACAACTAGAAGGAGGAAGAAAACCATTTCTTCTCAAATTTTCAGTTCTGTCAACATAGACTTTGTACACTACACTGTTGGAAATTTTTTAGTTAGGTTTTACCCAGCACTTATTTTCCCCACCTGTTTTGGATTGTTTGTCTATTTCAGGTGTCAAATACAAACATTTTCATATCAAAGCTGACCATCCAAACCTGCATTTCTCAGTTAGAAAACAGGCAGCTTCCTACAGCCCATCGAAGTCCAGCAAGCTGACTCAAGTGGTAGAAAAAAGGTGTGAAAAGCCTGACTTCAGTACACTTCAGTGTAACGCACATTTATATAGTGAGAAGAGACAGGATGAGAGAACAGTGTGCCCAGCTCTGTGAAGTTCCTTGCTGACACCTGTGTTTTCAGTGATCAGAGATCTTAATGATAAAGGACAATTTCCTTTAGGACTTTCCGTTTCCCTCCAGCTATTCAAAGCCTGGGTTGATGACACCCACACCATACATTTTCTGTCCAACAGACACAGATCTCAAATTGGAGATTTGGACTAGTGCAGTCCCTTCAGAACAACAGTGTTTCTGACTGACATGTTGGCAGAATTCAGCCAGAAAGATCTGAAAGGGAGATGTAATTCTCCACGTGTCAAAAGCTCAAGCTGATGTGGCATCTGTGGGTGGACCTGATTTTCTACCTTGAAATCAGTGAATTAAGAGCATTTCAGTAGTTCAGAAAGAGAAAAGGTTTAAGGATCAGACACACCAGTACCTTGGGAACAGTACTCACACCCTTTAAGCCCCAGTTAGGTCTGTGTACTGCTAGTCTGGAAAAAGCTTTATGCATTTTGACTTCACTCAAAACATCAATTTTGGCTAAACCCACGGCTGAACCGACTCCTGCCCAGATGATATTTGCCCTTTGCACATTCCTCCAGTGATACATTTGCACGTTCTGCCATCGCAGTGCTATGCAAGCTTGCTGTACCTTTGCTATCTCTTGCCTATGATAAAGTCACCTCGAAAGATTAATAGGGTTCCATTCTTCAGCCCTGTCATTTCAGCACCTTTTTAAAAGGTCATTCGCACGTAAAAATGAGGCAGCTGGAAAACAGTTAAGCATCTCTGACAGAATGACTTTTAGGTCACGGGACACAGGGGCCCTCAGCTCCTGTGTCCATCACTGCCATAAAACACTTGGTAATTTACTGATAACCAAAATTGGTGTAATAATTCATGCATGCAAATTAAATAGAAAACAGAAGTATTTTAGGAGGATAACATCCTTTATTACAACACTGTATATGCCTGAGAAAAAGTTGACAAGTTTCATGGCCATTTTGACCAGAGTCATGGTTAAAATATTACATTTTATGGTTTGTTGCAGATTAATAAGAAAATACTTTTAAGTGCAGTTTGATATTAAAGAAATTAGAAGAGATTTAACGGTCCTTACTTAGTTGAGTTAAGCAAAAGAAAAAAGCCCTTGAATAACTACAAACATCAGCTTGTGGTCTGTGCCTCATTAATTCCTTTCACACAGCTAGAAAGTGGGTGAAGCAAAGACAGCATCCAGAAACAAGTGCTTTTGTGTGAAGGTTGATTTTTTTCTCTCTTGTTTTGCTCTTAAGAACAAAATGTGACTAGAATCCACAGAACCAGAATCCCCAAAATTTGAATTAACCCAACCTAGGTTTTACTCGTAAAAATAAAAAAATCCTGCCACCCAAAGTGAAATGCAGGGATGCAATGCAAAGTGTGCAGAAAGCAGACAAGCCCCAATTCATTGGGGTAAGTGTTAACATTTTTTCCATCTTTGGAAGATCACATTGGTGCCATTCAAAAGGAAACAGCAGAAAATTGTTGAGGCGAAATATAAATTTTGCCTCCCTCCATACTCAAGTGTCATTTACAACTATAAACTTGACAGTGCAGTATTTCTATCTGTCAGCTGAAACAGTTATGCCAAGTCACAGCTTCAGGGTTTAGCTTCGCCTACCAACGATCCAGTGAAAATTAACATCTCTCTTCCAGAAAGGCTAGCAAAATATCCTCCACATGGAGATTTCCATCTCAAAGGCCACAGGATTTCTGAAGGCAGCAACTTCCCTTTGACTGCATGAACCAGCCATCAAATTTGTGATTGCCTTCATAGCTATCAAATTTAAGATTTCCAGAGACTTGTCAGCTCTGTTTGGAGACACGGAAAGCAGAGCATTGAGCCATATCCTTTGAGCCCCATTGTACCTGTGAGAATGATATAGGATGGGTTGTTTGCAAGTCCTAAATATGCACAGAAACACTCTTGTACCCTTCTCTACAGCTTCTGAAAATACAACACCCCAAAAGTAACATGAATTTACATCTTTCAACAGCCTTATGTATTATGAAAATCTCTGTTTCTGGATAAATGAAGGCAGGAGATTCAGATCGTTGAAATCTGTGTCTTATCCATCCCAGTTATGCCATACCATGCTAGGTTCTACCTTAAGCATCTATTTCAAGGATGCTGCTTTTGATTCAGCACCAAAGAAATGCTTGATGGCACCTCAATTTTTCCATCACTAGAAAATATTGATTTACTGTGGAAGGAGGAAGATTTAAGAAGACATTTCCCTTGAACTGGACTTCCAAGGAGGAGTAACCTACCACAGGAGGTACCATGAGGATCTCAGGAAAGTTCCTCACTCTGTAGGTAGATTTTTACAGCACAGGTGTTGAGGCAAAACAACCAGCTTGACATCCTTGCTGGATTCCAAGGGCCTGATCCCTCCTCCACAAACTTACTGTTCGCTTTGGCAGCAGCAGCTCAATTGCTAATGCAGAAATTTGTAGGGAGAAGTGCAGCAGTTAAGCAGCTCCACATCCATCTGAGTCAGAAGGCAGTGGCCACAGGTGGGTTCATGCACACCAGGTGGTTAACACAACCCGTGCACTAACAGCTATCCCAGCACAGGACCTTCTCTGTGTCCACCACCCCTACTGTACCGGTTTTAAGGTTTTAGGAGTTCTGGTCACAGGAGCTAGTTTTACTGTAACAATTTTAAATTCTAACCAATTATTTGCATGTACGTGTTGCCACTACAATATGGAAGTGATTAATATGAAGATTTACGCACCTGGATATTGTAGTGTGCATCCTTCATAAGGTGCTTTCATCCTGCCCAAGGACTCTAGTTAAGACTGAATCTAGCAGGACACACTATAATTAAACTAGTCTATCATTTCTGCAGTTATACTTATATTCTTAACCTAGATTGAAACACAGTGCAACAGATTCTTACTATTTTCATCACTGGTTTGAAGTACAGCCAGGTCAACTCCCTGTTGCTGTGCTTTTCCCCATCATTGATTTTTTCTTCCCAGAGAAGAGAGAAATGTTACAATACAGTACTTGAGTAGACCTCTTAGTCTGAGTGAGCATATGGCAGGTGCTGGATGGAGGGAAGCAAAGGACGGGATGAAAATCAAGGAACAAAAGCATGTGAAAAGTTAACAGTCATAAATACATGTTATTTGTTATGTACTGATTTAAGCCGCCCTAAAGAAGCACTTCCAGTCCTGAAATTCACTTCTTAGGTACAGCTCTACTAGCAAATGCAATAATTCAAGTGTCACAAAATGGACATGCAAAGGATCGAAGGCATCAGCAGTCATAAATCCAGCTATACTAATGCACAAGAAAGAATATCTCCCCTGCACACACTGTTTGCTCACTCCAGACAGGAATGTGACACCTGCTCTGTGACAAAGCTCTGCACCAGTCCCTGTATTTCAAGGCAAATGCTGCAGGTCAGCCAGTGAGCAGTTAAAATGCTATAAATCTTCAGATGAGTTCATAATAATTTATCTCCTTTCTTCACATAGAGGATGGTTCAGAAATTCCTAAGATTAAAGGCTAAGGTTTCAAAAGCTATCTTTTTCTATTAAAAAAAAAAACACAAAAACAAACAAAAAAAGGGCAAAACATCCATCCCACAAACTGAAAAGCCAAACTGACACACTAAAAACTGAAACTCACTCTTCAGAGTCTAAATGCTCAGGACTTTTGGAAGATTTAACCCGTTTATGAGATTCAGGCTGGGTTTTTTGAAGCAGCTAATGTCACTAATGATTTTGGAATATTTCTACCAAGATGCTACAGTCAGCATGGTTGTATCACAGGCTCCTGAGTCTGGTCAAGTCAGAACACCAACTGAAGTCGTAGTTGTTCTTGAACTGCCCATTAAAACTTGTTCTTAGGACCCCCTATGCCAAGACACTCCTTCCAAGAAACCCTGCTACCCAACAGCCACCTGCCTGCTACCCTTGCTCCCTCCTCAGTCCTACAATGACTGTGCAGAAAGGCTTTCCACCTCTAAATCACAGAATCATAGAATGCTTTGGATTGGAAGGGGCCTTTGAAGGTCGTCTGGTGCAACCCCCTGCAATAAGCAGGGACTTCTTCAACTAGATCAGGTTGCTCAGAGCCCCATCCAACCCTACCTTGAATGATTCGAGGGATGGGACATCCATAGCCTCTCTGGGCAACTCGTCACAGTGTTTAACTATGTACATCATAAAAAAGTCTTCCTTCTATCTAGTCTGAATCTACCCTCTTTTAGTTTAAAACCACTACCCCTTGTCCTGTTGCAACAGGCCTCACAAAATGTCTGCTCTCCTCTATCATACAAGCCCCCTTTAAGTACTGAATGGATGCAATAAATTCTCCCTAGAGCCTTGTCTGGGATAAACAACCCCAGCTCTCTCAGCCTGTCCTTAATAGGAGAGGTACTCCTTTCCCTGATAATTTGTGGCCCACTCCTGGACCCAGTCCTGCAAGTTCATGTCTTTCCTGGGCTGAGGACTCCAGGGCTGGATGCAGTCAGAGCTCCAGGTGGGGTCGCACCAGAGCAGAGCAGAGGGGCTGAATCCCCTCCCTCTCCCTCTGACTTTGATGCAGCCCAGGGCACCACTGGCTTTCTGGGCTACAAGCACCCATTGCCAGCTCATGTCCAGCCTCTCATCCAGCAGCGACCCCAAGTCCTTCTCGGCAGGGCTGCTCTCCATCTGTTCATCCCCAGCCTGTACTGATACTGGGGTTTGCCTCAGCCCAGGTGCAGCACCTTGCTGGCCAGGTTGAACTTTATGAGGTTCACATGGGCCCACTTCTTGAGCTTGTCTGGGTTCCTCTGGATGGCATCCCGTCCCTCAGGCATGTCAACCTCACCACTCAGCTTGGTGTCATCTGCAAATTTGCTGAGGGTGCACTTCATCCCACTATGTCGTTGATGAAGATATTAAACAGTACTGGCCCAAATAAAGACTCCTGAGGGGCATCAGTCATCAGTGATCTCTATCTGGACATTGAGCCACTGACCACTACTGTCTGCATGCAAGCACCTAACCAATTCCTCATCCACTGAACAGTCCACCCATCATTTTCATTCAGCCTCAGATACAGCCATCTGAATGCAGACTCTGCACCACTTTTTTTGTTGCTCCTAAATTGAAGGATTTTGAAAGTATTAGACAACCCTGGGTGCCAGTCTCACAGTGATTGGAAAAATGAAGATGCTACTACCACGGTCCTGGAAATGCTCTATGAATGCCTTTATAAACATAACATTTTGAGGTGGAAATAAATGCCCTGGTAACTTCAAGAGAGGCAACTCTACCATTGCAGAATTATTGTGGCACCACATTATTTAGCATATATAAATTATAACTTGATTGAATCAAATATTCAAGTTGTTACAAAGAAAAAGGAAAAAACTTCAGAGTTTCCACATATCACTTAACAGATAACCAGCTTTATCTCCAGTTCATTTTCCCAAAAGACCAAGCAGAACAGGCTATCAGTTTCACCTTCAGCTCCCTCTGTCAGGCTTTAGTAGCTCACTGAGACTGTTCTATGTGCAGCACTTTGCTAGGAACTGCAGGGGATTTTATATGGAACAAGTTTAATGTATCCATGTGCTGCAGGTATCAAAAATACCTCTATCTCTCCCTCATTCAAAAGGAAATACCAGAGGATTTGTTAGATGAACCACTAGCACAAAGAATGTCCCACCCTTACCAGGCACATGCTAAGATCTCTTTCAAACAAGAGTATTAGGGGGTCTTTTACCACGGACCCAGACCAGCTACTGAAATGTAGTATTCGTCTATGAAACTGATGCAGAGTTAAGTGTTACATGCATCCTGTTCTGAGAAAAATGTTCTTTCTGCCCTATCATCTCTTCTTCAAGACAGAGAGGAGATGAGAGGGTAGTCCCAGTCAGCAGTCTAAGTCCTTTTCACCTGCCCTTTTTCTCCTTTACAAGGTCTTCCACACATACTTTTAGTTAAATGACAGGACACGTTACTCATTAAAAACTCCAGAATACTATGTCATTGAGCAGAAAACATAACCATGTAAGAAAGGGATGATTAGTTGTGAAAAAAAAAACCAAAGAAACAAACCAAAAATCAAACCACTTGAACCACTTACCACAAATATGAAGAATCCCAGACTGCTGGGTTTTGCTGCTTTCCCCAAAAGTGCTGCTACTTCTTGACAGTAGGTCAACAACACCTTTGTCAGTCCTTCTTAGCACTTCCTGCATCAGGAATGATGCCGCATAGAAACAGGCAAGTGGTTCAATTGTGATTATAAACAGCTCCCCGCAGCAGAGAGGGATGGAAAAACACCAGCTTTCCGGAATTAAGGGCACAACTATAATGCTTCAGTGTGTGGTTTGTACTGATAAACACAGGCCTACCTGTTTTCAGGACAGGGAGATGAATATGGCATCCCTTTTATGTGCAGAAAACAAGGGCTGACTGGGATATATTACACCTGCCCTCTTCCACAGTGTCAAGAGGCAAGACATGAAAGCTGTGTCATGCTTCTTGAGGGTCTTACAGTGAACAGGTAGGACAACTCAAGTGTGACAGCAGGGTCAAACAATACCAGCATTATGAATCCAAAATTAGGTATTTGAGCTACCAGGATAATACATTTCTGCCTTAGATCCTGATCTTGTAAAGACTTACGAAGGTATGTGGCTTTAAACACAGACAAAGTGCCACTGCTTTCAATAGACCTATTCGTGTGTTTAAAGGCCTGGAGCTTTAGAGTGCTGATTCCTTGGGTCTGGGATTAGCTAAAATTTATAGCACCAGTAATTCTCATGAAAGGCACAATCACTTGTCTGGTCTTATTTATACCAACATTTCCTCCAGGTGAAGGGAATTCCTTTAGAACAGAAATTACCTCTACTGAAAAGCCAAATGATCTTTTTCTAATACTGCAGTAGCCTGCAACCAAAATAAGTCTCTTAAAATGACAAAAGATCAGGACCACTGACATAAAATTGGATTAACATGAAAGAACATTAGCTTGGTTTCATTTCCCCATTCCTCCCCAAAATGGTCCATTATGACTAATCATTTAAAAGAATGGTTAACATTCCAAAATGCTAACAAAAAAAACCATACTACAAATAAAATTCAAAAACATTATTTTACAATGTGGTAAGAAAGACTCCAGTGACAAGACTACTTCAGTAGTCTTATAATGTTACCTACATCTGCTCTGGCAGTTGCTGCTAGGGACCTAGGAAGTAAGAGGACACAATTGGTCTATTTTTGTCTTTATACTTCACCTTATTGAGTTTAAAATTCACAGGAAATTCTTCCACCTATTTTATTTTACTTGAAAATGAACAAGGCCTTTTTGATGCAAGCTCCTCTAATTTTTTGGGAACAGTCTGAAATTCAATGAAGGCAAACACAGAGTTCTACACCTATGGAAGGATAACTCTATTCACCAGGACAGGCTAGGGGCTGACCTACTGGAAAGCAGCTCTGCAGAGAAGGACCTGGGGGTCCTGGTGGACAAGAAGCTGTCCATGAGCCAGCAGTGTGTCCTTGTGGCCAAGAAGGCCAAAGGTATCCTGGGGTGCATTGGGAAGAGCATTGCCAGAAGGTCGAGGGAGGTGATCCTGCCCCTCTGCTCAGCCCTGGTGAGGCCACATCTGCAGAGTTGTGTCCAGTTCTGGGCTCCTCAGTACAGGAGAGACAGGGAGCTCTTGGAGCAGGTCCAGCAAAGGGCTGTGAAGATGATCAGGGACTGAAGTGTCTCACTTACAAGGGAAGGCTGAGGGAGCTGGGCCTGTTCAGCCTTGAGATGATTGAGAGGAGACCTCATCAATGTCTGTAAGTGTCTGAAGGGAGGGTGTCAAGAGGACGGATCCAGACTCTTCTCCATGCTGCAAAGCAAGAGGACAAGAAGCAGTGGTCAGAAACTGATGCACAGGAAGTTCCACCTGAATGTGAGGAAGAATTTACTGTGTGGGTGACCGAGCACTGAACAGATTGCCAGGGAGGCTGTGGAGTCTCCCTCATCTCATTTTCCTTCTACTTTCAGATTCTAATAATTTGAGGAGTGGATTATAGGAAGTTGATAGTGCAACTCTCTGTATTGTTACTCTGTCCCCACAGCTAGAAGTGATGAATTACTCCAGCCATCTCCCCGCTAAGGCATGTTTCTCCATATCCCACAGAAGCTGCTACTCAAACTTCATGGTGTAAGTCAGATTGTGGCAACATATATCTTGTAGTGAATCACACCACGTTTTGCTGTTTCAGGACTGACTGCATGAATTGCTGAATCCAGTAAAAATTTTGTCTGTGAAAGGTCTTCTGTATTCCTTTCTCAGATTCATATGCACCAATTAGTGTGAGTATATGAAAAATTGTGTCAACTACTATTTTACCTCTGCTGCAGCAGAAAATCAGATTACATTAACAATTTCTGTGGATAATTCATTTTTCTCTGTTGTTCTAGCAAAAATATAAGTGATAACTGGGAAGAAGACAATCTCTTCTCCCCACCGTATTTTCCAATAACTTTTATATTTCTATTAAAAAGAAACCTGAGGTAAGAATTACTTTGTAAGCAAATGCCAAGTCACAGAAACCAACAATACTATGCAATTTGTGCTGATGCAGTCTAGTGGTAGGTTATTGACTCCAGAAGACGTCATCATGAAAATTAGCATTTAATTCTCAGAGAAAAAAAAAATATTTTTTCATTTCTCAAAATATCTCCTTTTGCACTTCAACTTGAAGAAACCAATCCCCAAACTCCGTTCTCAGCAACTTTTGTGTCAGAGACAGAGTGATAGCCACTGAAAGCTCCATTCCTTGCTCTAACAAGGTTAATCACTTTAACAACTTCCATGACATTTGCCAGTGCTAGTACCTGCCTGCATGAGGCTTTTCAGTACCTCACTCATTGAAAAGGTAGGAAGTTCACTCCATATTTCTTTTTAAGTAAACCAATAAAACTATTGACTTCCCCCGCACAGCTGGAGAACCGTCAGTCACCACAGCTGTTATTTCGTCAAAGCCACCAAAGCAATTCACAGTGCCCTTCACAGGATTAAAAATAAAATCCTTTTTATAGTGTCATGCAGGGATAACAGCTTCAGCCATTCCTCATGAACCTTAAAATCCTTGTTAATCATATAAAAAATATCAACAGTTGATTTAAAGTACAGGAGTTACTTCTGCACTTTTCATCAAGTGCCAAAGAATAAACAACTCCATTACCCACTTCCAGTTTCATATTTTCAGTCAAAATCACACATATAGCTAACTCAGGTGACATTTGTCACGAAAGGGACACAGATTCAATTTCTGTTGTTGTTACTAGTACTTTCTCATCTTCAGGCACTGTGACAGATGCTGCAGCATTGCTATATGACAAATTCTGTGTCAGCTAACCCTATTCTTTGGCTCTGCGACTGATATATTTTACAACATTAGACACACTAGCTTTCTGGCATGAAATCCTGGCTTCATTGTAGTCAAAGGAAAGAATCTCACATTTTTCATACCTTGAACAGACCCAGGACTTTACCTCTAGTTTATGCCATCCCCCATATTGTTGAAAACCCCACTCTGAAGCAAGAGCACCTCTGTCACTGACAAAAAATCTCCTCCTGCATTCATTTGATTTTTCCATTCCTCATGAAAATAACCTGGCACAGTGTGCTGGGGACCCTCTGTCTGCAAGTAGCATGTCCAGTAAACCTGTGTTAGAGCAGTTCAAGATATATGTTTTTTCCCTCTCTTGGTGCTACAGCTGTCTGAAAGCTCTTATCTTACTTTATGCTTTTGATATCTGTGACTCACTCCACCCTGTCTATTACAACTTTGCTCTCTCATAAAGCAATGATAGCCATTCAGCTGTTAAATGACCTTGCCCACAGCTAGTCTCTACTGGATTATTAGAAACCAGCCTTAGGAGCAAACCCACATTTCCTTCACATTTGACTGGGAGAATGATGGCTGAGTTATCAGACTGTCTTATTGCAACCTAGAAAATGCCTTCTTAGCCTGTATCATAACCAAAGATGTCTTAGTGACCAAGGAAATGAGCTCTAGAGTAAACACTCTTGCTGAAGTTTGCCCACCCCTGTCAACATTTGTTTAAAAATATGTCGACATTTTGGACAAGGTTATAAAGATTTCCCCTGTGAACAGAAAAAAATATGCTAGATCAAACCGTGAGTGCCAATTCTGTTTCCATTTTCATCCTCCCCCATTTTTTTTGCCTGTGGCTCACTTCTGAGAAAGCTGAAGAGGAAAAGGAAAGGTTACCAAAAAGGCAGTAGGTTACAAAAAGAGGGAAGCAGTGGGATGCAGTGCACACCAGCATTGAGGGAAGGACGTAAGACTGAGGACCTTATTTGAGAGTGGACCTGCACTATAAATCCCTTGTCTGAGGAATGCCCAGGCAGTACAGTTTAAAGAAAGAATGGGGACAAAGCTCTCCTCCCTCTTCAAAGCATTCAGTATGCTTTTCTAACTTAAGCACAACACTTGATGAAATATAAATATCTCACTGCAGCCTTTTATATTATTATTTCAGTGGTGATTATAATGAATAAACAAATATGCTTCACCCTTGCCTGTGGCACTTAAAATTCAAACCCTGCCAGTATATGAAACCTGGAGGTAGAAGTAATAGAGAATAATATGTAGTATATTCACCACCCTTGGTTGTCCAGCATAATGCAAAGAATAATAAGTGAACATGAAAAAACAGAAATGACTTTAAATTGTTTCTTACAATTACCTAAACAATCTAAGTTTTCAAAGTAACATGAGCAAGACCATCTTTTTTTTTAAATTGTGATTTTTTTAAAACACAGGACTATAACTCTTATTCCTCAGAGCAGTACTTTAAATTGCAAAAGATGAGAGGGACACCTTTCAGCATTAATAAATTGAGGAATATTTATGAGAATTAGCCTGGCATCTTCTTTGAAGAACCAGACCCCTGAGATTAATACGATGGGTACAAGGCAGACCTACTATCAGAGTGAGAGATGCTCCAGAATTTGTGATGTGGTGTCACTCCAAGGGCACGCGGACACACAAGAACACAACGACTCACTGCGGTTCAAGACGTGCCTTACATTAAACCTCTTGTCAAGGGGAGCCCACAAGAGGATTCCAAAGTCAGGACAGGCTTCTGATGTGGGTGCCGGTGTCTGAGCAGGCACACCAGCTTTGGAAGACACATATTATTTGATGGCTTCATAGTGCACCAACAAAGGAAGCAGAATGAGACAGAAACTCACCTTTTTAGCAAGTGGGAGAGATAAAGCATGAGAATAAAGTATATAATTAAACCTGATTAAAAATGATTACATTTCCACTGCATTATCCATGATAATAAGAAAGAAAACAGAAAATAGAGGAAGTGCTATGAATACTGCCAGTGATTAAAAAGAAAAATAGCCTATCCTTGTCTGACTTTCATTTAGTATGAGAGATGAGCTCTTCGGCTTGTAGTTTATTGGGCTCTTTTTCTGTACCACACCACAGAGAGCTGAGAACACCAAGAAGAAATCTAAATAACCTGTTCATAAGAAAAAGAAAACAAAATGCTGATGACCTTTTAGTATTTGAGGGAATAAACCATAAGCAGCCATTTGAAGATGAAAAGTAATTGGCATTGTGCCTTCTTAATTATTTTTCCAGTTTCAGGCCTTTAATATAGTTCTGGCTCTTGCTGACACACCTAAATGAGGTTTACAGAACCCAGAGCATGAATTTTGTGCTCATTAATGGAGAGGCAACAGGACAAAGGCTGCAGGTTTTGTTTTCTTCTTTCACCTAGCTTAAATCACCACCCACTATTCAGAATTCATGCATATTTGTGGGCCACTGAAATGGAAAGCCTTTAATGCAGCTCCAGTCAAACATGGCACTGGCAGAAAGAAAGCAAGTTAGATAATCCCACTGAAACATTCTGAGTAACTAATATGTAAAAAGCAGCAATTTCAACATCCATCACAGCATGATAAAATAAAAGAATTAAACCAGGCCAGTCCTCTGAGCACTGTATTCACATACCTGCAACATCTTTGTGTGTAGAACAGAAAAAAGGTATCTTGTCTAAAAAACCCCAACAAACTGGCTTGTTTAGGGCAGGAACAGTAATGACACAGAGTGGAACAGTGGGTTGACTCATGCTTCTATGTATTATGGAAAGATATTAGAGGTCAAGGATCACCTTCTGCATTTCTGATGTGCCGGAGGAGCCTTTAGAGTGCCCAGCTAACCTCCAATGATGCTCCTGATGCTGAAAAAGGAGATACGTTCCTCTTCTGAAGCCCACTGACTCTAGAAGGTACTTGTACTGCCTTGGCATGGCAGAATGGTGTGCATCTTGCAACATGGCTTTGAGAACTTCCTGCCTAGAAGAACCACACAACTGGAACTTCTCCCCATGGGCTACACAGGGGGCCTGGGGGAATTAGCATCAACTGGGTGACTAAATGATCTCCATTGCTTTGGCTGAGTGCCTAAAATTATACTATGCAAACACCAGTCTCCCTCTCTCCCTTGTGTATGTAGCTATAGGTGCTATTGCAGCACGTGCAGTCATGTCGAAATTTTTGTCAGTTTATTTGGTTTGAGTGACAGTGGCAAGGTAGCTCTGGGAGAGACCTGAGCAGCGGCCTTTGAAAGCAACAGAGAAAGCAAACATGGTAAATATTCCAGTGGTCATCTTGAGACAGGGCTCGACCGACCTGGTCTCACTGTACTTGTGTTGGAGCCAGCTGGACTACACCTTGCTGAACTGCGCTGGAGTATGAGGCCCTCATATCTTCAATTACAGTATAGATAGACCATTGTTGCCTTTCCATGACTCAGTAATGATCTGCAAGGAGATCTGAGCCCACCCAGAATCAGCCACAACCTGGTAGTGCTGAAGTGTGGAGGAGAGCAGGTTGGAGCTGTCAGTGGTGCCAACAGGAGCAGGTAGGGGGTTGGTGTAGCAAGGGTGTGGAGATAACACCTAGGAGGTGGTGTCCAACTTTTCCCACCTTTATCAAACTTCTGACTTTCCTGTTCCTTTCTGAGAAAGCAAGAGATGAAGACTCAGTGCCATTCACTCACCAGGGAGGTCAGGGCAGACCATAACCTTCCTTGGTGGAGTTTCCCATGCAGGTGAGGGAAAGCAGCAAGAAAGACACATCCAATCAGGTGGGTAGGTGTCTCACAATAAAATTAAACAGGACTAAGTATGACACTCCTACATTAATTAAAACTTAAGAGCTTGAGCTCAATTTTTTATCATTTCTCCAATTACTTGTATGACATATAAGAAGTGCCTGGAAAAATAGTGATACATTACTGTCACAACATACAACATGACTCTACTAGTTTAAATGCCATGAGAAATAATATAGGTGTGAGATTTAGAAAAGAAAAAAATGGTTTCATATTGTCTGCCTTTTCTGATGGACAACATAGGTTTGAATGCCTTTCAATTTTTCTTCTACTATTTGTTAATGGGGACAGGGAGTGGGGAGAAGGCAAGAATACCACATGGAGCTGGCAACCTTCAAAGGTTTCTCTCATTTTGAATAACTGCTGTTTTAGAAGGTGCTAGGAAGGAAACTTATGAGTATGATCAACTGAATTCTTTTCATCACTCTTATACAAAATATAGTGTATGTACCAAAAGGAAATAATGTTGAATATACTCTGCTTGGTTGAATGCTCCAGTATATTTTTGTTCACAGAAAATGACTGGGAACAACTGGCATCTCACTACATCTTGCCAAAAGCCCGAAGGGAGCTTCTGTAATGAACTCCCTACCTTTTGCTTTCCTTAGCATCAAAATGTCAGTGCTTGAACGTGCCGCTGTGAACAGCATGTGTAGGAACAGCATCATCGAAGATAATGACAGGCATTATTTGGAAGGAGATTATGTCATATTAAAAAATAAACCTAAACAAATGGCCAGTCTGCTGATGCCTGAACATTCCTGTGCTTGGAAACACAAATATAGCATTGCCCAAGTCTGTTTGGGCTGAATCAAGAACAAGTCTACCTCTGAGCCAAAGCAGTTTTGTAGGATAAGATGGTGCAATGGAGATTCATTCTATTATCTCTCTCCTTCATGTATGGAAAAACTAGAGAAAAGGCAAAGCAAAAGACAATGGAGGACAAACACCAGCTTTTTTGCTTATTATTTCTTCTTTGGCTACATGAATGTAGTGTGATCCAGAGCTGTGAGAGGCCAGTAGAGCCAAGCTGACTGTGTGTTTGGATGCCAGGAGCTGGCTGGTGATGGTCTGCTTTTGGGTCATTGGTTGCCAATGGAGCTGCAATAGAGAAAACATGGTATTCATGATGCACACACTGCAGAGCTCTGGATTGGTGCTGATTGGGTAGACTTTAGATTTAAAACAGCAGATCCTTGTGGACCTGTGAAGAGACCATTGTCAGTGTGAGCCACAGAAAGAATGAGAATGTGTAATGTGACAGCCTGGTAAGGGAGAGGGCTTGGGACAGTGAGTACTCTTCTTCTACTTGAGTAGAAGTCCAAGAAAACAAATATTTATTCTATAATCCAAATCTAAGTTAGCTGGCCGAGAACTTCTTTGGTCACCATCCTTGCACTATTTTTTTTTTAAGGAATTATTACCAGGAAGAATTAAATTGAATTAAATAGATTGTTCTGATTTACCTTTGTGTCATCCCTGGAATAAAAAAAATCTCGTACTGTTGCAGTCCATGCATTCATTTCTCTTGTTTTTAATGTCTACTGTAGTGCTACATCTTAAAAAGCATGCTGCTAAACTGTGCAGCCTGTAAAACAGACATCAGGAGTTAGATGCACAGTGTGAAATATCCCATGATTTAAATTGAATTTGCACCAATACTGAGACACTTGTGCAATTATGTGCTGCATTACATTTCCAGCTGGAGACCAGAGATAAGGTGTTTCAGGAATACCTATAGACCCATCACAGTCTTTAAAAATGGATTAGCAATTGGAGATCCCATACTCCAGAGCCTTGAAAGGACTCTGTTTAAGGGGAGGAAGGGAAAGAGGGCAAAAAGAAGGATATGTTAAGCATCTTCTGAGAGCCAGTTCTTCTAACATATGCCAAGCTAGGAATCCTGACGTAACAGACACTTCTGAGAATTTAGGAACACAGAAGAATATAGACCTCAATCTACCTGCAGATCTTGCAACAATGCCAGAAGAAGGGGCAGGGTATGCCTGCACTGCTGGCAGAGCTGACCCTAAAACAAACCCAGACCCACCTCCAGCCCTGCCCAGCTCTCTGGGAGAGCAGGAAATATGGGGAATCCAGAGAAGCTGTCATCCTCCTCAGGCTGCCATGTAGCATTTCCACAGGTGACACAGGAACCAGAGGAGGATGTGGCTTTTTGTCTCTTGTATCCCCTTGCAAATCATGTTGCAGAGTGACCCTTACCTTGAAGTTGTCCTGTTGTCCTCTTCTTGTAGTTTCCTGTTTTCCCTCAGTAACATACAATAGCGACTTTGTTTTGGCTTGGTTTTTTTTTACACAAAAATTACAGGGACAATATCATTTATCTTGTGTGGCGTGTGGAAACGAGGTTTAGGTGCAAAGGAAAGACATTTAATAACTCCCGTGACCTGGACAGCCTCATCTATTAAGGCATTATTTTATTTGAACTGTGAGACCAGAGTGCAGCAAAAAGACATCTGCTGTTTGACTGACAAACGGCTGGCATAACAAACATCCAGTGTGATGTGAACGATCATTACTTCTAAGGGCAATGTGGACTCTTTCTCTCCGACTCGGTTTTATCTCTGAAGGTGAATGCCTGCTCACCTGCAATATATTCTGCCTGCAAATTGGCAAATGCCATTGTAATTCTTCTCATTTTATCTTTTTCTCTTAAGCCTGAGGAAAGAAGTTATAAGGAAGAGAGAGAGATTTTTGTTTTCTCTTCAGAATCTTCTATATAAATGAAACTTAATCAAAGGGCACTGTTTATCATTTGATTTTGAAACAATTTTGCCTTTCAACATTCCCTGCACATGTCAAGAGGAATAGTCGCTTGCAGGAAAGGCAGCTGAAATATTCTCCTTTTTTTATTTATTGATTTTGTACAGCTCAGCATGGAAGTTTTGTATAACAAAACCAGCAGCTTAAGAAAGATGCCTAAGTCATCAAGAACCATTTAGGTACACAATGGATAAAACTAGAAAACCACACAAGGTTATTGTATGTGAGAGGAATATATACACAAACACCCTTGTATGCCCATGTACACTTCTGTGGAAGGGGTGAGAAAGCCCCGGGGAGCTTTAATTACCCCTGTGATGTGACAGACAGCTAGGCAGCCTGTGGGGGCTTTGCCTAGGCCTCAGCAGTGCCAGAAATTACAGACATACATCCCAAAATAAACAGTCAGTGTTGTCTCCTGCAGCTGATACACAGATGACCACTAGCTGCTAGATAAAGGCACGTTCAAATACTTAGAAAAACCCTACAAACAACACCATAAACCAAAAGAATTCCTACAACAAGCACAGAAAATGGTGATAGTACCATCATGCTATTATACTCTGCAATAATACCATTTCCTCATCAAGACAAACTATTCAGCCTTCAGCCTTGTAGTTTGTCTGCTCAGGAGCTGGATTACTGCCTCATAAAACAGTGCAATGGTGCAATTATTGCTTTGGTATTAGGCAGGTACTGCAAGGTGCTCTCGTTCTGTGTCATGTGGGACACTTTATGGTGGCTATAAAACTGATGTGGCTTCAAGTGCTTGCTACAATGATAAATTAATGAATCATGCTCTGGGCTGTGTCTAAAAAAATGGAAAGCTTCTTTTCTTGCACCATGCACTGGAGGTAGGTGAGACTGTATGCAAGTGGTGTGGATGTCAAACTGGAGGGGGAGGGCTGAGAGGAAGGTGTATGAAGCTGAGACAGAAGCATATGTTAGATACTTCACTAATGTGCATTTCTACTTAACTCTGCTTCTCATTTTCACTATGTTTCCCCTATCCCATCTTTTGGGATCAGGCACTAACTTCTGTGTGAAAGTGAGAGGGACTCTTTGGACAGGGTAGAGCTTTCCAGTTTTGTTCACTTGTCATGCTCACAGACAAAGAAGAAATCTCTGAGGAGAATGAGTGAGTATTCCACATCCTGAGATGTAGGTGGGTTGGGAACAAACACCAACATGTACCAGGATTGCTTCTGGATAAAAAGGAGTCGTACTCACTGCAAAAAAAAAAAAAAAAACACAAAAAACCAAAAACCTAAACAAAACAACTTGTCTCATTCCTTGCAGACTGGGTGGATGCAGAGGGATGGAAATGCACAAGGAAAGAGTCACACAATATACAATATTTGCAAAGTCTGGATAGAGTAGTGTTAGAGACCTTTTCTGTACATGAGCTGACTAGTTGCTGCAGTGGAAATAATACCAGTACTGAAAGTGTATTTGGATTGAAAAGTAATGGCATCACATGCTGAAGGGACAGGTAAAATACAGCTGAAGTAGGCAAAAGGAAAACAGACCAAGGTAAGATAGAAACTTCCCTACCATGTTTGGTTATCAAGGATATTAGCTACTTTCACAGACTTGAAGAAAGTGATTATTTGGGGTCCTTCCCCATCTTTTCCTCCCACACAGTTTTAAAAAATCCGGAAGAAGTTGCCCACCTTCTTCCCCACTTCCCCCAAAATATCAGATTCAAACATTGTGACAATCACACATTTATTAATTTCTTTAAGCTTAGTTTTTAATTGCACACTATCTGAATGGGCATTGAAACACCATTTATCAAGAGCTGAAGTTGATTTCACGGTAAATAGAAAACAGAATCTAATAAAGTGGGAATAATTTTAAAAATTTTGCCAATTGAAAAACCCTGAGTGATTAAAAACACCCTCAAGATTTTTAAGCAAACATAAAAGGGTAATTTTAAGAGTCTAAAGCTAGAAAATGAAATATGCCTTATGCTTTCAAAAAATTTCTCTTTTCTATTTTAATAAATCAAAACAAGCCAAAGAGTAAAAGTGCAGGTGTTTCAGATGAACGAGTAACTAAACCATCTTTGAGATCTGACCTTCACATCCATAGTTTAAAATGAATGCTTGTCAACTTTATATGCTTGCTTAACTTAAAACTCATTCAAACACTCCCGATCTCTTAGCTACAACGTGCATAAAGGTTTTAATGGCATTTATTGATCCTGGATGCATTACACCCGGAGATGTCACTACTTATAAGGAAAGTAACAAGTTACTGTAAATATGCAAAGTACGTGTTTATGAGACAGGGCTGGCTCAAAGCTCCTCAGAAATGTAAGCAGATGCAGTTTTGCTGCCAAAGGATGAAGAGGAGATGGTGCCAGACTGAAAACAGACTTACCCTGCTAAATGGGAGAGGAGAGGACAAAGGCATGCACCCGGGATGTCCAGGTACCCAAAAAGCTGGATCTGCCATGGCAGCCACTGCTTGAGGAGTGGTGTGGAGGCAGTAGCTGACATTCTGGGAAAATTGCTCCCTCCCACACCCATGTGTGCCCCTTTATGGCCTCCCTGCTACATTCAGAACCCCAGTGCCACCATCGCAAACTTCATTTGAGTCCAGCCTGCCCAGGAGATGGCAAGGCAGGGGCAACACCAACTAACCCAGGGCCTTGGACTGGTCCTGGAGTGAAACACGGACAACATATAGAATTTACAGTAGCAGATAGATTGGGTTAGTGTTTTGAAAGATGAGAGAATCCTCTGTGGCATTTGAGGACAAGCAAATGACAGTTTCACAATCTGCTTTTCAGTTTTCTTCTGTAGGACCCAGGTAAGTGACCTCTCAAGCTGTCTTAATATCCAGTTACCCACAAGCTCAATACTCAGCCTTTAGACAGACCTTCTATTAGTTTAAACACAGTGTAAGCCCCTCTTTTCTCCACAGTTCTTATCTACAAATCCTCTGAGAGGAAACACGGTGCTCAGGCATTTCAAAAACCACAGTAAACTTGACCCCATGCTTGGATTGTGTGATTCCCACCACAGGCAAGTGCTTGCAGGACTCAGACCTCACTTTTGAACCACTTAAAACACCACCTAAAATCAAGCAATACAAGGTAATCATCAATTACATTCAGGTATAAGCTTCCATTGGCATGAGGATTTCTTCTCCAGCTTGGTGCCTGGTTCTCAGGTGGTCTGAAGGCACCACTGCAGAGGAAAGGATGTCTGGTCACCGGGCCTCCACAATTCTTTGTGAGTCCAAACAGCATCACTGAGAAACTGAGCTGACATGCAGCATGGGAAACCTCCACAGCAAGAGGGACCCACTGCACTGTGGAAATGGCACAGTGAATGGAGAAATTGCATTCATGGAGCCTGTTCTTGATGAATTTTTTTTTCTTTTTTTTTCAGGAGCAGGTAGTTACTATAGAAATTGGTCCATGGTTTATTCTTTTAAAGTCAATCTTTTAAAGAAAAACTGGTGGCCTCCTCTGCATTCATAATTTCCAAGAAATGGGTTATACGTGATTATACCAAACTAAGTTTCAACTATGCAATTACCTCCTTCACTAATTAGTGACTGGAAATACAGACTCTTATGGTCAGTTTACCTGACTTTTTCTCCTTCTTGCCCATCTTTCTTTCTCATTGCTACTAACCCCATAAGATTCTTCTTGGCAATCATTCCCTGTGGTTGCCCTTGTTGCATGCATACTTTCTCTGCCTCAGAAAACAACAGCACCAGAAAACCCTATCACAAATCAAACCTCAGTCTTCTGAGAAGAGCTAAATTTGGTAAATGCTGAATAAGCAGAAGTAGACAAGACTTTATTTTTTTTTGCCACTATGTATGTTTGATGATTATCATGTCTGATTAAAAGAAACTTACACATTATGGACCTGAAAATGACCTTTTTGATCCCTTCCCATGGGTGTGAATCTTTGCCTGCTTTCTTTCTCCATCTCTTTGCTGTCAAACTCGTGGTTGAGGAAGAGGTACTAACACAGCTCACTTCACTGCTTTGCTCTGACCTTTAGGTAGATACTATCCATGCATGCAAATAGGGAACAGGACATTAATCAGCTGAAGGCATTGAGGTTTACTCTTCACCGTAAAATCAATGCTTAGACACTAGGAGTAAGTCTGATGGGAATAACAATCTAGTGTAACTTTTCACTTATTTCATGTCCACTACTAACATTGCCAATGAGAAAACACTGTTTCAAACTGAAAGACAGCCCACTCAGAAATTCAGTTGCTCTGTTGATCAGAATGTAACCACAAAAAATTACTAGCTCTGTCATGCAATATTTATTGTTTAAAAAAACCCCAAAACCCAAAAATATTCACAGTCACTTCTGTCTATGTCAAATTTTAGAAAGCCAAAACATGCTGTGAAAACTGACAAGCCCTATAGGAATTATTCACCAATTAAAAAACCATACAAAATTAGAAAGAACAAGCAAAACCCCAAAGTAAAAGTATTAACTAAAGCACTAAAAGGTAAGGGTTGGGTTCACAAACCTGTGCTAGTTGCTGTAAGCCTTTCCAATGAGCAAAGCAGCTGGGGACATAGTTGAAACTACTGACATCAGTGAAGTTGTGCCTTCTCCCACCTAGTCCCAACTGGGACCATGAGACTGATGTCAAGTGCTGGGGCTAGAAATTCTGCTCTCGTCTGATTCATTGCCATTCTGTTCCTTTTATAAATTTCCAAGTGCAACCTACTTTCAGCCTAGCTGTACCTGCAGCTACCATCAGCAAACCAACCTCTAATTTACATAAATTCACTAAATGGCTAGATGTAAATCCTTTGGTGGTAAAAACAAACTTTGATTTGTAAAGTGCCAAGCACACAATGGATAATGGGAAAGAAACTCTCCTAATCGCATCCTACACGCTAGAGATGAACAAAACCTGAACAACACCCTTGACATATAGTTTGCATAAGAACCAGTCACCATCCTTTGTAAAGCTGTATATATTGATCTTCCCTCTTTACTCTTCTAACTGAAAACCCTAAGACAACCTGTCCCTTGAAAAAGGTTTGAAATCACCTATATTTTATGTTATATTACCCTCTGTACAGTGGAAGCTGTGAAAAACTCCTTTGCAAGTGCTTCGAGTTGGCTGCAGATGTTACACGCAGCCCTCCCTCTCTCCTCTCATATGAATGCAGTTTATTTACACAACACACAATAAATCATACATCAACAAGTAGATTTTTAATGAATAGAACAGCTTTAGAAATTGAACTTCCAGAATGATTTGTATGTTTTCTGTTTATTTTCTAGTACATCTCAACCTACCTAATTCCATTTCTAATCTCACAAATGTTGTTATCAATGTATTATAATTGAGGTTATGAAAGTCAGCTTCTAACCTATTCAGAACAGTCAATCTGCCTTAAAATATTTCTGTTTGGAAACAGGCAAAATCTCTTTCAAGAGGTGACATCCCTTTCATTGCCTGTTTTATGTAGAAGCATGCTCCATTTGGGCTCCAGGAAAAATGACAGATAAAAGGGAGAAATATAATTATACATATACCTCCTATCAAATTAAAGCAAAGCAAAACAAATAAGTGGGGTTGGTTTCAATTGTGTGAAAACTACTATCATATTCATATGTTTTAAGAACAGCAATAAAAATGTCTTCAAAGATATCATATGTTATTTGATTTAGACTCAAAGCTTGAAAAATGGAATAATTTATAATGTCATTTTATTACTGAAGAGTGTGCACTACAAAGAGATATGATGTGCCAAATTAAATGGCCCAATTCACTTGTTAAATTAATTAGGAACATAAATGCAAAAGCTCAAAAAAAAAAAAAAANAAAAAAAAGGATAGCAGAAGAGAGGTGAGTGAGAAGAGAAAAGCTAACCACTACATTTTCTTGCAGAATTTTGGAGAAACTTTCATGAGCAGGATAGCACCCTGGACTCTGCAGCAGCCCTGTGTGGCCCACTTCCATCTTCCGTGAGAGGTATTTCATGAAACGAACATGTGAGACTCATCTGTGTCCAGGCTGTGATAGTTACGGCTCAGGCCTCTTTCTTCAACTGGGGAAAATGCAAATTATTTAATTAGCATATTCCCATGAATTAATGCCATTAATCAGAAAAGGTCCACATGATAATCACACTGCTTGAGAGCTGATTGAATGCAGAAATCTTGAGTACAGGCTCGATGTGAACTCAGACATCTGGGCACAGCATGGGGGCACCCGGAAAAGTGCCAGGAGGAAGGAGATGCCCAGGCTGCCTTTTCCCTGCTGAGGGGGTTGAAAAGAAGGGCTCCTGTGGGTATAGGTGGCATAGCAGCTGAACTTGTGGGACCCAGCACAAGGCAATCCCAGCCAAATTTTTTCAGGCTGTTCCTCTGAAAAGATTGCAGGATCCTCTTCATCCTCCCTTCTCCTGAATCCTACCCCCTGTCACTGCTGTGAATCTGGTTGGCCAGACCTTCGGGGTGGCAAGTAACAGAGTGCTCTTTTGTTTTCTCGCAGAGAAGTGTTGGTTTTTCTGCAGAATACATCTAGGCTGACACAGTGCACTAAGGAAGGGCTTTTCAAGGGGAGTGGATGGCACTTAAAAAAAAAAAGGAAGAGAAAAGTAGGCTGGCTGTATCTGTGTGCTGGTCTGCATTTGCCTGTGAGCAGCTGGTGCCAGTCTAAGAAACTGCATCTTCTGTAACAAAAACATACAAACCAGCATTTAGGCCTTTCACTTCTTCGCTGCCTCCTGCTGCCCAGTGCAGAAGGCATTAATGAAGACCCCAGAAGCTGTATGATATCCTTCACACTGGCTGATAGATTTGGGAGCCAGGAAACAAGAGCCTATGGATGCCACAGCATGCCAATAGTTCTCTTTACCCCCAATGTACTTAAATACCAAGTCTCATAGTGTTGGTTCATTTGTCATCCGTGTGTGCGAAGCGAAACATATTCTGGACAGAGACAGGTGGAAAGACACATTTTGGCAGAAGAGATTCCTGGTCATGTTTTCTCGGGTGGAAACTGAGAGGAATGTACCCAGAAATATGGCATTCACCAATATGTTTGCTTCTCTGCTGCCCAAGGTCAATCTGGAAGTAAGGGTTTCCTGGCTGTTCTCGGTTAACAAAGATGTTTAAAATGTTAATGACCGTCAGTGTGGTTATATAAGCATTTACTCCAACAACTGCTGCCCTGGATCAAGAGCAAAGTTCATTGGAAAGAAGTGCTTTGCTTAAATCTTATGAACATGTCTGCAGCTGCAGACCCTTGCAGACAGCTTAGGTGCATCTGCCATCATGTCCTAACCTGAGAGACCTCCTATCAGCAGAACAAAATCCCCTGACTGCTGCACCCCATTGCTGCTCATCTTTGTAGTCACAGAAAGAAAAGCTCATTTTGTACATCTGGAGCTTCAGGGGTAGTCCCAAACCAAGCCAGCAGTACAGCCTTTTGAAAAAGGAAACATTTCTAGTTTTCAAACATTAAGCATGTATCCAAGGGCAAATATTGTCTACTTTTAACATGCTATAGGAACCCTATGGCAGTATAGCTGCAGACCCTAAGCCTGATTAGAGAGTTCCCTGAAATTGCCTGTATGAAACAGCCAGATGCTCATATGCTCTTTTGTCTCAATGTTTGTCTGCAACAAACAGAGTGTTTCCCTCTCCTCAAAGCGCTGTTCTGCACTGTCAGAAAAACAAATAGGGAGCGGGAGGTGAGTCACTTTTCTACATTACTTCTTTAAGGGTTGTTTTATGCAAATTGTCTCACTTCCTCTAACCTTTGAAATAACATGACTGATGAAAAGTGAGGAACACTAGAAGTTTTTATCCAGCTGGAAATACAGCCTTTAGGCATCAAGGATGACAAGGCAGAAAGACAACCAATCAATGAGGCAGTGAGAAGAGATAGTTACTTTTTCCTCTCTTTTTTAAGGTAAACCTTAACTGGAGAAGGTCACTAATCTAAAACTGTGGTCCTTGTTTAACAATTAGACATGACACAGGCAGAAAATGTGATACTGAAACCACTCAGAGAAAGGTGCTGCCTGTAATTATTTGTGCTAATAACGTCCCTTTATCTTGTCTTTGGCATTTGCTTTAAACTCAAACTGTAAGAATACAACACATAATTGTTCTGAGCTACTTAATACAATTAATGATGGAGAAACAGGTGCAAGGATGCATTTCTCCCACTCTGTTGGAATTTATCTCAATCTGTGTCCCATTGAAGTATTTGAAAAAATGAAGAAACAGCTTTTAACACAAAGAAATGTTCATAAACACAATAAATGGAGGTAATTATATCCTGTAGTCAGCCAAATTCAATGTGATTCACATATCATAGTCACTTGACTTCTCACTGGGTTTGCTCCGAATGACACATCTCTGACTTGTAACAATTTCTGTTTCAAGCTGTTATGAAACCATTAACCCTAAATGGTGGCAGCACTTAGAAGGGTGGCTGAGTGAGTTTCTACAGCAAATAGTGCTCTCATTAAACAAAATCATGGCTTGTGAGTATGTATATGGCAGGGTTTTTATTTTCCTTTTTTATTTCTTTTAGTTGTGGGTTTAGGGGTTTTTTTAATATTATATAGGGAGAACAGTTCAGTGGAGATGCCATTGTGGAAAGCTTACCATTTCCTAGGATGTCACTGACACGTCATTATTTGACCTCAAATCTCCACCCTCTGAAAGGACATTTTTAGGCTTCCCACCCTCAAGCAGCAGCAATGAACCACTTGACAGATGTCCACGGCCTGCAAACCACCTCTTACATCTAGGGCAGCTCTGGGACCCACTGCACACATATTCAGTCCTCCATATACATATCTTAAGATCTCACTGCTTTGCCCATTTCCCCCCAGCCCTACCAGTTTTCCAGTCCACACACTCATGTGAAGGTAGCAATCCTTCTGAGTCCTACCCTCTCAGCTTCTTCAGCCTTTACCCTGATCCTCCTACAGCTCTCAGGTGCTTCCTCCCTGGGCCAGCGCTCAGCTGCCCAGATGCTGGCACAGCAGCACCCTGCACGGGGCATGCACTGCCTGCCTGCAAGTGCTTGCCTCAGCAATGGTCTCAGCACTTCACACGAGCTGGGCCACAGGAGATGCTGAGGAGCATCACAGCACCTGGGGCTTTTTCTTGGACACAAATAAAATGCAGAATCCTTTCACAAATTCTGTGTGCACCCAGAGTGGTATAAGAGAACTGCAGAAAGATTTTGAGTAGAGATATGCTTGATTTAGTCTCGTTATGCCTTCCCTTTTATTCCAAAATAAATTCACAGAGAAGAAAATGGGTAAGCTGAATATTCATCAACCGCCATTTGTAATACTTTAAGTGCATCAGTGCCTGTTTACAGAAACAGGACTTGCCCTCCAGTACACTAGTTTGTCAGATGATAAACAAATGATAAGCATTTCCTTTCATTTCTAAATTAAAAATATAAAAGCTAGCCAACACTTGGGATGAAGCACAATGTAGCACTAAAGAAATTTGTTGTGACTCTCCCTCCTCCTTCAAGAGTGTGAAGTTTCTGGTATATTGAAAGTTGTTTTTGGGATTGTCTTTAAAGACTGAAAGAGTCTATAAATTTTCATGAGCAGTGAGCTATGTTGCAGTTACAGCAAGAACAGTACGTGCACTGTATGTGTGTTAAAGGCATCTGAATGCTCAAGCAATAATTAGAATACAAACTACCTATGTAGAACATTTCTTCCCCTTACACCTATCTTCTTGTTATCAGTAGCATATTGAGGACAGTAAGTAATTAAAAAAAAAAAAAAAAAAAAAGAGGAAAGGAGACAAGAAGAAGAGTTCAAGAGAAATGTAGTAAGAATTCTTCTGAAGTTGTCACCAGCTGCTGAGGGGGACTGCCTGACTGTGGTCTTCTGAGATTGATGGCCACACTAAGCTCTCTGCTTTTCAAAGTAGTGATGGGCAGCTCGGCACAACTCCAGCTGAGTGCAGAAGAAGTGGAAGAGCCCTCCTTAAAGCCTTTTCCTTGCTCCTACTAACACCAATGGGACTCTGCATAAGCCTGCCCTTGCTGGAATGTCCTCAGTGAGCATGGGGGCTCAAGTGGAGTCTGTAGGTCAATGCTAAAATCTGCAGTTGTGAGATGAACATTGTCAGAGGGCACAAGAGAGTTTGAAGCCCCAGCAGGATCAGTCAGAAACACATACAAATTCTGTGGAGAGTACTTTAAGGGAAGAAGATCCATGCATTACTCACTGAAAACATGTATAATGCTGATTTTAAACTTTATGTTTAAAAAATAAAATCGTAACACACAGGTGTTTTATCCTGCATTTACTTTGACTGCCACCTGTGTCTTCTTTGAAATGGTATGAGTCCTTGGGGCATGATCACAATTAAACAATGAACTGGTAATTATATACTCATTTCTGCTAAGGTGTATGTTCATTTCAGCTGAAGTGTTGGGTGTTTATTACAGTGTTAAAGTAAATGTTCTCATGCTGACTTCACACAGTAAATGTACAGTGGATTATTTTTTTACCATTTTTTTTTAAAGATGTGACTTGTAACTCCTCTCCCTTAGGGACAGACAGTGCCCAAGCAGTATCCACATATTTCCTGTAACATTAAAACAGTGTTGGTACAGAAGTGAGATGATTACATACATACTTAGTCTCCCTTCTCCCATGGATTCTAATACATCCTCAATATTAAGGATTCAAACTGTCCCACTGAAGTCAGTGCTATTCTTTGCATACTTAAAAGTACAGGAAGTCTATTGATTCAAATTAAGGTGACCTGGTTTCATACCAGGATATTTCAGTGTTGAGCGTGACTGAATTCTGATGCTGCTCTCTATGCATATTCATAGTTCTTTGCCTCTAGGTCTTACAATGTCTCCTAAACAGGATAACATAATGAGAGCATCCTAAAACATGTCTGTTTCTTAAAAACAGCAACTCTGACCAAAGAATGCCAAGGTGCCTGGCAGACAGTTACAGTTTAATGGATGGTTACTCTGTCTGGCCTTCTGTTCTGGGCTACCTCTGTGAAGGTGTTGGCCTGACAAAGTTCAGCACAGAATTGGGCAGTACCTCCATTACAGTGTGGTCGGCAGTTGCATAAACACACAAGTGCAATCCCACTGTGAGCTTCATCTCACTTGGCCTAAGAGCTGACTACATTTTCTCTTTGGGATCTTGTCTGTGTGGAGCTCATTGTGAAACAATGGCATCAAAGGATTTCAAATACCCGCCTTAGCAAGTTAGTACCACACTACTGATGGTGGAGCCCCGCGGGCTTTGCCTAAAGGATTCGTCGGATCACAGCAAAGGAAAAGCTTTGTCACAGGAGTGCAAGCCCTGCTTGCAGTCCCAGTTGAACAGCTTAGATACTTCAGAGTTATCTGGGCTGGTCTCTGCCAGATGCCCAGTCTCTCTTGGGAAATGATTGCTTTCCTTCCTTCTCCTGAAAAGCCTGGCTTAAACAAAGACTGAATTTTAATGCGAGAGGGTTCTTGATCTCAACTCTGAGAGAGGATGGATACAGTTCAGCTCTCTGAGTACAAGGAACACCCAAATTCGTACTCCCGATGATTCCCTTTAAAGTGGCCAAAGTTATTTCACTGTTTCTCTGTTAGATATATAAAAAAAAATTAACCCATCTAAGAATAGAACATTTGTGCCAGAAAAGTTTTTTTCTCCTCCTCAATTAGAAAGTAAATCTATTAAAAGTATGATAAAAACTCCAAAATGAAATTCAACTTTCAGGGGTTTGATGGAACACCAGCACAGGCCACCAAACAGTTTGTGTCTGCTGTGGGAGTAGTTTGGTTAGGTTTTGTTTTACCTTCAGTCAACATCAAGACTTTTTATATTCCTTCCCCTACAAAACACATTACTTTCAGCTATCCCTAGATGCATATTTATCTCCTTTTACATGGCTACTCAGATTTTAGGTCAGTAAAGGATTTTTAAGAACACTGTGAAAATATATAAAAATGGCATAGTTAAAGTAGTCTGCCTCCCTAAACTGTCCTAGTCCTCAGGCTCCAAACCAACACATCTTGCCTATCATTACCTTTGCCTTGTAAGCAAAGCCTTGACAGCCTTATGAGAGCTCTTAAAGCCACCCAAGCCACCCAAATTAGAAGTACATGTCTCACTGGAGTGGTGCCATTTAACTAGTAAATGCCTAGAAAGCCTTTCTTGATACCCACAGATGAAAGGCATGGTGATAGTGTGAGGCATTACTCTTATTACCTGCAGATGGTAAGAAGTTCTCCCACAGCTACTGTGTGTATACCATGAAAATCTGAAGGCTGGCAAATTTCCTGTAGCATCACAAAAGAAGCTGCAATGGTCTTCAATTTAGTCTGGCTCAATAGAGGCAGAGTTTTAAAGGGCCTTGAAAAACTGCAATAAGCAGCATTTTCCCAGTAGATCCAGAGAAATCTACATAATCTATCTTGATTTGTTAATTGCCTTAGTGTCAGACCTTCAGCTAGTGGTTTCAAAACCTCTGTTCTGCTAAGTATCCTCTTCTCACGCTCCAAATACTTCACCGCTACTGTGAAAAAAACCTCTCTGATCTTTCTGTCATGCCATTAGCTCCCCAAATCTCTCCATGTGGCGTGACCTCCAAACCTCATCCCTTGGATGCCACAGTAAGGGAAGCCTGTGCTTGGATTGGGATGGATGCACAGCCCCAGCACGGCAACAGAGAGCATGGCATGGATATTCCTGTGAGCACAGGGCTTTGGGGGTTTTGTGCTGCTTGCTGCAGCACAGCTGCAAGACTCCTCTTTTGCAGCCCACATCCAACATATCAGGCAGACAGTCAGTGAGTCCTGCAGCAGACTGACAAACTACGTGCAATGTGTCCCGTCCTGGAGCTCAGGACAAGCTGGACTAAGTGGGGAAGGAAGAGGAAGCAGTCAAATTCTGGAGCCAGACCTTGGCTGGAAACAGATTCCCATTGCTCCTTTAGGAGCATGGTGCTGCCCGGAACACAGGCACCATCTGATTTGCACAGCCCTTAAGACAAGGAGATAAGACAAAATAAAGTCTCTGCATAATGTGTTTTGTGGTCCAGGTGTACCTGAAATAATAATGAAGAAGGTGTTAATGTTTTAATTGAGTTCAAGTCTTTTATCCCAAGTTTGTGTGTATTTCTTGCTACTGTGAATGCCACCCACATCCTTTCTGTAGTTGGCCAAATGGCAAAAGGCAATCCTGCTAAGAGGTAAAGATGAAGTGATGAGAGCAAAACGTGGACCAGCATCCCTGGAGCTTTAAGTGCCTCAGGGTTTTTCTTTTTTTTCCCCTAAAGTTTAGGGCACAGGCATGATTTAATTTTGTCTCACAAAAAAATTGAAATAAAAAGAGGACAAACTGGTTATGCCCTCTATTGGTACAGAAAAACATTATTTTGGCTTCTCAGGCAGTTAAGATACACATGTTTTTAAAGATCAGCCCCATGTAGAAAGCGATCAGACTGATCTGATCTGGCCTGGAGAGCTCTGATGGCAGCATGAGAGGCAGCTTGGTCTAGTGGACTGAAAGGCAACAATTCCTGAGGTCTAATCCTGGCTGACACAGAGCCACTGTGTGGCCTTGGGCAAGCTCCTTAAAAAGACATGTCAGGTTAACTTAGGCCTAAAATTAAAGTTTTAAAAATATACGTATTTGCAAATACTTACATCAGTAGAAATGAATGTCACTTTTTAAAATTTAATTCCAGTGGGGAAGGGAAGAGAAGCAATATTTCCAGTTAGTGGACTTGGAGATCTTTTTTCTGTGCTGCAGCCTCAGTACTCAGCTAGAGATAGTGTCTGAAAAAAAAACTGGTCAAAAATTTCTTCTACAAAGTAGAAGAACTCTGCGGCTGTAGGACAACACAACCTTGATTCAGAGAGCTCTGGAGCAGTAGGTGCTTGTAAGTGTTAAAAACTCATTCTCATTCAAGGAACACTAAGTATTAATTAAGTATATGCTAAGCAATAACTGCAGCTAAAGAATGAGACTCTGCTCTCTGGTGAGTGCTTTCCATCACCCTTGCCAGCCTGAATTAGAAGCAAACTTTCAGAGCTGTGCAACTACATCCAAGGGCAGGCATAGGCAGTGTTTTAGAGATTATAGAGGTGTTTAAGATGATTTAAGCCCTGTGTGATACTAACTTGTTAATATTTATCAAGTCACTACAGCTTCCTATGATTCTGTTTTTCCCCAAACTGCTTCATTATAATGACCGCTCCTGCTAGACCAGCCAGCACTGAATTATGGATGGCCCTTATTTAGGCAGAGTTTGGATCTGTGAGACATCTCAATTTGTGCGGCGATATTACCGCAATGTTACCGCATTCCCTTAAGTGGTGAAACTGCCTCAGATAATGCTGCTTGGTTCAGTGGATTTTGGGTTGCTCTGGAGTGGAATTTTCCTCCCTTACTGGGAAGAGCAGCCTTTTGGTATTGCTTACATGACTCTCTAGCTCTTGGTCTTTCTAGAGGAAACTGGGAATTTGGGGAGGTGGAGAGGATTTGCCTTGGGAAAGAGGCCAAGCCTACTGCCTTGTAGGAGTCAGGAACAGCTGCAGGTGGCCTGGTATCCACAGCTAATATGAAGAGAAAATTAGCTGCCAGACAGGGAGGCATTCAAGGAGTTAATACCTCTATATGCCTTACAGGTACAGTGGAAAAAACAAAACCAAAGCGAAAGTCCCATCATTGGATAGAAACCGGTTATGAGACAGAAATTAAAGAGCAGAAATAATGGTCAAATTAAAATGTGTCAAAAGTTGTCAGTGACTGCACAAAGCCCTGCAGTGAGGCAGGTTAGTTCATATTATCCATGAGAGATCTAAAAATGATTTGCAACGTGGCAAAAACCTGCAGATGCCACAGAGTTACACGGAATAATTAGGACTAGAGGCTGTACGGCACTCCAGCGACATGCAATAAAGCTGGGTAAACTCAGAGCACAACACATAAAATGCAAGGTAACACAAATTATGACAAAGCATTTGACCTACCTGGGTACACTGCTGACTTTTAAATAAATGGTAGTAATTCTGGAAGATGATCCAGGCATCACAGAAAATTCATTGTTCTATGCACTCTTGTGACCTTTATGTCAAGAAAATTCATTAGAAAAGGTGCTTCAGAAGTGGGGACATGGGTATCAACACCTCAAAAAAGCTTTGGAAGAGGAGAAAAAGATTACATATTTAACTGAAAGAAAGGTAACGAAGTAATATGTGATGACTAATGGCTTACAGAAATTAAATCAGATAAACCCTCTATTCTTAGACAAGGCTTTCAGTGAAGCTGAAAACAATGCAACAATTTGATGCTTTCAGTGAAGAATTCATTGCTGGAAAAAAATAATTGAGGCAAAGAAATGTTTGGGACTTCATTTAAGATATACTCAAGTTCATACCCTTTTGCAATTGTATTAACATTGCTATTGAGGAGATACAAGCATTGATATCACAGGACATAACCTAACAGCCAAAATGTTCAATGTTAGGAGAGACTTTCTCAATGAACAAGTTGTTTCTAAGCTGTTCATGACTCTGTTCCTCGCATTTCCCTTTGGAATATAATCTGTTGTCCATTTCTCGTTATGTGGATGATGAGGATCACTATATTAGGTCAGAACACGTCCTGCTGTTTTAATGCCTGAAAGCTGTTAAAAGCACGAGCAGAACCACATTGAAACGCACTAATTTAAAGGCATCTCTCTTTAGCCAATTATCTCGCACCAAAGAGCAGTTGTTAAATATCAATAGAGATTTCAATTCATTTTTCTCAGAAAAAGACACAGAAATGGTAATATGAGACTTCTGTTTTAAATGCACTGGGACAGTAGGGGACAGGTGTTCAGCACATAAAAAAAAAAAAAGCGGCAGTTAGAGAGTGTTGCTCTAGGCACAGTTTCATCTACCTGACTCAGCACAAATGCCAAAGTACGATGGAGAAGTGAAACAGAAGAATCAGCTCTGTGCTGCCTGGGGTCCGTTCACAGGGCATGAGTATTAGATTGCCTCTTCTTTTAATTAATGTTTTCCCTTTTGACATTACACTGGAGACTGTGACTGAACTTCATTCCTCAACAGCAGCCTATGGCAATCAACAGAGTTCTCTGGGAAAACAGTCTGCTCAGAAGTGCTTAGCAGAAACTAGGAGAAAAATGGATGGAGACGAAAAGATTCTACAGTAGAGCATTTATTTACTGCAGACTATTCCTTGAATTTAGCCCCTTCTCCTGACTGCGGATAGCCCACAGGGACATGATGTATGAACTGATCTGTCGTTCAAATAGTGCCCTACAGATGCTTGGTTGGAAACACATTTCAGCCAGGCAGTTTTTCATCAGCTAAACATTTAAGGTTTAGCTAAACTTACCTAAACCTTTGAAGTTCATTACTGAAGTGACTCTGTCAGTCAGTACAGCCATGTGGTGGCATTTGTGTCCTTGACTGGCTCATATATTTAACCAAGACAAAAAGGTCTCCTGGAAAGCCAAGAGACAGCAGCGAAACTGTGCTGGGGCTTTCATTTTCTTCAGAAAGAGGGGGTTTAGAAGAACGAACATGACACTCCAGGAAAACAAGGAAAACAAAATATCAGCACAAGTTTTTTGAAATCTTGTCTTTTTCCCTTATGTAAGAATATCCCACCAAACTGGGGTACTGCCATATGGCATTAAGTGCCTCTCCATGATTTACGTGCTTTTGGGATAGTGTCTATTTGCTATTCTTACATGCTCTGCTGAGCATAATTTGCTTCATGTTTTTGACATCTATAGTATCATTTTGATTGGAGGGTATGTCCACCAAAAGCCGCAAAAGGGTGTCACATGAGTGCCATGTGTCCTCCTAACTGGAGAGTGAGAGCCAGTGCAGGTCTGGAAGCTATTTATCTTAAGGTCAGAGTGAACACAACTAAAACTGGCTGCACTGATTACCAGAGATATGTCCTGATGGATGGCAGTGCTGAGTTAATTGTTGGACCCAAGGATCTTAGAGGTCTCTTTCAACCTTAATGATTCTATGATTCTATTTTAAACATTTCAGATCTCTATACTTTTGGCAAAATCACTCAGCCACTTGTGTCTGAAACAGCCTGAAACAACATTCAAAAAAAAAAAAAAAAAAAAAAAAAAAAAAAAAAAAAAAAAAAAAGGGAGGTCTCCTGAGAAGTCATTTACCTTTTCCTGGCAAGATCAGTTCACAATTAAGTGTCTTTCTTCATTATATCCCTTTTTCCTTCTGCTTATGGTCTTGGTGATGAAAGGGGTAGGGAATGTGACACCCTTTTCAGCGGTCTTCCTGATTTTTGGCTACTCTGATCTTTCATATTAGAAATCCTTCATCCTGCAAGAATTTAAAAATAAAATCTCTTGTTCATGCTGAAGATCTGGTTTTCTGTTTTGTATCTCTCAGAAAGTGTCCTTTGGTGACATAACCCACAGGTGTTTCAGTGAGTAGCTGTCTTTTTTGTCCTAGTTTTGTCTTAATTCTTCCTTTGAACTACAAGCTCTGAACACAGCTTTGAGCACAAATACTGGACACTCATCTCACCAAATTCACACAACTGCAGAACCTGAGAGCAGATTATCTGTTGTTGTTAAAGACCAAGGAGCCCATTACCTTAGCATTTTTTAGCAGAACCCCAAAAAGGAACTGTCTTTCGCACACACAGTTCTGTGCCCCATGAGGCAAGTTAAATTTCTTCTGCTACCTACAACAGAATGTAGCTCAAGACACCCATCATTTGTTTTCTTGCTTAAAATATGATGCAAGATTGCAAGGCAGAACCAGTTTAAGAATCAGTCCTAAACTGAGGGCTATGTACTCTGTTTTAGAAGCATTGCTTTGTTATCTGTAGAACTTTTGAAGCGAAAATAGATTCACACAAAAAATATCAATCAATTCTAACTCAAAATTACATATAAAAGTAAGAGATTTCCACCTGTCCTGTCTCCACTACACTTCTTAGCTTCAAAGTCAGAAAAATATTAAAAGTCAGAGAAAAAATAACTTGGTTAACATAACTGTTGCTATGATTATCTACCAAAGTGTTAAATTCAGTTTCAAACGTTGTAAAAGGATATGAATTTCTTGCTTTGTATACATTTATATACATAAAATTGTACAATATGTGAATCACAACATGGTGTTTTGTCCCCTTTTCACCCTTCACCTCAGCAAACACAGATTAATCATTTGGATCCCAACCAGAATCTCGGTCCTGGCTGTTCATATACTGGGTATTGATACTGACCCCATTCTTACTTTCTATATTAACTTGTATGGTTTGCTCCATCTTGCTATTTCCTTCAACTTTACAGCTCTTTCTTGCTCATCTTCCTATTCCCATCTTAAGAGGGGTACATTTGTGTGCATGGAAAGAATGTCAGCTGAAGCCTTGGGGTGACACCTAAGAATTGTGTTGAAATAATATTGTGAATTTCCCAAGCAAAGCAGTTAGAAATGCAGCAAAATTGAGCCTGAGCCTGCTTCCATTAAAATAAAAGAAAAAACTCTTGAAGGAAGAGGAGGATAAAGAGAAGAGAAAGGTTACTACAGACAAATCACAGATTAAAACATTTTGGTTTTTATAATTCCAGTTACATTGCACCATAATCCATTAATTACAATCATAATAATGTGTTTACATGCATTAAGATTGGACCAGCATCACATTGTAACCTTCACCCAACAGTTTTACATTTAGGTTTTGTGGTGGTTTGAACCTGGGTTGATGGACAATCATTTGGACCAATAGCGCTTTCCGAAATTTGCTTATTTAAGCCATGGGGACACGCAGGAACTTCCCTTTTGGTGTTCGAGCCTCCCACGGGGAAGGGGGGGAAAATGGGCCCCAGGCCCATCTCAAGGAGTGGCCCCGGGCCTCCCCTCCCCTGGCGCTGGGGCACGGGCCCCCGGGTGGCAGCAGGAGAACCCCCACAGAGCCACCAGCAGCCGAAAAACAACCATTAAGCTGCTGCATGGCCGATGGCACCCAGAGCAGCTTCTAAGGACTGGAGAGCCTCCCCCCCCNGCTGGCAGTGTAAAAAGACTGCAAGATTTATGGGAGAGATTGTTTTGATAGCAGCAGAATTTTCGGGCAGGTCTGTTTGCCCTTTGAGCAGTTTGAAAAACCACGTAAAGCAAAGGAAAACCTTTTTACCTTGAATAGCGGAAAGACTTACGAACTGTAATACTGACCTAAAATCATTGTTTGTTATCCTTTGTGTGAGTTGGGTAAAAGGGGGAGGTGCTGGAAGAAAAAGGGGGTTTTTGCTTTAATTCCTTCTTATTTCTTTTTACTTCCAATTCTATTAATAAACTTCTTTATATTCTTTAAAGTTTGGTGCTTGCTTTGCATTCCTCCTAATTCTTATCTCAGAGAAGGTAAAGAATGCAAACAAACCCACTACAGGTTTGAAACATCTTTTGCACCTGGACCTAGCTAAAAGAAGTTGACATTTCTTGAGGGAAAAAGCACCAAGGTAATGAACTGGGTTGCTGTTAAGTGAGCATCTACCTTTTGCACACAAGATTGTGAATTTCACCCCCAGGTGTTCTCTCACTGAGTCAACGCACATGTGAGCTGCAGCTAAATGCATCCATGTTCATCTGGTTGAACACGGTTAATTCTATATCACCTATTTATGGAGTTATTTTTAATTTTCAACAGTGTTGTGGTTGTGTAGTCCCCTCTATCACAGTGAATAGCTCAATAAAACCACCAAGAGCCAAGAAATGGCTGTCAGCTATTTTTTACTTCCCTAACAGCAGGGCTCTTCTTTATTTTTCAGATAAAATTAATGGATGCAGTTTTTCTGCTGCCTCACTTATAAACAATTTGGTTTAGCGGCTGCTAAAAAATACTTGCAAAACATCATTTAGGGAGCGAAAGTAGAGTATTTATGCAATATAGTGTTTATATCTTGTGGAATGACAGACACGCTGTTTAAGGAGATGTTGCTTTTCTCTCAGAAGTTAAGCACTTGGTTATACTCTATAGTTATTCATTCACTTGGTGGTAGTTGTTACTTAAATACCTCCTGTCTAATCTCTGCACACAGACTTGTGGGCTTGGAAACCAGCAGAGATGCCTGGTATCATTTGCTGAGAAGTAACAGCAGCTTCTGGCTCACTCCACCACCAGGGCAACCCAAGTATCATTGATGTGGTGGTTTTTTTCATATTCAAGTAATCAGTCCTCTTTCCTTTGGTTATTCCTTCCCTATTGAATGATTCTGTCAGTTTTGTTTTATGTCTTGTTCATTTAGTTTTAGAATCACATGTATATATGTATTCACCTCTATTAACGCACATTTTCCAAACACATATAATTAATGGTAGGGAAGTCATAAATGTCCATTGGGCTTTTACAAATTATCTACAAAGTTGCACCTGCCAAAGTTTGTCTCATTATACTCAAGAAAGCATTAATCTAGTGTAAATAAGAGGAGATTTATTGCCCTTAGTGTGATTAAGCCATGAATAGCTAGGGTGGAAGTGATGTTTGTGAAAAGGCTGTTGTTTAAAAGAATACAGTTGCACTTTTGATACAATCTTCCAAAATACCTAAGTAAGGCTCCAGTTAACCACATCAAAGATTGCAGAGAAAGACAGATATGGGTAGGAAAGCAAATGAGGGGAAGTTTGGAGTGACTGGGCTATCAGGTTGAAAAGGAGCAATGATAAGGGCCAAAACAGGGTTGGATCACCTGAGCATGTGTCTCTCCACAGACATTGAGATACGTCTTGTTTTCTGTTGGTTTCAACAGAAAGTTAAGTGAAAGGGTAACTGCATGAAAATATAAATATTCCTTCTGAGAAATAATCTCCTTTTACTAAGAAGACAAATCAAATCCCTGAGCATTGAATCATTTAACAGAACATCATGATTTCCATGGGTTGTTCCGAGGATAGTACAGCATTTGAAAACAGATCAAGTTGCTTTTAGTTTACAAGCTGTCAGTCCAGATCCACATTCTTTTTAATAACAATAAAAAACATGTTCAGTTTCTCTGGCTTTTACTTTTTATTTTTGTTGTGTCATAAAGACACAATTTGGACTGGATTTTTGATGTTTTCTTTCCCCTTAAGCACTTCTGCAGAAAAAAAAAAATGGTTTAGATTTAGCAACAGCATGTTATTAAGTGTAGTTTGCCTGCTGTCCGTATATGCTTTAATGCATAGCTGCAGAGGCATCACTCTAAGACAGAAACTTAAAAGTTAGAAACTATATAGCACCCAAGATCCTCATCTGGTGTAAATTAGCACCTAAACAGAATGCTGATTTATACAATTTTTATCTTCCTTATCCTGCATGTTTGTCTCAGAATGGGTTTAAAAATAACGGATCTGAATTTCCATTCCTCCCTCATTTACCTGTTAGGTACTTAAGTATCAACTAAGTGTGTAGAGAAATAGACTGAAAAACGGTAGTGATCTGTAATAAATGGGAGTATTGGAACAGAAAGCAAATCCCATGAAATGCTAATGATTTTTAATGCTGGAGGTTATCACTTCTCACTGCCTGTACCTAATGCTTTTGCTTTAGTTGAACACCAAGGGGAAGGCATGAAGTAACAGACTACTTGGTGGTCTGGAGAGGATAAGAGCAATAGCAGAAAAGAGAAGACCTCCTAGAGAAGGAAATTTTCATTGTTGTTAGCTTTGCTAATGAAACTAGTTGTGAAATAGCAAATGTGGAACCTTTGTTCAGCATTTATACCTCTAGGAAGGAGAATAGTGTGAAGAACAGTAAAAGCAGAGGTTATCTGCTTTTCTAGGAAACTCCTCTTGCTCGGAACAAACCAGCTGGGAAACGGGATTTCACTGTAAACAGCTGTTCTCAGAGTCTGCATTTCAATCACTCTTCTGTGGGGAGTACAATACATTCATATGCCGGCTGCAAAAATCTACTGGTATTACAGTGTGCTTCAGTGTATTTGCAAAATGGAAACAAGTACTGCAAAATGCATGTTTTAAGGTCCCTGCAGGAACCCAAATACCAGAGAAGAATACCAAGAGAACTGGATCTTGCCGTGAAAGCTAGTATTAGAAATGCAAATAAGAGGTATGTGGCAAAACAGCAAACTGACATTTCTCAATAACAGTGAGGATGGCCTTTGTCTCCAAAATACAGGTAAAATTAAGTGAGTCTGAGAGAAAGATTCCCACAGTTCCAGCTCTCCACCTTCCATCCCCGTCATTTATACTTGCTAAAATAAAGTTTGTAGAAAGTTAGAGTGTTCATTAAAAAATATGACTCTCAAACATCTAGCCCCTAGTAAGCACAAGCATGCTGACTGCGTACTTGTCTGTTTTAATGCTGTAGCAGATCAAATTTTCTAGGAAAATGCAAACAACTTTAGCAGCAGGTGGCTGAAGCATAGCCTTCAGAAAGCTGTTAAGAACCATTTTTGTCGGGGAAATAAAACATGGTTGCAAGCTATGTTATTTGCACTTACTGATTCAGTGAAAGGAGTTTCCTTATGTTTAATTCAAATTCTAGTCCTGGCTTGGACAGGCTTAGAACAATCAAGTTTTACAAATCCATGTGTTTATGGGACTCTAGTGGTGGTTGTTCACACTGTCCTCATGTTGTTTTCAGATTATGTCTCCTCTTACTGGCAGAGACAAGAGCTGAAACAGATGAAGGGGAGGGAGGGAGCACGAGGGAGGGAAAGAAAGATTCTGGTATCCACAGGAGGGGGCTGACTATGACAGAGGGGTGTAGGGCTATGGATCAGTGGCAGATCAAGCAAACTGTGCCTCAAAGGGACTGAGAGGCAGCACCATTCTTTTAAACTAACCACCTCCACTTAATGGTACATTCAGCATCACATGTAAAATCAATACCCTAATTGCAGGCTGTATTACATCTCAATAAAGATTTATTTTTGCCTCACTGGTGAAAGAATTAAAGAAAAAAAAGTACATACATGCTTATATATTTCCTCTGCCCCCACCGTTTTGGTTTTTTTTTTCTTTTTAAGTATAATCACCACAGCTCCTAGGCAGACAGAAGAAATTACATCCCACAAACAGAAGGCTGTTCCTGTTACGGGGTGGTGGGTGCACTTATGATGTGATCAGCTTCCACTCTTCAGAGTGAAGATGTTCTTGCCTGTTACTGACATCTGTCAAACGTGGGCACTACTGATTCATGAGAATAGGTTAATTTCACAGGAAAAGGTCACTCTGAGAATGCTACAACATTAATTTGCTAATATGGTTGGGTCAAGACCCCTTCAAAACAAGGGGCCTGCCTCATCATTACTGGATATACATGATCCTGTGCGAAGGTTTCGGGTGTATTTTTGTTCCAAATAAGAAGTGCTTAGTAAATAAAACAAAACCACCCAACATACCCATCAAAGATATTTAAATTTAAAAATGAATGCAAAATCCTGTCCAGAGTTTCCTGCAGAAATTTTCATCAAAATATAAATTCTCCCCAGAGACCATCTCTTTGCTAAAGTCAGCTGTATCTTTTCAAAGTTACCAGAAGATTTTGTACAGAGTGAAATTTCTATGGTTGTGGACATTTTTGTTTTGTTTTCATTTATTTTCTCACATTAATTACTTTCACCATGGAAGAAAGAGACAAGGTAGGCTATGAACAAACAGGATCTCTGCCCCTGCCAAGCTCCTGGGCAACATGTAAGCACTGTGCTGGACAGAGAATGTCTGCCCTGTAACTGGACCAAAACAGCAGATGCCCTCCTTTTCCAGTTCCTCACAAAAAGTCAAAAAAACTTCCAACTTCCTTGTACATTTTCTAATACCTCCCTCACCAACATTTTAGTGGAGCAAGTGGCTGATGGTATACTTTCATGACAATATCAGCTAAAATAAACGCTGCTATGACTTGAGGTTTCACTAGCCTCCCTTGAGAGTGTGATGTTGGAGGGTACATAGTAAAAAGGCAGACTCAGCTGTTCACACATACGCAAAACACTTCAAAAATCCTCCCAAAAAACCAAAAACCCAGCAAAATGTTCCAGGGTTTTAATGCTGACAAGAGAATATGGAGTCAAAGACCAAATAAAGAGATGAAAACCATGTTGGTATTTCACTCCACAACACAAAAATATTTGAGGTACTCTGAAAAAAGCATTAGATAGCAGCAATGGTGCACCTATGAAGCAATTACAAATTATAGCAAGTAGTCTGCTCAGCTTTTCACCCTCCACACAGGCTGGGACTGAGGCAACAGCACAAATAAAGACAGTGCATTTAAACTCAGATGTGGAATGAGACAAGTTTTGTCAGTTTAGCTAGATGCATATATATATACATATATATATACGCACACATAGGGGTGAGACGGGTCACAAATAGTCTCCCTCTCAGCAGAGAGTCTCCCTCTCATCATCATCCTCTCAGGATGTGAGTCCCTGACCTCACATCACCACTCCAGCTGCTGAAAATTGCCCTGCCCAAGCTGGTGGCAAAGCATGCAGAACTCTCAATATTAATGAGCCATTTTTTTAAAAAGCAGCAACCTTGGTGCCAGCAGCATGGGTAGTACTTAGCCTTCCCTACAAGTGCTTTAAGATGTTCAATATCCTCCAGGGAAGGCAATGCTGCTATCAGTTATATAATTCACTCTGAGCATAGCATTTCTAACTATAGACTAATGTGGTGCAAAGTCAGCTGTGGGTGGGTAGAGCTCAGAACAGAGAAGAGATGTGGATATCACCCAGAGAGGCACCACGGTAAAGCATCAGGTTTTGTCATATGGTCTTTTACTGAACAGGTCAGGAAATGAAGATGAATTTTTAAAGAAGGTTGTGCTTGTTACCTCCCTGGACACCCTGAACCATGCCATTACAGACACACTGCTGGGCAAGAAAGAGTCACTGGGGCTGCAGTCTTTCCATGCTTTTTTAAGGCTTTTTGTAACCCTCCTGGAAAATCTTGGATACTCAGATCCAAAAAGACTCTGTGAGTCACAAAGCACACTCTGTTATGGATAAGGCACACTGTGCTCAGCTGCTGTGCCTAAAAGCTCTGTGGTCTATGGGCAAGTGGTCAAGATTTTCTGAGACAGACTGTGAAATATTCCAGGTTGATCCACTGTCCAACAGATCATTAACTTGGAAATGAGACATGGAGGGTTCACCTAAAGCATGATGTCAGAAAAGTCTGATCGATTCTAAATTATGAAGTGGGCAGTAGTAACAGCATTTTTTCACTTCTAATGTAGCTATTTTGTAAAAGGTGCATTTTCTTTATTTTTAGCCAGGACCTTTTTAGAGATATGCTACTGGGCTGATTCGTACATCTTGGTACACTTGCAAATGTAGAGCTTTTGGGGCTCTTTTGATGGCTAACAGACAGAATCATCCACATGGAGACAGGTGCAAAAGTTACAGGGCTACAATTTCCAAAAGTAACTTCTGGATGTCACTAAAGAAGCCTTGTCAAGAATTGATTAGTTGAATTTTGAAAAAAACTATCTAGGCTCTCTGTATCCAAATCCATATATTGTAGCCAAATAAATTCTAAGCTGATTATCCATCAGCTTGATCAAATCCAGTCAGAATTTAACAGATGAAGAAAAGTATAAAACTTAAAATACTGGAACATGGCAAGATAAAAATCATGTGAATTTTAATCCTAACCGCATACCAGCGGATATTCCACTCGAACTATGCTGCAAGGCTTAAGTAGTATCTACAGAAATAAACTGTTCAGAGATAGGAACAAGACAGCAGGAAAACAATCTTTCTAGCTATGTACTTTAAATTCTGTTATTATCTTCAGAAATCCTCCCTTCCTCCTTGAGTTGGAAGGAAAACACATGCTGGATTCAGATGCTAATTATCTCAAAGATTATTTCAACAAAGGCAGCAAAGCAAAAATACAGCAGGAATATCTCAGCAGAAGGTTTCAACTTAGACTGATTTTGTTCTACAGTGATTTGAAGGGTCTATTAAACCTGGTTTTGGTGATAGCTAACTGATAGGCCACTAGCACCACAAAGCCTGAAACTAAAATTATCTTCCAATTTAAACAAACCCAGACAGTCTCAGAATACTTAGAGAGAAAAAAACAGGTACCATTACTTCTTTATTTCTTCAAGAAGTCTAGTAATGCTGCTAAAAAAAAAAAACCTGAAAACTGTTCTGTTATACATAGCATGGTTCAGTACATATTCAAGAGCAATCCAGTGTGACTAGACTTCTGTGATGGATGACTAAAGTATAATGCTGTAAATTCCATCTTCTCCCCATCCAAATGGATGCTGTACAGGGACAAGGCTCTGTATGTGGTATGTCCAGAAAGGCTGCAAAATGGAATGATGATTGTTTAAACTCATCAAACTCGAGCTAAGATTATGATCAAAGGTAAAATTCTTATGAACTGATAAGAGTTTACCTCACTGAAGCACACGTGGTAAAATCAGACAGCCACTGATCAAATGCCATGACCGGAAGGAAGAACATTGCCGCAAGTCCTTATTAGGAAAATAAAAAGGGTGAGAAATCAGGCAGATTTGTCTTGGGCTTTGAAGCAGGATGAAAACTGAGCTAATACTGCAGATACAGTTCAAAATTTAAATCTAATCTAAATGTTTCCAAAGTAATAACAGAAATTATACATAAATAAAAGGTCTGTAATCAAATAAGAAGACCACACAGTGGGGCACTCAAATGGTGAGAGGAGACATTGCCTTTTCGCTGCTTGTACACAGCTTGGAACAGGAGTGAACTTGGAATCACATCTCTATCCAAGGAACTGGTCATGAGTTGTTCAATTAAAAGCTCCTGTATTCTTAAGGAAGATATCTGTGTGGTCTGAAGCAATGCAATACCAGGTAGTTGACAAACAATGTCAGTGTCATATAAATCAAAGGTGCAGAAGTGCAGTTTTTCTAAGTCTAATAAAGAGTTGTATTGAAATCCTAAGTCTGTCCTGAAAAAATCATACACACACACACAAAAAAAAAAAAAAACAAACAAANAAAAAAAAAAAATCAGTGAGATCACAAAGTCTTATTTTAGAACAACGGGCTTGATTAAGTTAAATTTCTAACAACACTTTATCCATTCACTTGGGTGCAATTACTGGGACACCATCTTCTCTCAGGCATCACATATGCTTCTGTATGTGAGAAATAAAAAGATCTCTTAGATCATACAAGGGAAGACATGAACAGTTGCCCATTCTTCTCCATGCAGAATAATAGTCTCTTATTAAGTGGCGCATGAGTTTCCAAAGCAAATTCATTTCTTCAAGTTTCTCCAATGATGAAGGAACCCCTGTTTCAGCTATAGCCCTATTGCTTGGGTAGCTAAGTGGGAAACTTAATACTTGTAGTGCTCAGCTGTACTTGTAGATCATCCTTGCTGGTCTGTGCCCTTGGCAAGAGAATAGCAGAGAGAAGGGGAATCTATTGTACATTCTCAAAAATAAAATTTTAACTGCTGACATTGGCCAATTTAAAATCAATCTTCTCCCTATTCCCTTCAGTAAAGGTAATTCAAAATACAGCAGTTTCTCTTATTTAAAATACCCTCTTCTTATTGCAGAGTATATTCTTCTTCCCAGATTTCTTCTTATGAAGAAATGACTTTTTTCTGCTCAGATACTAGAGGCAAAGTATTTATGTTCAGGCAGAGTTGAAGAATGAAGTTGCAGTCAAGAAAGTACAAATTTCAGAGAAGTTGCATGTGATTGAAAACCAGAGGTTAGGAAATTGCTGCTCAGAGCTAATGATAGTAGTCACTATTGGACTGCTTTGGCAGGTCTTGCCTCAAAGAAGATCTGTTATCTCCTTACCCAGAGTTTCTATATTTGCATACTCTTCCTACAAGAGGCCAGGGTCATGGAGTGATGTCTCACATCTTTTCGAAGGACAGGATTTTCCTTTCCTTTCTTTTGGTCCCTCTGCTCAATGTGGCTACCACTTCTATGATCCCCAAGGAGGTTAATCCACTTGCAAATACGCTGTGTCCTGGGTGCAGGGTCATGGGAGACGACGCAGTGCAGAGCTGTCCTCAGTCCAGCATGACATAACAAATCACATGCAACCCAGTGCAAGCAAGGCTATACTCTTTCCATAGTATGCTGCTCTCGAGATACACAGTGTATGCCAGTTATCCCACCAATCTTCTGTTATTTCATCTTGTAGAAAATTTACTGTAAAACCTGTATGTTTTAAAAAGAAACAGACTATAAGCAATTTTCATGTGCCACCCCATTATGGCAGATAATGAGATTTCACATTTTATTTTACTGATAATAGAATCAGGGATTTAAGTGCCCCTGTCAGAGCATACAATGAAGCTTTGTGAAGATAGGTAGAGTTTTATTACTAAAAACATAAAGCAGAATACTTTTTCTCAGAAAGTTCTGCCACAAACATATGACAACATGCCAGGCAAGAAAATCCATTTCCTTGTGCCTTAGTTTGTACTCATCTTCAACAAAAAATTAATGGCATGTGACTGCCTGATAGCTAGCACAGAATTTCTTTTTCACACAGTATGTATTAAGAACAGATAATTCTTAACACTGGAGCTTACAGAAACCATGAAGGAGTTCTAGTGCTCTGCTTCTTGCTTATGCCCTTGGGAGGAAGTGCAGAATCCAGGAGATGTTTTCAAATGAGTCTCCCATTTCCTAAATTATTTTGTAAGTGATCCTGGTTACTTCAGTTATCCAGGAGATAAAGGAAATGGAAAGGTTTGCTCTTGAGTAAAGTATCTACATCCCTTAATGACTCTAATCTTAATGAAGAGGTAAATGAGACTTTCAGAATTGGATAACTCTGAATATACTGGATAGTTTTTCATGGGTTTTTTTGGGAACAGCTTCTTGCCGTGAGAAGCCACCAGTCTATACAAGTAGCACTGTACACAAAGTGATAACAAAGTTTGACTTAATTTGATTTCCTTACCTTCTTCCATTACACGGGGTACAGAACAGCACAGCTAATTACATACATAACCATGGCTGGTTTTCCTCGAAGTGTACACTAAAGGCAACTTCAGGGAAAATAAAGACATGTTACAGTATAGAGAACTGGGCCTCCATCAATGTTAGGCCAGTCTGCTCTGCACTCTCAAGACCTCGAAATTCTAATAAACAAAGATAGTTTTCTCTGGAACAAGACTTAGTTCTTTCTAAATTTCAACTTTTAATCCCAGCAATAGAACTGTTCAACAGAAAAGGTAGGGAGGATGTATTTTTTAAAAAAAGAATAAAAGTGTCTAATTTCATGTGTTACTTTTTTTTCCCCCCCAGTAGTCAGATGCCTTGTCCTCCAATTTTAAAACACGAGGGGGGATGCAGGCCAAGGGAGGCTCCCTTCCGTACTACATGTGGTAGTTCACATTTCTGTGCACTCAGTCTCACCTCCTGGCCTTGGAGAAATGTTTTGGATACTTTTATTTTTAAATCAAGTGTCAAAAGCTAGATCACTCCAGAACCAAGGCTACAACTATGTATTCCATTTTATTTTTTTAAAAAAGAAAATACACCTAAACTAACAAAAAAATATTTTCTCTGTTGGTTACAGATCTGCTTTTAATTATTGTGCTGTAGAACTAATGCTTGCAATCAACTCTCACTCACTTAGGACTTTCCTAATTCTGTGTTCTCTAACACTGTCCTCAGTATTGATTAAAAAAAAAGTTATTTTAAAAAAATCTGGCATTTACATATCTAGACACTAGATTATTAACAGTATTTGTTCTCTAATATCTGTGAAACTAGTCCTTAATAGCCACAAAGGCTTATGGCAATTTCTCAGAGAGAAATCTTTGTCTGCATCTATTTTTATGTAAGAGATAAATAATCAAGATGAATTTAGTGCTTAAGATAAAAGGGAGGATATGATAGTTTGGTATACTCTTGGCATAAATGCTACAGTCTTTTAAAATACAAACCAACCCCCAAAATACTCCAAACATTTTAATGATGAGCTGATATTATTGCTCTAAATAAAAGAAGCATTACTCTTGTTACAGTCTCTCTTTACTTCAATTGAACTTCAACCATGGACAAGTCACTGTATGAGAAGTCACACATGGGATTGCACCTCACTGATGCACTGTAAGGAAAAAGACTATTAAATGAGACAAATTCAGCTGCCAACACTGAGAATACCAAAGTATTTAAATGACAGCAGAGCTGGAGTTAAAATAGCTGAGACACAAGAGTTTAAGAGATGACCTTCTCTTGAACGGTGACATGATTTGCCAATTATCCATCAAGCTCTCTGTGAGTATTTGATACATTTATCAAATATGAAACCATTTATTTTAATATAGTGGAGAGCAAGGTTTTATTCATTGTGAGGTAGCCTCGTTATCCCACTGTGCTTTATCATAGAGACATCACAGCCACCTTTTAATGTTTCATGTCCAATGGCCTTTAAGAGTGAGAGATGCTCACCTGTCCTAGCTAGCGCTTTCATTAAAAAAATTCCCATTTAGAGCAGAGAATTAACTGCATTAAAAAAATGAATATGCTATTACACAGTAGGACTACTACACCCATCCCAATCACATTGCACTTCCAGACACAGCACACATCTCTGCCTTAGTACCCAGGGATATTACTCCTCCAGCACAGATTCTCTGGGTGATCCCTAGCCTCTGAGATTTGTTTCTGGCCCCATAAAGTTACCACTTTTTCTTGCTTTGAGTGAGCAGACAGGCTGCATGCTGGTGAATGCATTGCAGGTGTGTCGACAAGGAGCCAGGATAAACGCAGGACATAAACTACAAGGGACTGCCATCAAGGAGACAGACTGACCCACTCTATGAGGGTGGAGCAGAAAGAGCAGAAAAGAAGGGACAATCAGTGGTTACTTCTGGAAAGAGAACATGAGTTTTAGCTCCTTGTTTTACAATAACCTCTTAAATAATTGAGTGTTCTTAAAAAGTGAAAGATACATGTTTGCTTCTTAAATTTCTCTAAAGAATAACTATTTATATATGACTGATAAGCAAAAATGAGATAATTCAGACTAACAGAACTGCTGAACATTGGCTAGATAAAGATTGCCTTATGCAAACTCAGTCTGATTATAATCAATACAAACCCTGGAGAGCTCTTCTGAAGGTGATGGAGACAAGGGGAGGGAAGATGACTCATGTTGAAGGAAGAGAGGATACAAGAAACATTGTTAAGATATGAGACCAAATGTCAGGAAGACATGGATGGTCACTGGAGCTTAGAAGGAGAGCAAGGATGAGTACAAACAGGTAAAATGAGATTATGTGATAGAAACTAAACAAACAGCTCTTGTCCCATAGACCCATGTACTACATATATATTCTCTGATAAAAAACAAACCCTGTCAAAGCATCTGTAATCTCTACAGGAAAGTAAGAACAGGCATAAACGAAAAAAAGAGAAAAATCTCAATCAAGTGATTGAACGATATCAACAAAACCAAGACAAATTCAGTTTGCATAAATTTGACTTCATTGCTTGTTCACAACCTCAGCTAAAATGTTAGTGTCTTGAGGTTTACAGGTTGCCTTAGGAAAACGTGTAGGAAAATAAGGTGTTCCAAGGACAGATGAAATGAAACAGGGAAAGACAGAATATATGCCTAAAAGAATAGTAAATACAACAAAATTGTAGAAAAAGAACAAGGTGTATCTCACACAGTAAATTTAAACAGTGGCATCGAAGGCAGTGAGGGGAAAATTGGATGCTGTAAATCCAAGAGTAAAATACTGTGCTGTAGTGTAAAAATACCAACCTATTACAAGGACTTGAAGAGGAAACAAGCATCTCCTTTATTGTGAATACACTAAGCAGTTTTCCCTATTCACTTTCATATTATTAACTCAATAGATGGAGAAAAAACAACCAGATTGATCAAATTATTACCTTGCTTGGCACAAGGTGGTCCACTGATACTTTCTTTCCTGACTTTGTTATTACTGATGTTCCTAGTAGTAAAGTTCAGCGGCTTGGAGAAAATGCACTTTCTCCACTTGGCAACATTTCCTTACTGGAACTGAAATAAATAAAAAAAACCCCTGACAACAAAGAAAACAACAAAACAAAAATATGCATAGTAACATATCACATGGGGATTTCTGAGTTGCAGCCTGAAATATGAAAGCCTGATGAAAAAATCGAATGCTTAACAAGAGTAAAGGAAAGCAAGAGAAAGAGTCAAGAATAATAATGAGCACTATTAAAAAGAAATGCGGAGTCCCTCGCTTTTCTCTTCACAGAGCTGTAGTCATAGCTATTGAAGACAATTAAAGGCTTCAGCTCACATAAAAATCTCCATCACTAAATGTTATACACACACTCAGAGAGGATGAGAAATGATTGCTGCCTCAAGCACTGATGCTCCAAGAGGACAGGACAAAGGACAGAAGATGAAATAGGGGCACAGAGGACTTCTTGAAAGACGCCGTATTCTTTAAGTACTGAATCAACAAAGGTCTTATGTATGCACAGTCTTTCTTTGAAGGCAGTTCAAGGTGACTGTTTCAAGATAAGTACGTGCTCAGATGTATTGGTGGACTGCAGCCAGGTGTCTTGGCAACTGACAGGACAAAGCCCAGAAGATGTCTAGTCTGTGGTTGTGTTGAGGATGGGCAAAGGAATAATTACAGCCTGTTGATTTTATTGATGTGAGCACTGGTATCTCTGATAAGCTCTTGTCAGAGCCACTCATAGGCACATGCAGTGTCAGGTCTATGCAGGGCCGCTCCTTTTAATAAACATAAGAAATGGCCAAGAAATGTGGAATTATGCTATAAAATATGAAAAACCTCACCTTCCAGACACATATCTGTGTTGTGTTTGTAGTAAAGCACAGCAAAATAACCCAAATGTATATAATCTCCCTGAGAGAATTTGAAACATTTGAAAACACTAAATTGTTAGGTTCTACCATCCAGTCTTACAAACATAGTTCCTGTTTGCAACAGGAAAGATGGCAGAGAGACAAACTGTCCAGTGGGTGGTATAACTTAGCAAAGAAACATTTCAAAGAGACATAAATATAGAAAACATTTCACATTTTTCTTACTTAATTCAAAACTGCCACAAATTCTGTTGTCTACTTGCATATGTTCAGCTGCACCAGCTGAATTTGACGATTTCAAGTTGCATCTGGAATTCTGTATATACCTTGATTAAACAGCACACATTTCCCAGAGACAAAAGAGTCAGGATATATTTGGTGAGCAAAGATTTCCTTAACAAAGACACAAAATGTACAGAATAAGGTGCCCTGACAAAACCTCCCTGCAACATCCTCATCCCATCACTGGAGCCACCAAAAGCAAGGCAGGGGGTGTGGGGAGAGGGGGTCTAAGGTGCAGGGAGGGAAATCAGTTGCTTGCAAATCAGCTCACAGTCATAGAGAAAAGACTGAATTTTCTTCTACAGAAGGCTGATAAAAATCAGCAACCATTAATGGCTGGGGATGCAACTTTACCCGTGAAGTTTACATTTCCTCAGGTAACAAAAACTAAAATAATCAACAAAACCCCCATGAGTTCTGTGTTGCTTGGCTATATTGGACCATACTTATTTTGTCCTCAGATATTTGAATCTTTGAAACCATACTTTTCACAAGCCTCTTAAGTTTTATGTTTGCATGAAATAACTCCTATGGATCCTTAATGAGACTTATAAAATGGTTTTTGCTATAACATATAAAGTATAGAGTAAGTAGTGCACCTCTCTGACCCTCTTCCATACTGTTTGTTCTTTCTTGGGGCATCTGTAGCCACAGTTGTTTTCCAATTAGTTGATTGCTGATAGGAGCTTTCAGTAGCTCCTGACTCTAAGAGAAGGCAACACCTCCCAAAAGCTGGTCAGCAGCATCCCTCACTCTATGAAGCACTTCTCCATGTAGGAAAAGTTTCACCAACCCTGGAGGTATTTAAAAGATGTGTAGATGTGTTTGGGACACACCACAGGGATGGAACATGGCTTAGCCATGAACAATGGCTGCACCCAACAATCTTAGAGTTCTTTCCCAACCTACATGATTCTACGATTCTATGATTTTTCAGTGTTTTCGGTGGCTGTCTGATGAAGTAGCACCAGCCACTTTTGCTATTGACAGACAATATTTAGAAAGAACTCTGTAAGGAGTGAAAGGAATTGCAGTAGTTCCTTTTTGCTTAAAGGAACTAATGATTACATGAGAGAATGAAAAATAAATGGGTGTAAAGAAGACAACTGATGGGAAACGTATCAAAAGAAAACAAAGTCTTAGCAGTAATTTCACCTGAATACTATTGCCCATGCAATTTTTAGATACCATCTTTTCCTTTTCTGTCTTCTGAATAACAATGATGCCACAAACCGGCAATAATGGACTCAGAGGACTGAGATTTCTTCCTTTATAATTCTCTCCTGGCACATTTCAGGATTTGCATAGCTTCTAGTTTTTAAGAGTGGCTTTATTTAACTATAAGTTTGTAAGACGTGTGCTTCTCTTCACCTCCCTGTACACTTCACATTGGGACTGGAAAAGAAATGAATGAAAAGCATTGTGAGACCCACATGCACTAAGAAAGAGGAGGTGAAAGGGACATAATATAAAGGAAAGAACCATGTTAGAAATAAAGATGAAAACCAGAGTAGATTTCAAAACCACTCAAACGTATGAGACTGCTTGTATTAAAAATGAGAAGGAAGTTTTCATACTGAGTTTTACTTTCTCTTTCAGCTTTGCAAAAGATTCTCTGCTAGTAGAAGTATACATTTCTAATAAAAGAATTGCATATAATATTAATAAGGTGCCTTTCACCTGTGGCCCTCAAGTTGCTTCACAAAATGTGGTTCTCACAGTTTTTCATAGTCAGATGAGCAGGGCAGTTTAATTAGGTCCATCTCACTCTAGGAAGAAAAAAAAGGAAGAGAAGCTGAATAACCCATATTCCAAACACTTGTGTTGAGTGTTGACTCTGAACTCATTGCTACACATGCATTCATTGGTGCAGTTCAAATTCCTGGCACAAGCAGTTCAACGAGAAATGGAAAATAGAATAAATATTGATTTGTGTAGAGACATCAGACTTGAGAAAACCAAATTCAGTCTCGTATTTTGCTGTAGGTGTTAAAGTTTCTCAGTCAAGGTACTCTTTGTGCTTACAGCTGTCATGAATCTGGTAGCACTATGAGTGCAATTACATGAAACACAGGTTCCTTAGATGCTGCTACAAATCTAGGAATTTAGGCTCCATTAAAGGGACTTTAACCACAGGGACTCTAAAAATCCTCACTGATGTCATGGTGACAAAGAAGTTAACATGCAAGGCTTTTGACCCATGGTCCTTTGCTCTACATGAGGCAACCTTTCAATAATTACTTGCTCTAGACTTCTGACCTCCATTTAATCCCACATGCCAAAGGAATGATCAGCCTGGGATAATTTAGGTCACCAGGCTCACACTGTCAGTGCCAACTACCATTCCTCAAGATTACATCCCTCATGCTGACACCCCCCTGTTGGTGTTACCTGTAGGCAATGCAATGGAGTTTCAAGATCAGCATGGTTCTGTTGTAGCCTTCTCTTCTGACTGTTAACACAATTTCTGTTCTAAAGCGCTCCTGCTCCACTGTTCCTGTCCTGGCCCCTGAAGAGCAAGCAGCCAAGAAGTCTTGGATACAACTTTCTTTCTCGTGGCAGTGCTACTCCATTCACCAAAACAGTTTGAGCAGGGAAAGGCAATGGTAAGAACACAAAGGGTATCTCTGTCTTCCCCATCCACTGTTTTAGCCCAGTAAGTTTAAGATGAACATGAGTCTAAAATATACCTCTCTGACAAATCTTCAGCAGCTTCCACAGACTTCAAAAAAAGCTTCAGGGGCTATTCTGAAACTCATGAAGTAGTGCAAAACAACCCCCAAATATCTCAAAAGAAAGAAAACTGAAGCCCTGTAGCACTTCTTTTCAGTTACACATTACTATATGATTTTTGTGCTCTTTAATAATGTTTATCAATAAAGGCGTCTAGGAAAAATCTCCCAAGGAAGACCATCAAAATTTAGTTGTGGTCTCTTTATGGTAGTACTGTTGCCCTGGTTTTTGTAAGCCTTCTGTTTTTAACCTTGGAGTCAGATTCTTTTCACACAGATTCATGTCAATAATAGCCAATGTTTACTTAACAGTATTTTCTGTTTTTCATTCCTTTTGTAATATGACAACTTTAATGGGCACCTTTCTTCTCCAGTGAAATTGAGAAGGAAGTGACATGCTCTCCAATCCCTTGTGGAGTTGGAACGTGTATAAAAATGAGATAATGTAAATAAATCCATCCATTTTCCTCCCTTCTGCTAAACCTGGCAGGTGCGAAAGCGTCTCTATTGTGTCTCCGCAGACACACTAGTACAGATTTATTGACAAAAAAAAAAAGATGAAAAATAAAATCACTCAGGTTTGTCCTGTTAAATCTGACTAGGCATTTTACACAAACCTTATACAAGTACTGAAGATGAGATGTGATTTTGACACTGGTTCCTCTAACACAAGAGATTTTGATTTTTATTGCTGTGAGTAGTTACACAGAGGAAGAAGAGGCGAGTGAGAATTTCAGTGTACAAATATTTATATTCACAAGTCAAAAACCGATACAGTCATCTACTACACAAGGCAGTATCTTGCACTGCATTTCACTGCTTAAACAGCTAGAAATTGAGATCAGACTTCCCACAGGATTAAAAGTATACACTGAATTTGTCCATATTTAAAGTAGCAGAGAGGCAGATAAAAGTTTGAATGTCATGAGACTGTAAAGGAAAAAGAAAATAGAGTAAGGTCATTGGAGGCCAGCAAGTGAGAGACTAAAGACAGCTTGCAGAACAAGAAGTTCATTTAAACACAGTAATTTGAAAACAGGCACAACAGGAGACAATCTATATTATCTTTTATTTGCTGAATCTTTTTGCTTTTACTACTGCCAATTCCTCCCCTGCAGTTTAAACCTGGCAGCTAAATCTCTGTTGCTTTCCAGCAGCTTTCAGAAAACAGATAAGAAACCAAGCTAGCAAAGAAATAGGCTAAAGTACTCTTTCTTGCTCACTCTCTGTTCAAGTACAGCAAGTGAATCTTTCTTTACAGCATCATCTAGGGGCTTGGGAACTCTTGACAGCAGAAGTCTTATACTGACCTAGAAATGTGCAAGTCTATGACTACCATAAACTTGTTGATAATGATTTTCTAATTTATTATATACTTTTTAGCTGTATTGTGTATATCTTGGCATAATAATGAGACTTAGTTCACACTCAGGCCCCACAAAGGTGATATTCTCTTGATATGTAAGGCTCTGGAGTGGTTTGGACCCTGAAGAGAGAAAAAGGATGAAAAACCTCTACCTACTATCTCGATGGCAGAATTGTTCTGCAGAAAAAGACTCATATTTTACAAGAGAAATTATACACAAAAGATACTTAAAAAAAAAAAAGGCAGCATACGGACTAGTCTGTTGTGCATTTGTTGACAGACTTTTATTTTTCATAGAAATAAATATCTACTGAGTCCAAATGTTCTCAAGCTATTAAGAAATATTTCCCTCACATCCTTTTAGAAACAGCTGCTGCATGCTATGTGGACTACAAAACCCATCTTTTTAAGCTATCAGTGTTTGTGCTTGTATCCAGTTACGTTTGCACTCTGTTGACTGTGCTTTAAAGTCTTAAAAATAAATCAGCAATTCATTCTGCACATCTTTACACCTTAGAAAATTGTTGAAATGCTATAATGAGGAGACAGAATTGGAGAACATGTACTCTCCTAAATGTACTTGCGATCAATCACTACAGGGGGAGTGCTATGCATTGTCCTTGCTTTATAAAAAAAACTAAACTTTGAGCCTGCATCCTGCTGTCTACCATGGCATAACACTGCAAAGCAAAACTTAGCTTAGAGGTCTGGAAACTTTGTCTCTTTTTCTTTCACAAGTGGTTAATTATGCTCTGTTGCTAAAACAACCAAACTTTACATGCCTCGCAAAGTCCAAAATGAGATCCAGCTTTGGTCCTCTCACCAACGTTTTCTTAAGGTGCTTCACAGCTGGAAGTCTCTAATTTCAAGAATTCTGGTCTCAGACTCTGGCAGATGAATGGTTGAGTCTTGCTTGCTTCCTTTCCTTCAAGAATTTCTTAGTATACCTTCGTATACCTTACCAGTAATGATAAGCCTATGACTTTCTGCTCAATTGCTACTCTTTGTTGTTGAGGTAGTTCTACCCAACCATCAAAACAAAGTTTACAGGCAGATTTTCAGCTCTTGTGATCAGAGCTGAAGATATTAATTTCAGACTAGACTTTCTTCTCTCTCCTTGGTTCCTCTCAGCACAGAGAAAAGGAAGGTTTTCTAGAGTGCCTTTGCAAGCACTGCCTACTATTCTGCCATCCTTGAGAAAGAAGGTTCAACATTCCCCATTCTCAAGCTCGGCTTTCTGTGTGTATTTATTCTGAAACACAAGGTGTTTTCCAGATTTACTAATTTTGCTTGTTATCTTTACACAATCCATCCCACTACAGACTATTTTGGTAAAAGCCTGGGATAGGACTCTCATTCTCTGATCTACAGATCTAACCACCTATTTGTGTCAGAGGAGACCTGGAAATGGAGATGATCAATCATTTCTCAAGAAAAGTTTAATTCAGGAAGACAGAAGATTTCTCAGGAACATAAAGCTTAAGTTCTTCTCTCAAGCAGGAGAGGCTAGACAAGAAATATCTGCTATTTGGCACACTTAAAAAAAACTTAACAAGCTATCTACATGACCCAAACCAGTAAAACTTTTAATCAAAGCTTGCCTAAATTTCTTCACATTCAAGGCATCTAATGATGATCCCATTAATAGCAAATTTCCAGAAGCTTAATGAGAGAGTGAGATTTGGGTGTTTTTTCCAGCATTGCTGGAATGGGTATGCAATCACCTTCAAACTAGATTTAATTCAAAGACTAATTCTGAAGGGATATTGGTAAAAAGGGACCAGTGCAAAAATCTGCTGAAGTCTGTAGGATCCTTCAGTTGCACAAAGACCATGACTTGAGGTGAGTTCATTTCGGGCTTTGGTCTTAACTTCGGAAAAACTTCATGACATGATGGAAGAACAATGTAATTTTAGAGAGACATAAAATCTGAATGAGACCTGAGACAGCCCAAGTCTTCCTCCGTCCAGGCACTCATAATCCAAAGAAAATTGATGATAATACTGGTATTAGTCTAGGGGGGAAGTTATATAAGTATAACCAAAGCATTAAAAAATCATTATGCAGTATTGAAATTTAAGAGGTTGTTTTCACTTGATTCACTAGAATGTAAGAAAAGAAGAATCAAAATGTTTTATATGCTTTCTACGATAGAAAGTTCATAGTAAAACTCCATTGTTTGCAGAAGAAATTCCCTAAGCTCTAAAAGCTAACTTGGCACACGTAAGCTGATCAGTTACTTTACTTCAGTGCTGAGATTGAATAAGTAAAGATAACAATAATTTCAAATTTTCTTGTGCTATAACTGTCTTAAGTAAATCAGGTGGGGTTTTTTTTTTGTTTGTTTGGGATTTGTTTTTTGTTTGGTTGGTTGGTTTTTGTTTGTTTGTTGGTTGTTTCGTTGTTTTTGTCTTTTTTAAAATTGTGATGGCTATAAATCCCAGAAAAGCATTTTGTGAACAGGTTGATACATTAGGTCTGCAAGCTCAATTAGTTATGCTACCATCAGGCTGTGAAAATCTAGAACAAAAATAAAACACCCGTAGCCCATTAGATTAAAAGTAACTATAAATACTATGTGTTGTTGTAAATGGAACCGCCTTTTGGATATGTCAGCTGATTTTTGAAGCCTTATTTAAGCTTTTAGATATGTCAGCTGATTTTTGAAGCCTTCTTTAAGACTAACTTGTTAAAGGACATTGTCATGTTTTCTTGTTACAAGGTACTAATACCTCATGGAAAGCATTTAAAACCTGAGTTGAGGGAGCATCTATTAATAATAAAATACAGGTTTGTCCACACTCTATTTGCATTTTTTAATTTAATTTTTTCATTGTGTTTCTCAAAAACATATTTGTTTTGAAAAAGAAAGCACTCGGGAATTAACAGATGCAATTTCAGTTACTGAATGTAGCATTTTAAAGAGGTTGGTTATAAAGCAAATGTAGACCCACCTAAGTTCTAATAAGACAATTTTGATTAATAAATCACCTTTTTCAAACTCATTCGTGTTTGAGGGCAAGGTATTACTGCAAAATAAGATGAAACAAAAGATAAGAAAATTGCTTACTTCCCCCATTCCCATACCCTCAGTGATTCTGCAGTTCTGGGATCTGCTGTATTTGTGGAAAACTCTTAGGAAAGCAGTGGTATTACTGAACCTGAACAAACTTCTTAGAGAGGTTCTGGTGAGATTCAAAGAAGGAGAACTCATTTATTGGTCATAACGACCCAATATATCTGAAGTCCCACTGCTGTAATACCATTTATGAAGCTGTGAACTTCCATCTCAGAAGTTTACTAAAACACAGGAAAGCCAGCCTGTTACATTTGCTGTACTTGCTCGTGAACACAAAGATCACATTTATCCATATGTAAATGGAAGACCTGCCTGAAGAAAAGGGTACAGTTCATGTGAAGTCCAGCCCTGTTTAAAGGACTTATTAAGGAAATCCTCAGTAGTACTACTAGTACTAGCAGTAGTAGTATTTTCTAGTATTTACCTGTGGGCAGAGGTATAAGAAGACACCCAGAGAAATTTGAAAGCACTGTTTCGTGGTCCGTGACAGTGCAAAGCAAGCTGGATCTGTGACACAGGCTTGTTAACAAAGAGGGACATTTAGCAGGGACAACGACTCTTGCAACTATACATTTGCCAGACACTGACTAGCTCCCATACAGCCGAATCACATGGAAAATCTGTGCCTACTCCGACGTGCCCTTTGTCACTGCCAGGGACTTGTTAGTACTGCCTCCCCATTTGTCTAAATCCCTGCACTGTGCCCATCACGGAGGTGGCCAAGCATACTGCCCTGCTACAGACAGCTATTCTGTGGCACTTGTGGTTTTAATTTGTCTATTTTGTACAAGCTGCGTGGTATTTAAACCCTGTCTCAAAGCTTCAAAACTTGCATGTGCATCCCTTTAAGTCATGTTACTGAGGATGAGCTGGTAAAGATTCTGTTTCCCTCTCTGTTCTTCTCCCATGATTAATAGTGACAGCTGAAAGTAAGTGGCAGAAGGCCAAACAATCAAAGGGCATAGCAATAACAGTTCTGTTGCCCTGCAATTCACAAATTATTTCATTATCTTTCAACATTGCAATCAGGCAAATCCAATACTATGCCAGCTGTCTGGGTTACAGACATTCAGGCAGGTTTGATCTGATTAACGTCCACTCTCCAGAAAACTTTTTCTAGTTCTAAGAGTAGACAAACCACTGGAAAATTTGATATTTTTTGTTCAAAGACCATGTCAATATACTTGACTGCAAAGAAATTATTTTTGTGCAAGCATTGCAGTCTGCTGGGTTTGAAGGATCTGAGCGCTCATGTTTTGCATCTGTTAAAAAAATGGAATGTATTTTTCTACCTACTTTATAAGCTGATTGTCAATGTACTTCAAAAAAGACAAGTGGAAAAATATATTTCATGATGTTTTTAAATCATCTTCTTATGGGCTTGCTGAGATTGACAGCTCTGAAGAAAAAGGAACATTTTTCATTTGAAAGTAAATAGAATAACTTGGAATATCTGAAATTGTCAGGAGGCTTTTTGAAAGGATGTCCTTATGCACGTAACTGCAAGTCCATCTGTTGCTTTAATTTGTCTCTCTAATAATTCCCTGGAGTTCCACTTGGTTTGAATGTTAGAATAAACAGAAAGGAATCAAACCACGCACTCTTTAAACAAAATTTATCCAAAAATACAGTCCTGTGCATTAACTCTTGCCTGTGTCAGCCTCATTTCAAGTTTCGCTGTTTTCATTAACATTTACTGAGCATCTATTTAAAGAAAATGTATTCATTCTAGCAGTTTACGTGCCTTGAACAGAACTTTATACAGTTAAGAACTTAAAAATAATCGAAGTACGCAGCTTTTCAAAGTAGATAGCTGTATAAACCATTTCATCTATTTGTACTTCTGGATGTTCCTAAATTGTCAATTTTTCATTAAACACGTACTTCAACTTTCCAAATAGTTGGAAAAAAAATTTAAATTAAATTTGTTTACCTGATTTCAAGCCATTCTTTTTATTTGGATAAACAAAGAATAATACACTGCATATTAACAATATTCCTAGCACTGATGCATGATTCATCTTGCTGTGTACAAATTAGTGAAATGTGAAACTTACTACATCTTTTTCAAAGATTAAGAAAATGTTACTAACTCTGCCTTAGTGCTGGAAACACTGAGGATCCAGGCCACTTCTGGACTGATTTAAAGGAAAGTTTTCAATTACATTTAAATAGCAATAAAAAGGAGAGTATAAACTGGTTCTTCAAATTACATGAACTGACGGTTTACATTGTTCTGTAGCTAGAAATAAAATCAAATATTTGCATCTAAACTACCAATGGCAGACAGTCATTGTCAACTGGAGACAGTCTCCAAATTTTTTCAAGTTTCCCCTTAAGCCTAAATTGTATTGTTTGTGTAGATGAATTGAATGTTTCAAGCTGAAGCCAAATCCTGATCTTCAAAATTGATAGAAATGCATTGGAACCAATATGCCTGAGGCTATTATATATGCAAACTCTATCTTGCATTGAATATCATCTCCCTCTGTTAAAACTGACATTTGGAGTGAATATGTTGGAATTGGTTTCTAAAATTGTGTACTAAAACACAACTTGCCATTTTTTTCACCTATTAAGGTCAATTATTTTTGTAACTGACTAGAAAAATCCTACAGAATCCAAGGAAGGAAACTTCATTCTCACTCATATGTCATATGGAGTTTACTGATACTTACAGATACGTCATTGAAAATCTTAAAATGTCTAAAAAAGAATAAAGTATAGTGAACTAGGCACCTTAATTTATGTTTATTTTTATGTTCATTTAGAAACCCAGGATAATTTCTGAGCATTCTGGATTTTACCTGCCCATGTCCACAAGTGATGCTGCATTTAGTTGAATTTGAATTTGCACGCCCAGAGGCCTCTGCATGTGCCTGTTCAGTTTCACTCCTGGACATAGAAAGCATTCTTTCAGAAACTCAGAGCATGTTACAGATTTTAGGAGTGCCTCTGCTGTGACTGTTTCCGCGATCTACCTCATAGCCAAATCTTCACCTGGGAGAAACTGGCACCACTTTGGCATAAACTGCAGATGAAATGACTGGAGAACACATAAAAGAGGAGATAAAAAAGAAGTTTCAGATTTGAGGGTCTAATAAATCTCCTCAGTTATCTAAAACACACACCTCTGTGGAGGCCATGGACGAATGGATTCCCCAGTCTTCACCTGTGCTTGCTAAAGGCCTTCCACACCTGTCTCCCCCCAACAATACTCATGGTAGGCTACTAGATCCCACTGATAACCCTGAAAAGGTTAACTAATAAAAAGTAGGCGAAAGCCATGACTGACTATCTAAAAGTGGTTTTAGTAGCTCAGACTATTTTAACCCACAGATGAGAGGGAGACAGCTCAGCTGGCACACGAGCAGTGCTGGTAATGTCTCACAGATGTCCCACAGGATAAAGACAAAGGGTCACAGGAGCTGGATGATACCAGCAGCTTCTTTTGATGGTGCAGCTATTTGGAAGGGCAATCCTAGGGAGTATCTTAGTGCAAAGTGCAAGCTGGGAGAGATTGCTACTATTTTTGCATTACTTACTTTTCCAGCAATGCATACAGTTGTGTCTGATTTTTGATATCTGTCTACTGAAGCCTTCCTTATTCAATGCCATTATGACTCAAACACATAATTTCATATTGTTTTTACAATACATTGCAACCTAAGCACCTCAGTCTCCAGAAGCTTTGTTCATAACTGCATTAGTTTTACCATTCAGTATCACCACATTCCACTGACTCTGCTTAAATCAGCAGCTTATAAATGGATAATGTCCCTCTCCCAACCTCCATGAGGTAAAACTGTTATAAAAACCGTGAAGTATGTCAAAACGGCAGGCAGTCCAGCATGGCGTGCTTACTCCAGCAGAGATGCCAGAGTGAAGTCAGGCTGAATTTCTGCTTTGAAAGGCACAGACAGCCTCCGCCAAGAGATGCCAAAAACTGCATACTGAAGTTCAAATACAGAATTTCATCCTGTCCACCTCCATCAACACTTGGTCACCTCTGGACCTGCTCCATTTGCAGCTATTAAGGAGATAAGGCTTTAAAATGATACTTGAAGTAATATACCCTACACCACTAGATACCCAAACAAATACAGAAAAATTAACATTCAGCTTCCCAAGAGGAATAATAATAATTCCTGAAGGCAAAAATACACTAATTGTAACTGTGACCAACATGGCCGCTTCAAGCTGTCTGAGAAAATAAAAGAGCCTGATAGAGATGTGGGAAAGGCAACATATAAAGCTGAATTAATGAGGACAAGAAAGAAGAATTATACTTCTTCCATCAGAAGGGTCTGCTCAACTGTAGTCCATATGAGGTTTCACTGAACTAGAGCACTTCCTTAAAATACTCAGGTTGCTCCTTGCTGCAGAGAAATAATCAGGGAGCACAAGAGGGGAAGGCTGAATTTAAGTTCTACGTTTTCCCTGCTTCCTTCTGAAACTGCATGCTTATTTAGTGCCTCTTATGGGCTGCTGTGACTAATGCCATAGTCAAGTATGCAAAGTTCTTCGAAGACCTAAAACCAGCATGGATCCTGCTAAAAACACATAGATCTTTCCCTCTCTGGGAGTATGCAACATTCAGCACATCCCCAAGGCAAATAACACTCAGATTTTAACAGTGGCAATGTATTAATTTTAAAAATCACTGAAGTGTCTCTGGCTAGAGGGAGCCCAGCCTAATCACTAATACTCATTGCCTCAGGGAGGTCTGAAGATTCTAGTTCCCCTATATTTCTGTACTAAGTCTTTTAAAAATATATAAGCCCTAACCAAGAGCAAAACAAATCTCTAAGTCACTCAAATATTCTCCCAGTGATGCAAAATCCCTGCAGCCAGAAATATCCTTTAGCTGTTAGTTATGCTGCTATTAACTATGAAAAAACCCTCTGAATAAGCAGTAGGTGGCAGACAGTTCTGACAGAAGAGACAAAAGCTTGCTATACATAGGCACTGCCATGTAAAAATCTTCAGCATGGTGCACGGACATTAAACTCCACCTAATTCTCCTACTGAAAATGTTTCTCTTTTGTTTTATTGGTTTCATTTATCACGAATGTTTTGCCAGACTTTCGTGTTCTTTTGGGACAAATTCTAGGGCTCTGTCTGCTGCTGTGCTGATGGGGACCAGGCAGACCAGCAAGTTATGCTGCATCATGCACAGAGAGTACTTAAAGGAAGTTTAAGACCAAATAAACTTTGCAAATATCATCACTGGGTTTAAATTACATGCTTGGTGAATTCAGTTCTTTTTGCTGGATCTAATCTAAAGAGGATTTTTTTTTCACTCTCCTTCTTGAAGGATTCATTTGCCCCTGCTGCTTATTACTCATCAAAAGTCATCATTTTCTATCTGTGACATCCGGATAGGCTGTTGCCGTGGAAAAGATTATGAAGCTGAAAACAAGCAAGCTGATTTGCATTAAGAAGTGAGTTTCAAAGAGTGCAACTTCTATTCACAGAGGAACTTAAGACACATTTGATCAGGCAGTGATAAGGTTACAGGAGAATAAGAAAAGATTTACTTGAGAGACACCTTTGCTTTTTTAAATAGTGTGATGATTGGTATCACAGAGCAAATTATAAAACCAAATTATTAAAACTATTCTTTTCAAGCACTCCTTTCCTGAATGTTCTTCTCCAGTTTGTCTTTCTCTTCTACTGAGCTCTGAATTAACAAATTTCCTACTGGCCACGTATCCAACTGATGTGGCGCTGCATAGCTCCATTAACTTCAGGGAAGCTGTACCGATTTATCAAGCAGAGGACCTGAATCTCTCCTTCAGGACAGAAATAACATGGCACATCCAGAAAAGGAATCTCCGGGCAGAAAGGATCATTTGAGGCAAATCGGCCCTTGGTGTACTAAGTGTAGCTGAGTGTAGCTAACAACTGCACTGCTTCATGGCATTTACATCTACCAAATAACAACTGTTAATTGATCGGAGCATGAGATAAAAGTGTTTGTAATTAGGCCTAACAACATTCACACACCTTGATTTGAGATGAAAGCATTGTCTTACCTCTGAGTTCTCTTTCGGCTGTGTACAGCACTCCAGATGTCAGGCTTAGCAATAGAAAATTCTGCTGGGGTGAGGAAGGGAACAATTTATTATCCCTTAATATAGGAATTGCATGGGGATGCTTTGCTTCTTTCTTTTTTGTGCTTGTCTTAGCTGAGGAAAAAAAAGAAAAACTAATTACCTTTGAAGTCTATCTGTAGAGCTGGATTTCTCTATTCTTTGATCTACCACAGTTTTTTCTTTCTGATATTTTGAACATCACTTAGGCCCAGAAAACCCAAAGATGCCTCCAGAAGTCAAAAGGAGTGTGGTGGGTCCTTCTGCCTCTAAAGTTCACAGTTTTTCTGCAAGATGACTCTGGATAACTGTCTGTGTACTAAACAGTGGTGCCTATATAGAGGAGTGGCTGCACCCAACTCTATGTTTGACAACAACTTAGAGTACTGCACTCTGTGGTGAGGGCTCGTCTCCAGCAGCACAGGCTGCTGCCTTAGTTGAGATCCTCTTTCTGGGCAAATATCACCTGCCAGCTAGTTCATGAAGGATGAGGTCCAGAAAGATGCAGGTAGCTCTGCTAATCTGTCTTTTCCAGCATGTGACTCTGTGAGGCTTCAGAAGGAGTTTGCAGAATTTCTTAATTCAACCTTAGTTTTTGTTGTGACTTTAGCTCATACAGCAGTGCAGTAATCAACTTTATCACCTATTTATTCATTCACAGAACACTAAAAAGTGATGAATTTCAAAAGTAAGTGGCTTAATTATTTTATTTTCTCCCCCCTTTCTTTCATTATCTTTGTTCATTAAAACTAATATTCCTCGATGATAATATTAGAGCACGACACAACATTAATTTTTACAGCAGTTTCCCTATGAATATAATAAATTAGCTCATAATAGACCCAGATCATTTTCATTTTAAATAGCATATTACCACACATCTTACGGAATTCATCATTATATTACTGTTAGTCAGTTAACATAGTGTTGAATTTGCTTGTTAAGCTTAAATAATAACCTTTATCTATACTGTTGACCTTATTTTTTAATGTCTTATAGTCTTGAATTCGTTCTAGCATTTGGGGGGATCTTCCCAGAATGCTTGCCTTGAGAGGTCAGAGGCTATATTTCTTCAGGAGGTTTTAATCTATGCTCTGAAATTCTTTACTGATTATAGAGGAGACAGACAATATATCCCAATATATTTATTGTTTCAATAAACAGAATAGTTTTGTGTTTTAATTACATAGTGGAAAGCTATAGATTCTGAGCCTACAGGTTTTGCCACTGAATTCCGAGTCAAGCAAATCAAAAGAACATTACACCCACGAGTAAAGGGATTAAAACTCACAAGCAGAAAGTGCCCTTAGCCTTGAACCAACACAAAGCACACATCTGTTGACACGTCGTCATTACCTGTGAGAGCTGCGTGACTCCTCAGCTCTGCCGAGTCCACTCCCTCCTCAGGGCTAGAAAGCAGGGCATCACCTAGGTCCAGTGAATTGTGCTGCAGGCTGTCTCGCAGCTGCATGTCCCAGTGTGTCTATTGGCATATAAAAACTGCATTGCAAAAGAGTAATCTTAACATGTCTAAAATCAGTGGCTGATTTTTACCTGCTTTGCATCAGTCAAGAGGGGCTTGATCTTCAGCGCAGTCGCCCAGTGCCAAAACCATCTTTTGCAGGTTGGGCTCAGTTTGGCTGCCATTAGTAAGGAAAGCAGCCTGTTCACATGTGTAAGGATTTGCAGTAGGGAAGAGACATTTGCAGAACTAAGCAAATGCTTTTTAATATAAAAAACATTTTACCTCTATGCAAGCCCATCCTAGTCCTGAAAGCTAACCACCATCCAACATGGCCCATAGTGAAAACGGAAAAATATTCCTGCAAACTGAAATAAGGTGTCAAAGAGTGGGGTGGGAAGGGAAGTTAAGACTTTGAAGGTGTCTTTTTCTTCCTCCATTTTACCTACAATATCCTACTAAAAGTATTATAGAATGGCAGATAAAGATCTGTAATAAAATTCAAAGTGCTTATTTGATCTGCTAATCACCTAGTTAATGCTTGTTCCCATCTTGCCAAAGCAAAGAAATACAGCCTTCATTATGCAGGATCTTAATTCCTCCACTGCCTGCAATGACAATGCTGCTATTGCGTTCCCTACCCCTAAGAGTGTGAATACATAGTCTAATCTCCTTCTACTAAAGTCAATGAAAGAAGGGATTTGACCTGATCATTTTTTAGCCTCTCATCTCCACATGAGAGTGAAATAGATAACCAAAAATTTAAAAGTTGGATTGATTCTTGAATATTTTTGTTATGCTTTATTTAAAGGTGCTTTGAGCATATTTTGCTGTTTAACCTTTGCAGAAAGTTGGAATATTTGCCCAAATATTATATTTATTTATATTTTTCACTTACAAGTGCTCCAACAAGAATTTAGCTCCACTTTTTTATTTAGCCCTTTTATGAAACATTAAAATTGCCAATGTTCTCTGTGTGCAGTCTATAACCACATGTCAGCTACTTAATTTAAGCTGGAACAGCTGCAGATTGTTTTGGTTTTGTGCTGGTGTTTGCCAAAAAACAAAATGTGAGCGTCATTAAAAGAAAAAAAAAAATGGATCACATAAAATAAATTCAAAATCCTTCCTTCCCGTATTTTAAAACCCAGGTCAGTTTTCCAATAAGAAATGAAAAGTTTTTATTTTTAAAATTCTCATAATGAAAGACGTTGTCCTAAAGATTTCACTCATTTGGGTTGAATGTATTTGAGGAATTTGATGTGAGCTCATGGAGTTTTATCATCTTGAAACAACATTTTAAAAAACTAGAATTCAATCACTCTAAGCATAATTATATAAAACTGCAGAAATAAGTTCTAAGTTGTTGGTCTTTTAGGAAATGGGGTTTAAGAGACCCAGAGAATAATCTACCTTTTTATATTACTTTTGTGAAACCTATACAAAAATGCTCCAAATCACTCTGGCATTCTTATTTCTTAGAAGTTGTTGACCTATTGAAAGACTTATGTAAAGAAATCAGTTTAGTTTAGGTTTGGAGAAAGTGCCTTACATATGGAGGAACATAAACATCTCAGTCTCCTTAGCTTACCAGAAAGTAGATTGTAAGGTAATTTGATTATAATGTACAAATATTTCAACTAAGGGAAGAAATGGTTTGGACAAAGCTGTCTAATCTAGCAGGAAAAGGCAAAACCAAAGCCAAGAGCTGGAATTTAAAACCAAACTGAAATAAAATAAAATTAAATGAAAAGAGAAAAAATTATTATAGTAAAAAGTAGAAAAAGACGACCTGGATTCTCCACCTCCTAACTCTTTATCAAAAAGGCATGCTCTTGCAGAATACAAGCTTTAACTAGGAAAAATTGTTTTGAATCCCAAGTAGTAATTACAGTCAATATTGGGTTAACTGATTAAAAGTTTAAAGGCCAGCAGTACTCAGGAAATCAAACTTGGAGAAAGTGTGTTGGTTCTCGGCTAATGAAGTATGTCTGACTAGCAGAGCAGAGAGCAAGACGAGACTGAAAAGTCCACCGAGGGCATTAGCCTGGGCTTTGTGCCAGTGTGGCAGAGGCAGTGACAGGGATGGGGAAGGCAAAGGGCTTACAGAACACTGGGCTGCAGCTTGCTCCAAAATCCTTGGTCTGAGGGTCTCTTGGCCTCAATCTCTACAGAAGACAGGCTAATATTGCTAATTTGTGAAGGCAGTGCATAATGGCTTTGGCTGTAATAAAAGTGTTTAATAACGTCAACATTCAGCACTTAGAATTAATTTCATCAGCATGCCTGTGGACAAGGTTAAGTGCAGCAAGGAATGGCCTTGAATTGCTAAGTCATCAAAAATCTACTGTTGACTTCTGTTCCTCCAGGAATATCAGCTATCAGAAGTGAAAGCTTCCCCAAGCTCTTTGTGGGTACCAACACAGAGTAAATACGTAAATAGATAGTAGGCATTTTAAACACCCTTCTTGTTTATCCTTTTCCCACCTTTACCTCCAACCCTGCCAACCAAGAGAGCATCAGCAGCAGCCACGTGATAGGCTGTGTGCAGGATTTTGTGCAGCTCACTCCCAGAGAAGAGCACCAAGGCTGGCAGATCATAGAGATCATAGATACTTTAAAGGGCTGGACGCAGGTCCTAAATAATACTTAAATAAACTGAATAGTTTTGCAAAGCTTACCAAGGGAATAAAGTCTTTCAAAGATCCTATCTACGTCCAGCTGCACATGGGCCAGAGGAAGGGGAGACATTGACAGTAAGGTTACTGAGTTTACAGAGAATTAGTTTAGATTTTATGCACACAGACACACACTGACAAAACACGCACACACTTACAGGAAAAAAGTTTCAGTAAGAATTAACCACTTCCAAAGATCACAAACAAAGGATGTTTTTTTAGAATGAAGATAAAATAAGATGTAAATAGAATGATATGGCATTGAAATCCAGATTCCCAACATTAAAGTGAGCTGTTAGTCATTTAATATGGAAATACACTGTCCAGCTGATGAACTGCAGTAATGACTAAGCACATACCAATCTTTTCACATGTGAAAAGCCTTGTAGTACTTTAAAAGAAACCCCAAAACTTTTTTCTCTAACTAAAAAGCTCTGAGTCTCACAAACAAAGCCAATAGGACACAACTCTCTACTGCTCTTCTCTTCCCTGCTTACACCCCTTCCATGGGATCTTGTAAGCCTTTCAGGAGTAAAAGTTATCAATGAAGGAGAAAATTTGAGATCATGATTCCCAGTCCCTCAGAAACTGAAGACCCAGAGTTAAGGCTATCATGTATTAGGTTAACGACATCTATTAACGGGTATATAGAGAGGGCAGAAAAAACCTGAGAACAAACCTTAAGAGTATATAAGAACATTTTTGATTCTTGAACACATTTGTTTTTAGCTCTACCTATCAGCACTTGTATTAGGCATTTCTAAGCTCGAAAAATGAAAATAAACTGCAAAAATGGCAAAAAGGACTTTTCACTTTCCCAGAAAAGCTCAGAAGTTGTATGACAATGGAACTTTTATCTAAGCATACCAAAAAAGAAGAAAATACATAAAAATGACACCTTCTACATGCCTTGTTGTGGTGTACAGTGTTGCTATTATGCCAAAATATTAAAACTCATTGGGACAGTTTGACTGTGGCTGGATACCAAGTGCCCACCAAAGCCTCTCTATCCCTCCCCTCCACAGCTGGACAGAGGAGAGAAAATATAATGAAAGGCTCCTGGGCTGGGATAGGGACAGGTAGAGATGAGTCACTGATTACGCTATGGACAAAACAGGTTCAGCTTGGGGGAAATTAGTTTAATTTACTGCCAGTCAAATCAGAGTAGAGTAATGAAAATTAAAAAATCGAGACTTAATACACCTTCCTCCCATCCCTCACTCCTGCTTGAGCCCAACTTCACTCCCGATTTTCTCCACCTCCTCCCCACCAGTGGCACAGGGGGACAGGGAATGGCGGCTGTGGTCAGTTCATCACATATTGTCTCTGATGCTTCTTCCTCCTCAAGGGTAGGACTCATCACACTCTTCCCCTGATCCAGGGTGAGGTCCCTCCTAGAAACAGTCCTCTATAAAACATCTCCAACATGACCCCTTCCCAAAGGCTGCAAAAAAAAAAGCTTTGTAATATACACAAGTACATATACATACAAATAGTGCCTATAGGATCTATAAAATACAAAATATGTATATAAAATAAATACACTTCCATGCATACAGTGAGTGCACTACACTTACATTAGTAAAGAAGAAACCACTCATTACAATTTGCAGGCTTTTGAATGTGCTAAATACAGAATAGCTTGTTGAGTCCACTTTAATTTTGGCTAAGTATCATCTCAGTTTTTGAAAATAACTTAAACATATGTCTCACTGCTTTCATAAAGTCTAAGTTTTGCAAGAGAGTTAGTATAGTATCTTATCTGATGTGCCACAGCTGAAGATCTTGCCAATTCTCTTTATACTGTAATTCATCCATGTACAAATATGTCTAGTTTTAATTCTCCTGATTAGAGCTAATTGCTTAGCATGCCTTCCCTCATCAAACACTTATCAGATACCCAGTATCTAAATGACGTCATAGTTTATGTAGACAGGTCAGATCTGTATCTACCTCTGTAGTCTTTTTCCCTTCCTCTCCCTTAGTCCTTGACAGAAGTCTTACATTTGCTGAAGACCTATTAGAACTACTTTTCCTACTGAAACAGAAATAGCAAAGAGTCTTCACAGGATGACAACAAAAGAACAACAAAGGAAAATGTTTTTCAAGATGCAGTGTATTTCCATCTGGAAGCCCTAGGATCTGTACCTGTATTTTCATTTCTTACCGAGAGATATTCAAACCCCGTTACTATTTCATTGTTGTTTTTTAAATGCAAATTTAATAGAAACTTTTCATTTTTCAGACAGAAGAGAAACCTTTGCTTTTGAGTTACATTTTAGAAGAGCTTGATTTTGATAAGTTTGTTTTATTGTTTTCCCACAGGTTTTAGGTAAACTGTTTTTCATTTTGGCGCTTGATGTATCTAGGATGTGACAATGTCATTTCTGAACAGTGAAAAAAAAAATATTTTAGAGAAAATTTGTATTAGTCCCACTTTTTGCAGAGTTTTGGCCCAGTTTTGGCTGTGCCATATCTTGAACACTTAAATTACGCTACCAGGACATTAAAGCAATAAAACCCAGCAGCTGTATTTTTGCATACAATGCCATAACCACTACCACAGCAACTAAAAGGTACAATTCAACCACATGGGGTTTTTTACTGACAAATAAGTTGTTTTCCTAATACATGCAATACTTTCCATAACTGCTGGATCTGAAAATTCAAGGGATGAAGACCACTTTTTTTCACTAAAGCCTTCAATATTCTTGTTTTCACTTGCAGTAAAATCAGGAATTAGTTATTAAAAAAAAATATTATCTAAAGACAGAATCACCTGAATTTACACCATCTTTAAAGTCAATACCATGCCCTTAAGATGCCCATTTCTCCTCTATCTTGCACCACTGCATAATGCAAACAGAATTAGCTCAGACATAGGAGGTACATGAGCTACAGAAATACTATCATGTATGGGCTACAGGCTTCTCTACAGCCATGGCATCACCTTCCTGCCCACAAGTTTTCCGAGACTTGTGCAATCAGTCTTAAAATAGCCTAGAAAAGGTAAAAATTGTTTAAGCCCTCTAATAATTATTTATAATTTATCTATTATGTGAGTTCATTGGAGTTAAAACATTCATATGTTTTGGTTCTATTTCTTTGTATTTTTTATATCACACTTTTTGATCAACCCAAAATGTTACAAACCATCTAGAGTACATACATGCATCTATGACTCTTAAAAACAGGAGAAAATTAATAGGTCTTAATAAATTTTACACGTGACTTATTAATGACACTGACTACCTACAAGAAAACAAATATTGTAATCAGTTCTCCTAGGAACGCATCTCTAAGTTAGTGTTGCATGAAATAAGACTTGCTTATATTGTAATAGATAAAGCTGTGAAAAATATTCCCTTTAATTTAAAACCAGGATTCTCAGATTTTTAAAAACACTTTTGGCACTAAACTTTGCACATTCAAAAAATTCAAATTTATGATCAAATTTTTCATTTGTTTTTCATTTAATGATAGAGGGAAGCCGGAATTCAGGCAAAACAGTCATTCTCTTGAGTTGATATTATGGTTCTATTTGAATACAACAAACAGTATTGTATAAATTAGACAAACCTCTCAGGACAAGAATTCAATTTCACCTCTTGTGTTGAGCATCACTGCAATTACTCAAATGATTAAAGCTATACATGACTTTAAGGACTTAACTAAATCAGGGATTTAATACTTAAAAATCCTGGCATCGGATCAGGCAGCACCAATATGGTCATGATTAAGGGGGAAGGTATTTTGCTGGTCTCCTGTCTTCTTCTCATGTACTGGGTAACACCACATCAGGTGGTTCTGCTTAGTGAACTTAGAATTACATCACTAGATTGTGAATTCAGTTTACTGTAATTTGTGGAATCTCCATGAAAAAATAAATTAAAACCAAATCAGCTGAAAAATGTCAGTTGTCTTTGGGTCAATCTCCTGGCTAAAAGAAATTAAGGCAGAGAAAAAACCATCTCAGGAACAGTAACCATTGTTCTGAAATTATGAATAAGTTCTCAATAAATCCAGGCTCACATTTTATAACATAATAGCTTTAAAAACTCATTAATTTTATTACATACACTATTTATGCCTCTAGTAGTGCAAGTAACACTTGCCATAGGTATTACTGACAAAATCAAACAGGCAAGTATAAGGTTTTTTTGCGTTAGAGGGCATTATTGGTATTTTCCACTTAAAATGAGCTTTCCAGTGAAAGCCAAGAAAAAAATTCTGCTTATAAGCCTGAAACATAGGCAGACAGAGAAACTCCATCCATAAAGATCTTCTGAGCAGAAAAAACACTCTCTAAATAAACAAACAATAACTCAGTACTGGCAGACAACATAACAAGCGACAACAGCCATAAATTGCAACTTGGAAGGTTCAGATTGAACAACAGCAAAAACTATTCCACCATGACAGTAGTAATTACTGGAACAGGTTGTCCTAGGAGACAGGCTTTTTTTGTCTTGGTCATGCAATTAATGATGACCTGTGGAATACATTGTTCATCTCTGGAGGGTGGGTAAGGTAAAGAAAGGCTAGGTGAGGGGAAATCTGGTAAACATCCTTTAAAAGCAAAAAAGAAAAAAGGGTGACTCAGTCTTGATTCCAATTTCCATTCAAATACTCACACACATAATTTAAAAACACCTGGGAAAAAAATAAAGACATGAATGACATGCTGTGCATACATAAGCAGATTAGATCAAACTAATTTATTTTCCTTCTCTGACAAAGAAATAGGTTTTGTGGATATATGAAGTGGTCTTTTACACATCTTAGCTTTAGCAGAGAATTTACCTCAAATGCCATTTTTATTGGCCAACTCAGGAATTACTACAAGGTCTAGAGAGGATGTATAGGTGTTTAGAAAATCTTTCTTAAACAAGCTATCAACAACTTAATGCTAAAACTGAGGGCATCATTACAGGACTCCTCCTTAGCTATAGTATCAATCTATACAATCAATAAAAACTTGATGAATGAATATAGCATATGCTTACTAAACACTATTTATGGCACCAGAATGGGAGGGACATAACATACAGTGAAAATACCGAATTCAAAAGGATCCTGGCAAATTAGATATCTGATTTTTAGGGTAAAGCAAGATTACAATTCAAGAAGCAAGCAAAAATCAATTGTAACAGAATTATAGAAAGATTATTACAACAGAATTATAAAAATTAGAAACTGCCTACCCATCAATGATGTCATGCTGTTTTAGCACTGTGTAAACACCTCATGTACTGGGAGGCATTAACACGCATGCAGCCTGTCAAATACAGAATATAGCCCTTCAGTCTTATCCAGCCTTGGAATGGCCTCAAGGTATGGTGTCCACAAATATACCTCAGTGAAAGGTATAACCATTTGGAAAGCTCAGGAGGTTAATAAGGAGACTCAAAGGTGTAAGAAGAAGAATTGAAAGGCAGGTTAAAGAAACTAGTGCTGGTCTTATTCTATTCAGAGGGAAAAAACAGGTTGAACAAGTGGTTAAATAGTGCTGTTAAAATATTTAAAAAGATATTGTGCTCTTTATCTTTACAGTATGTTCCTCGTGCTCAGAATCACTGGAAATAACAAACCTGAAGTGGTCCATGGAAGTTTCAGATTAGTCTGCAGAGAAGACTTTGTAAAGGGAAGAATGACAAAATACGAGAAGCTGCCTGAAGGAACTATGGAGTCTCCATCATTACGAAACATTTGAGGGCAAAACAGGCAAAACGTCCATCAGGACTGACATAGAATAAGAGGATGAACTTAACCTTTCCAGTCATCTGATGACACAAACAGTCAAACTGTTGAGAAGAGAGCCAAGAAATAGACATCAAAACTGGAGTTCTTGAGAAATTACTTCAGAGAACAAACTGTTGAAGGCACAAAGTTGCTTTGTCAGAGTAACCAAGTTATGTTTGAGTGTTCCTAAGGATGAATGGGCAGGTACGGGGGATTAAATTTAGGGGAAAATACACAGGACAACAAATGGGGGAGAAAAATCGCACTGAAGTAGAAAATGCCTGATATAGGGTTAAGAATAGATTCTTCTCTGTTGTTTCATGTGAAGCATAAACTCAACAGAAGAACAGAGGACTGAAAAAAATGAGAAACTTATCTAAAGATATTTTTAAGAAAAATAAGATGTCTACCAAATTATATTATGTATAATATTTATACTATGTATATGTATATATTATATAAATCTTCAGCATCCATACCGGTGTCCTCAAGAGAAACTTGCTAAATTAATGAAGTTGCTCTCAGACTGAAAAATTAAGTCTCATTCCCTTTTCACTGTATAAGGTAAGAACTCATACATGCATCCAAAATAAATGGGGAAGAGTATAAGATATTTTCTTCTTGCTACTGAAATGGGAAAGTCTAGGAGAAACTATTGTCCATCCCTTGATGAAAGACAAAACCTAAATACACACCTAAATCCCAAAAAGCACTCCAGTGACTTGGAAGACTTCATTTCCTTATATTGCAACTTATTCTGTGTTTGGTAACAGTTTTATAGAAAACAATCCCTTGTGGATGGTATAAAGGGATATTACTTGGATGAGATTCTAATTTGAAGGAGTAAGAGAAGAATACAATCAAGTATTTTTGGTAGCTCAAACAGGGAGAAATGAGAACGGAGAACAAGAAGAAAAAATATAGCAAGATAGAAATCGAAGGGACAGAAGAACAAGAAAAAGGGGAAAAAAACTAATTAATTGCCTGTAATAGAAGCCATATAACAGGGAGAAAAGAGAACTCAACAAAAATGCACAGTATTTGGAAGCCAGTGCTGATCATTCGCTTCCCAGTAAGAGCAGTCATAAGGAAGCAATGAAGAGATTCCTTTGAGTGTAAATTCAGTTTCATGGCTTAGCATACCATTTAGATAAACCAGTATGAAATGTGTGTAAAACTCCCATTTCAGTGAAAGAGACAACTGAGTTCTCAGTCAGTTTCTCAGATCCTAAGAATTGTTTTTAACAGTACTGCCAGAACTGGAGACCAATACCTTCTTTTCCTTTAATGTCTGAAAATTGCAAGTATTGATGTTTACCAAAAGAAAAAGTCTCTTTGGCCCAAGCCTACCAGGGTAAAAAGTTCCCCATCTTTATTTATGGGGAGCCAGCATTTGATGAAATTGACCATAAACTACTTATTGCTGTTGCCAAAAAAGGTCTGACAAACACTCCCACTGAGAAAAGAGAGTGCTTTTTTTTTCTGCTACAAATATAAGATTTGCAAATTGAACACAAACCTGGAAAGATTTGTAGCTGTAGGCTCACCCTCCAGAGCATTTCAGCAAAACAAAGCAGCTGAACAAAGTCCAGAACTAAATTAAATGCATGTCAGTCTGAGGAAACAGAAACATGTACACATCAACCACCAACTGTCCAATCTCAGATAAAAAACAAATGACAATTATCAGAGCTATGGCTAAGAATGCAGAGAGTAATGAAGGCTGTGATCACAGTCCTATTATGAATCTGAAACACAGCAGCTGACAGTAAATGAGGTTTTATCTGAGGGCACAAGATGGCAATTCCTGAAGGGATAAGGTCTAAAGACCTATAGGAACAGAAGCTGTTTCTTCCTCACAGAGACAGACCAAAAGCTCCTTTAAACTCTGTCTAAAAATGGTCACTGCCAAACCTGCAAGAATACAGAGACTTGTGGGGCTATAGGCTGTAACTAGACCATTATGTTTTATTCCAGCCAATAATTTTAATTCACTTTTAATTTAGGCATTTCATTTTCATGCCAGTCATACTTTTTAACTTACCTCATACACTGAGTTCTGTTTGGTTGGCTTTTTTATAGTGTCAAGCCTGATAGTTTCATTTGTTACCCCTAACCTCTTGCATTAGGAAGTTCTGTGAATAACCATTCCTTACGTGGCACTGCATCACCTTTCAACATACTCCTCTTTTCTGTGGTGAAGTAAAACAGTCTGCTCAATTCATCTCACACCTCTGACCATCTCTGCTGCTCTTATCTTGTCTTTTTTATTCTATTAGCTCCTTTTCAAGGTGGGATAATAAGAATGCCATATTGTGTTTGAGACGTGAGAAACATCATTATTTATACAGCTGTATACTGCTTTCAGTTCTCCTTGCTGCTCCTTTACTAGTTGAAAGGAATCTATGTGCTCTCCATGACTGTCTTTGAGCACTGACCAGCTCTCATTCCTGCATGACAACAATTCATTCAAATGCCACCACTCAGGATACAGAATTACTTTGCATTTACTCATTTATTTTGTGTGAAAGTAATTTATAATATTTTTTTTAAAAAAGGAATGTAAACCAAAAAAGCAACATAGAAGAAAAGAAAGTCTTCCTCCTCCCTTATTGGCCAAAAAACTGCTACAGAGGTCTCAAATTAAAGAAATTAAGCATTGGCTCAATTGCAAAATATAACTAAAAACAACAAATACCACTGAAATGGTGTTGTTACCTCCAGATCGAAGATCCCTAAAGCAAAGTAGATTTCTATTTCAGACAGAAACAATCCAATCTCAAAACAAAAGGAGCCCTTAGATCGTTACTTGAACTCTCCTAACATAACCTTACCAGAAAATTGTATATCTGGAAGAGTATTTTGTCATACAAAATCCATTTTCTGTAGAAAAGGCTGTTTCTGACAGTGGATGTTAGTTTGGTGAGGACAGTGAGAACTCAGACCTTTAAAGTTCTCCTTATTTCAAGCAGGTGATCCCTGAACTGTCTGGTGAAGCCTCTTAACATGGAGTAAACATATTTGTTTCATGGATTGTTCACAGAGTTAGTAACTTAAATTATTTTGCTATTAAGGGCCATGTATCTCAGTTGAATTTTAATATTCTGTTTTCCTACCATATATTTAGAAAGTACAATTTTTCATCATACTTGGATTTCCTTTTTTTTCCTCCTCCTCCTAACAATAATCTAAACCCTTTTCTATAGGCAGGAAAATACAATGTGGTCCCCTCAGATTTCCAGTCTTCATACTTAGACGTAAAAAGAAAAGCTATGTGGCTTATTTTTCAGACATCAAAAATAAAGGTCATCTAAATTCTTAAGATTAAAGAAGGTTAGCCAAGAACATGAGCTGAAAATCTGTTCATCAGAAAAGACAATGGGGTCAGATGCCAGCTGTAATGAATATTCTAATTTATAAGTTCTGTAGTCTTTGCTAGGGCCTGGGAAATTGCAATACCTTGGTTAAATTCCGATATGTAATATGAAGACATCCCCCCTTAGTGCATCAGCTGTACTGTCACAGCAGGTCTCATATCAGAGTGTAAAACACATTCTGGATCCTGCAAGCAGTGCAAAGTTATCTCTGCTGTGAATTTGTGACTTCACACAACCAACAGGAGAGATGAGTGGCATGCTCTCATCTCCTCAAAGAATAAGTCCCTTGCAAAATAAGCAAATTAAGAAAGGATCCAAGGACCCTTCAAAGGCACAATTTTAGTGTACCAGCTTCAGGAAAAGATAACTTTGGAAAAAGGTACAAAATAGCTGAATGGTTTAGAGACACATAATAGCCCTGTAAATTTTCAAAATTAATAAAAAATGTTTTTCTGTGCCTTCCACACAGTGTTTTGTTAATGTCTTGTTGAATCTCTTTGAATTCTACATTTTGCACAATTTAAATAGAATCCTCTCATGGAAAAGACAGACACAATCTGGGAACTACAGAAAAAATTATTACACTAAAAATCTGCACTAATAATCATATTGATAACTCTAATTCAAACAGAAATTATCTTGCTACTGTAAGCAATTAACAATGCATGAAGTTTTCTCATACCAAAGCTATAAATTTTTGTATAATTCCACATAGTTTTTACACCTATATGTTCTTCAGAACATGTGATTTGGCCTTCACACTTGCCAAGATTTTTCTGTCCCTACAAGTCTAATCCATTCAAGGCTACAAGATGCTGAAAAATCAGTACAGTAACATTCTTTGTCTGTCACAGACATCTCTAGTGAAACGATCAAAAATTTAAAAAAAAAAAAACAAAAACCCAAACAAAACATTATATTGCAAACCAGTGCACATATGGTCAAGTAATACCCGTGCTTAAATCATAACTGCAGCACTCAGTATACACAGATCTCATCATCTCTGTTGCCGGTTCTTTAGTCGGCCCCCATCAATTCTTTCCCAGCCACACTGATACAGCAACAGATTTAGAAAGGAGACTTTTATCAGACTTCACCACTGTTAGAGGGAACATTCAGGAACAGTGTTAAAACAGTCTCTAAACATTCATACAAGTTAATAAACTGGTTTACACCAAGCTAACTGCAGATCACAACTTCAGAAACTGCTGTGTGCTAATGGTTGGCAGGTAAATGATTCCCTAACCTGATTTAGTCTGTTTCACTGTCTCACTGTTTCACTGTTTCACTGCACTTATTCCCCAGGATATCAAATTACCTCAGTGACTACTTATCAATATACAGCTGCTAATCAAAGCACTTGCTCAACATCTGAGACACATGTTGCTCATACAGAAATATTTGGAACACTTGGAGAGAAAGAACCTTTCAATAATGTAATAATAATGGTCTTTAAGTGCAACCTTCTATTACAGATGCACTTTAAAATTATTTAAGCAGTTTTGATAACATAGCATGCCTAAAATATTCTTTCACGTTCAATATTGAAAAAATACATATAATGTGATGCCATTTGAAAGTGGAAAAGGTAGTTTTACTTCCTTTTTACTGTCACCATTATAAATACCAAGTTATAGTAAAATACAACAGTATGTTATTTTCTGCTACATGTTTGCCTTATTTTGCAAAATTTTTATAGGAAAAAACATTTCCTTGATAATCTCCACAAAGGACTCTGGGTAGATAGAAAGAGTACTCAGCACATACACTTTAGATAAATACTATTCAAAATATGAAAGAATGAATGTGCTGGACAGAAATGGGCTACAGGTGGCTTTGAGGCTACATTCCTAATTCAAATCCCCTCTTTCTCAACTTTATCAGATTCTTGAGTGCCACAGAGGCCCATTGTACTAGGAAGCATTAGACAAAATGAAGGCCTGTGCTCCAGAAGGATGGGCCATACACTGAAGCTTTTTATGATAACAAGAGTATTTCAGGTCTGTTGATCCTTACAGGAGAACAAGTCTAAACTAAATCAATTATTGAAGAAACCACCATCACTTCCTGATTTCCTACAAATGAAATCTGCTTTAAAATATCACTAATAGGAGACTTTCCATTAAAGAAAAATTTAAAATATGTGAATTAAAAGAAAGAAAACCCGTAACTGATGACTGTGGTATGGAAGAAAATACCTTCAAAACACAGTTAAAACACTACTGAAAATCTGTCTAAGAATTTTTATTTGCACTGAAACTTCAGAAGTTAGTTATATTTGTCTCTCATAACGGATTTGTGAAGCAGAGACAATAAACACTGTGGTGCATTATATTTACTTTTAAACCTCTACATATAGGGAAAAGAAAATTATTATCTCAAGGTCAACATTTCCTCAACATTTACATGACTACAATGTGGCTGTCAGTTTATGGTACATGTGGATGAACCATACTACTCTTCCCAGTAAAGTATTTGCTTTTCTCTTTTTGTAAGCTTATATTAAAAAATGTCAATACCACAACACAAAAGTAAGAAAAAACAACAGAAGAAATAAAAATCTTCACCATAGAATATCTGGAATTTCACTTGATAGCAAAACAATACAGATGGAATTGTAAATTGCACTCTAATTTTGGGCAAAATTATGATAGACGGAAAAAAAAGATTGTTCAGCATTAGGTAATTTAAAAAGAGGCTGTGTACAATTTTCCTCCTTATCTTGGCAGAGAAAGCTGTAATAAACATGCAATTATTAATATTAGTGAGATACATTTTTCTTCAAAAGACAGTCGTATTATATTTGCTTACAAATACGTTAAAATTTTTCAGTCTCTTTCAGCAATTATATGGTACAGAGTGTTGAGGATTCAAAGCAAAGAAGCAATTGCTGTTTAGAGAGAACTTTTTTTATAGGCAGCAGACCATCATTCCTTTTGAAGGGTTGTAATAATAGTGAAGAAGAAATTACAATTTGAAAAAATACCATGTAGTCACATTACTTGTTTGCATGATTTCAAAAAGCACAACTGTCTCGCCTGGGATGCCTCTTTTGGTTTTTTGGATTTTTGCTTTGCCTTTTGTGTGTGTGATGCTTTGGTCCCTTAAATCAGTATCTGAAGCACTGCCCTTTTGTGTACTGTTAATCAGCCTCTTTGACCAGTGTAATGTGAATTCAGAGCATTAAATTTCCTTCAGGGATTCCACACTAGCATAAGTGAGTTCATAAATTGCCCGGTAGGGTCTTATCCATAAGATACCGTGCACCTGTAATTTCTATTCCTTTCATTGGAGCTGGGGGAAGTGTTCAGTAGTCCATTCAGAGCTTCAGTGTACTTATGAGATCCAGCTAATTTTTTGGCTGGTCACAGCTGGCTGTACTTTAAAATAACAGGAGTCTCACAGCATCCTGCTGAAACTGGATGCCAAAACTGAAACTAGGATGTTCAGTTTTCACAGTCCCAGTCTCAAATACTTTCCCAGATTCTCCAAGGAACAATACGTCTGCATCCAATTATCTTCCTATTTCAGCACAGAATAGAAACCAAAATATCATTTTGGACACCTCCTGCACTTTGAGGACATTAATATGTTTTCCAGCTTCCAGGACAGTAAGAAACTAGTACCAAATCAAACACCTAAACACAACCAAATGGACTGTTTGCTGCAACAGCATAGCTACAGCCTGTGGTCCAGATTCGAATCCCGGATAGACATAAAATATAAGACTGCAGAAAATTTTCATCAGTGAGAAATTAATACCTTGGGAAATGGAAGGCAACCAATTTCTTTCTCATTATGTGTTCATTTCTTAATTTGCAAGGGATAAGTTTTGTCCTCTTTGTAAAGCCTTGCTGGAAGTAACAGGATTTGCACAGGTACAAATGAGGGCAAGATGTGTCCAATTATTTTAGGCTTTGAAATTAAAAAAGGAATTACTACTAGATTGCTGTAACCCTTCCTTTTGCGTAACTACCAGCCTATCATTCTTTTGTTTAAGAGAGTTTTTGTCCTTTCATTGTAAGCACTCATCACTGATTTGCAGTCAGATAACTAGAAATGCACCATTTTCATACCAGAGGGGAACTCTGCACTTTCTTGACTTAGGTACCACTTGGTAAAGACGAGAATTAGAGATGTACATTCCCTTTAGCATGGTTTATCTTTCATTTTTCTAAGAGTAGTTACTTTTTTGTTTAGTTCAGGAGGATAATAAAGTTTAAGAAGATGCAGGTCAGTTGTGATCAGAACCCTTTGCTCCTTCCACACTACTGACCTTATGTATAAAATCTCCAATTTCACAGAATTGACATTGTCTAATGGGGAAAAAAGAAGTTAGATGGGATGACCAATAAAAGGGTCAACAGTGTTTAAAAAGCTGGTAGTTTTTAAGCACACATCCCTACTTTGTAGCTCTTCTAACAAAGTTCTGAAGCTTTCCGTAGCTATTTAGGTCTGATTAGAACAGAATGTTTTTGGCAAGAATACCAAAACTCTGATGATATTTATGACAAGAGTCTTCTATAGTATCATAGATGCATAAACTGGCCTGAAATATGCAAAAAAGGCAAACAGTCCCATCTAAGATCTAATGAGCAAATGTCATAATGGTGTGAATTGTTTTTCTAAATCCTCCCTTAAAGAACATGATAACAAATTGTTCTGATATCTTTTACTTTGTGGACTCCAGAAAGCAGAATATGTTACTTTTTCTCCTTTCTTCTGTGGCTGACAAAAGAGAGTGGAGAAAGAAATGTCTTGAATGTTACTGTAAGACAGGAAAAGCTGAGTGAATTATTTTCACACAGTAAATTGTACTTGCATCAAAATTGTTAGGAAAAAGAAATAACTGTTATTTGGGTTGACTTGCCTGTTCAGGCTGCTCTGCTTGCCAATCTGACTCTCACCCTTCATATCCTCCTGCAGTTTTTTTTTTCATTTGGATATCTTGGGAAGCAATTCATCCCAACAAGGAGAAAATGGGGCAAAAATGTCAGGAGACCTCTATGGAGGGATGAGGAGCTGCTGAGCAAATTCAGAGTAAACAAAGTTTTCAGAAGGTTGAAACAGGGGCAGGTAGCCTGGGAAGTATAAAGGAAAGCTGTATGGGAAGCTAGGGATAAGGTTAGGGATGCCAAGGCCCAGTTAGAATTGAGTCTGGTCAGCAATATCAAGTGTTACAGGAAAGGCTCCTATAGATATATTGCAAACAACAGGAAGACTAGGCATAATGTAGGCCCTCTGCGGAAGGAAATGGGAGATGTGGCTACCCTGGACAAAGAGAAAGATGTTCTCCATGACTTCTAAACCTCAGTATTCCATGGCAAGTGCTCTAGCCAGTCCAGCCCAGTCGGGAAAGGCAACTGGCAGAATGAAGACCATGCCGTAGGAGAGGATCAGGTCTGAGACATTCTAAGGAACCTGAATGTGCAGAAGTCCATGGCACCTGATGAAATTAATCTGTGGATCCTGAGGGAGCTGGCAGACAANATGTTCTCCATGACTTCTAAACCTCAGTATTCCATGGCAAGTGCTCTAGCCAGTCCAGCCCAGTCGGGAAAGGCAACTGGCAGAATGAAGACCATGCCGTAGGAGAGGATCAGGTCTGAGACATTCTAAGGAACCTGAATGTGCAGAAGTCCATGGCACCTGATGAAATTAATCTGTGGATCCTGAGGGAGCTGGCAGACAAAGTTGCTAAGCCACTATCTATCATTTTTGAAAAATTGTGGCAGTCTGTTAAAGTCCTTAATGACTGAAATAAACAGAAATAAAACTCCCATTTTTAAAAATGGGAAAGTAGAAGACCTGGGGAACTACAGACCAGTCAGTCTCACCTTTGTGCTGGCAAGGTCATGGAGCAGATTCTCCTGAAAACTAGACTGAGGCACATGGAAAATAAAGAGGTGATTTTTAACAGTCAACATGGCTTTACAAAGGGGAAATCATGCCTGACCAATGTGGTGACCTTCTCTGATGGGGCTACAGCACTGGTGGATGGGGCAAAGGAACTGACATAGTCTACCCGGACTTATCCAAAGTGTTTGACACTGTCCTGTGTGACATCCTTGTCTCCAAATTGGAGATATGGATTTGATGGATGGACCACTTGGGGATAAAGAACTGGCTGGATGGCTGCACACAAAGAGTTGTGGTCATCGGCTCATTGTCCACGGGGAGACCAGTGACCAGTGGTGTCCCTCAGGGGTTGGTCCTGGGGCTGATACTGCTCAACATCCTGNGCAAGTCCAGAGGAGAAACACAAAGCTGATAAGAGGACAGGAACAGCTTCCCCATAAAGACAGGCTGAGAAAGCTGGGGCTGTTCAGCCAGGAGAAGAGAACGTTGCATGGAGATCTCCATGGGGCCTACAGGGAAGCCAGAGAGGGACTCTTCATCATGAACTGTAGGGATAGGACAAGGAGTAATGGGCACAAATTGGAGGGGAAATTTAGGTTAGATATTAGGAAGAAAATCTTTACTCTGAGGGTGGTGAGACACTGGAACAGGTTGCCCAGGGGGGCTTGTGGGTGCTCCATCCCTGGAAGTCTTCAAGGCCAGGTTGGACAAGGCCTTGAACAACATGATCTAGTGGGAGATGCCCCTGCCCATGGCAGGGAGGGTAGGGACTAGGTCATCTTTAAGGTCTCTTCCAACCCAAACCATTCTATGATTCTATGATCTTGTTTGGTTTCCATTTTTCATTTTTGCCACAACTGCAGTTAATTATCAGCAGCTGTCACACATTGTACAGGAATAGTTATCATAGCAGAAAGAAATAAAAAATTAAGCAGGAGAGAGGGTAAAAGACAGTCTCATCTAGAACAGTGTTTGGATTTGTCTCTGTGAACTCCTGACTGTGTTCATCCCCAGGGAACAGCAACCCATTGAATCCTTCTGCATCTGCTCCTTTTTATATAACAGATATTAAGACAAAAATAAAAAGGAAGCAAACATTGGTCATGTTTTCTGGAAGCTAACACGTACAGATTTGTCTGAGTTATTATTCCAGGTGTCCCAACCCCAAAAATACCTGCAAAAACACTGGAATAAAAGCACATACCTTATCCTTCTGTTTCATCTTGTTCCTTTTCTTCACCCATTAATTTCTTCTGTCACATCTCAGCACTTCCCAATACAAACGTTATTTGTTATATCAGCCTGCCTTCACTCACCTTCTCAATGCAGTGCGGCCAATTAAATGATGATTCCTAAGGAAAATAAAAGATGGGGTATCTGATAACAGCACAGTCTTTACCATTTGGATCTTCATCTTGTATCAGCTATAACTGAGGGAATTTTATTGTTTTTGTGCTTATTTCCTCAAGGTTATAGATTCCTTCAGTAAAGTCTGCATCTTCTGTGCCTTGAATTGGATAAACTGGATTGAGCATACTGAAAAACAATCAAAAATAGCATCATTTCTTTCAATTATTTTTTGAAATTTACGAGTGCTTACTGTAGTTCTGAGTTCCGAGTTCAGCTGACAATACAAAAAACAAGTACTTGCTGCTTTTTGTCAAAGGCAGGAAGATAAAATCTAGCAATGCCTTGAACAGTGATCAGAGGAATGCAAGTCTGAGACAATCTAACACTTGGGTTTGTTTTTTGAAGAAAGGAACTTATTCTGAAACAGTACAAGAATCATCATTAAAGAAATTAGTTGGCTATCCAGGATCACAATTCCTTCTCTTGTGCTTTACTTCATTTTGTGTTCAAATTATTAATTTCATTTTCCTTAAAACTGAAGAAAGAAGTAAAGCTGGACAAGTGCAGAGAAATAAAGCACCAGTAATGCCTCTCTTAATCGTTCAACCCAAAGGATAACATAGTGTTCTATTAGAAGGGACAATTCATGCCACTGTCACTGGTAGCACTGACAAACTTGATACAAATTTCTAATCTCTGCTACTGAAGCTCCTGCAGCTGAACACTGTCACTTATACTGAATTACCTTCAATCCCGGCATTCCTTTTCTTAGAGCACTATCCAGAAATTTCTAGGGATATTACTGGAGATAGCAAAAACAAATTCAGAAGTAACATGACAGGAGAAAAGGATTTTATTTATTACATATATGTTTAACTAACTAAAGAGGTGTTGAACTCCATGCTGCTGCAGATGCCTCAGTTTGTTCTAACAGACTCATTCCTACCTACATAGTACAACAAAGAGCTCAAATTTTCAGCAGGAGGTTTGTATGCACACATTGCAAAAACACTGTTTGACATAAAAACTCCTAAGGAATGGTCTTATTTAACTGAAGTCTTGAAACAAAAAAATCATTTCAGCTTTCTGGAGAGCACTGCATCATTTTTAGAAATGCACACTCTGGGCTTGTTCTCTGCCCAATGACATGAAAAACCTGGCCTGATTCTCATCAGGGTAGAAGTTCCAGACCAGACACCAGCTAGGCTGGCTCACACTGAGTATGACTTTGAAGAAAGAAATAACTGCAAAAAATCCAGGCTCTTCCACAGGCAAGTCTTTCAACCTTAAATGCAGTAATTAGAAAGCATTTGTGTCGAATCAAATTGAGAAGAGAAGCAAATACCCCAGATTCTGCTAACTTCAATCATATGAGCTGTTTTTCAGGGGGCTTAGCCTAGTCCCTGGTCTCCAGACCAACTATGGATTTTTTTTCTCCTGTACGGCTGCTTCCATATTAGCATTTCCTAAGGGCTTACAAAACTGTTTCATTTCATCTGAACATATCACAATCCCTTTAGTACATCTCTATTTGGAGAGCATGTTGCAGCTTAGTTCTCTTTTTTCTCTTGAACTGCTCACATAGCACTGCTGGAGACAGTGATAACTGCTGTTCTTCTAGACAAAAAAATAAAAACCAATGCCCCCCCAAAACCCCCGCATATGTAGTTTAATTACTATTTGAAGCAGAAAAAGTGGAAAGTTGCTTTTCCTGCATCTGATGATGGCTCTGTGTGGCTTGCAATTTTACAGTAAGACAGACCCTGTGTGCACTTCTAAAGATTACAACAGTTTAAACACAACAGGAAGCTTCACAGGGAAAAATAAATAGAATTACTAGCTACCATCAATGTGTGGTAATTTATAGTTCCAAACAGCAACCCTAACTACTGCTAGCAGCTTGTAAATTGGAATGGATTACTAAATTTCACATTTTCCTTGTGACATGTTGTTTTTTGAGGAGTGAGTGGAATCATAAGGGCAATATTTGTTACTATGGAATGCATAAAAAAACTGTGCATACTTTTTACCATGCCACTAACATAACTGAGTGTACTAAATTATGCCACATAGTGAACTAACAAGCAGTAGCATTACCTGAAATTGGCATAAGCTCGTGCCTGAAAGCTCAAAACCTTCAGTGGTTACTAAGAGTGAACATACAAAACTAGATGTCAGCTCTGATGCTGCACAAATGCCCACTCAGTTGCTCATTCACTTTCCTTCCTCAACAGGGCATGGGAAGAAAATGAGATGTAAAAGCTTGTGGATCAAAACAAAGACAGGGAGATCCCTAGTCAAAACAGACTCAGTCTGGGGAAAGCTAGTTTATTGTCAGTTAAATAGATTTGGGTGGTCAGAAAAAAAGAGAAGAAATTAAATACCTTCCCACCGTCCTGCCATTCGCTTTCTGAGGCTCAATATCACTTCTTCACTCCCAGCTCTCTACCTCTTGAGTAGTTCAGGGAGACAAAGACTGGGGTTTATGGTCAGTCCATAACAGACCCTCTCTGCTGTTCCTTGAGGGCACACCACCTTCCCCACAGGGTCTGTCCCAGGGCCGAAGTGCCATCCCTGTTGGGATCTCTCCTCCTCTCCATCCTTCCTTCTGCTCCCCCCTCAGGGCTTACAATGGAACAATTGACCTGCAGGCAAACTAGCAAATCCCACACACATCCACCCAGTTAATCAACATGAGTGAACAGCTGTGGACAAACTTTGGTCCTACTACTTACTGGTCTTATGCTGAGTGAAAAAATCCTTGCCTTCCTTATACATAACTCCTAGTGGTATTATAGCTTCCAGCCTTAAACATCTGTGAATTCATCATCCTTCAGATCAGAAACAGGATGCTCTGGCAAGAGGGGGTCAGCTGCTCTCACTGCAAGACTCCCAGTGCTGGCCTTGCAGCACAGCCCCCAGGTTGTGCTTGTCAGCAGTCAGTGGCAGTGTAGCATCCATCCCAATTAACAGGCAGATGGGAATTGTGCAGCAGAATCTGGAAAAGCACTCAGGAACATGGATAGATAATCCCATTGTTCTCCAAGGCCAATTGTATTAGCGTGTGAATAAATGAAGCGACTTCATCGGCTCAGTAGGTACGTAATGCATGAACAGGGCAGGCATCCAAAGAAGTTACTGCCGGCATTTAGTATCTATGTAAGTCTCCCTCCTCTTGCAGGAATGGAAGTCACATGATAATTTTGATAAGTGGAAGTGCAATTGTGTGGGTAGCTCATAATAGCGCATCATCATCATCAAATCTGTTTGTGTTTTACAGAGCATCTACACAAGCTGCTATGAAAGAAAAACACGGTCTAGTTTTAATAGTAAAATAGACTCTGAGTGGAAAAGACGATAGTAAAGTTCCTGCCGATAACACAGCACATTAGTCAAGAATATTTATCCAGCTCCAAATATTTCAGACTCTTTAAATTTAAACTGATAATTATTTCAAGAAATTAGGCCTGCTTCTCGTGCTGTTTTGCTATTAATTTTTTATTTTCTCCCAAAGCAGTAACAAATGTCATGTTCTGGGCAAATAAAATGCTTTAAATTTCTCTCCTTCGGATCAAATCTCCAGATTTTCATTTTGGCTGTACCTAATGGAGTATATTTAGAAAAAACTTGGAATTGTGTTTTCAATCTACTAACAAATTCTGGTCAGGACTAATCAGAATTCAGATATCATTCTTACAAATTATGTCTTGATCGAGACCCCATAGGACTCTCGAATTTTGATTTTCAGGTTCTGCAGGCAGGTGTTTCAATCTATGCTTCCATCTGTGTCTAGAAGTGCTCTGGCCTTGAAAACATGGCAAAATTTGTTATCTATCTCATGCTTTTATCCTTTATCAGAAGAAGAAATTTTATGTTCCTGTTCCTAGATGTTCTGAAAGAAGACTCATTCTCAAAACATGCCTTCTCAATCAGACTTCTGCAGATTACCCAGTGATGCCCACCACTTTAAAAAAAAACCAGGCAGGTAAGAACTCTAGGGAAAAGAAGTTATTTTACACAAAAGGCCTGTGATCAGAACATTTCTCTGGGAGAAGTACGACCTGAAATAAAGATATTTCTCTGCTTGCAAAGACACATACTTCTTTCAAGTTCCATTAGCCTGGCTGCACTATCTGGTGGCTATACATGTTGATGGTACACAATCCATCCTTTCGTGGGTTTCCTTACAAACAGAAGAGAATTTATAGTACTATAAATATATATTGTGCTACAGATAGTATAAGAGAGAGCTTGACAAAGTAGCCTATTGATTAGAATGGTCATCTGGAAAAGAAGGTTTGTGGCTGAAATTTGGCTGAAATTTCTGCTCCAAAGAACAATAATTTAATCAATGACTGTGTCAAGTAATAGGGAAGATATGGATAGGACTGGAGTGCGTTTCCCCCTCTTTTTCCTTCCAGATCTTGCTGGAACCAGAACTCTGAACTTTTGACTGTTAATCAAGTCAAACTAAATTTGTATCCAATGGACCAATTCTCTACTCGACTAAAAGGTTTAAACACTGGGTTCCAAGGTTGCCTGGTCTTCCTATCCACATATATTTAGAGATGGCTGTCAAGAGTAGTACAGTATTAACATAAATGGCATTTATATGGCAAATATACACTTCCATGAGCTACACTCAGGTAAAATAAATCAAGTGTTTTAAAGACTGAAGATCTCCTCAGATGTGTAAAGTTCTAAGACCTATGAAATCTCTTAATCACCAAGGAAACAAAAATATTTATTCTACTGTTGCCTATTTCTAGGATAGTTGGAAGAATTTCAGAAGAAATCCTAGTTTTAGCTAAACATATGGTTCAGTTATACAGTTTATACCGTAATGAAACACAAATAGAAATGCTTGTGTGACACTTTTAAGAACAAACTGGCTTGAAAATTTTGAGCGCAGCATTTTATTGATTGAATGACACAATGAGTTCTAGCATCCCTCTGCATTGCCAATGGATAATTATGATTATTACGAGGAGCATGCTTTGACTGCGAAGTGAACCAAGTCCCTATTTTCTGTAGCTCTGACAGACTACTTCCCTCCAGAGGCCATATTCGGAAGCGCAAAGCAGTTTTATATCACAATTTTCATTTTGCCTTTAAAAAAAAAAAAATTAAAATTGATATGAATTATAGCTTTCACCATCCAATATAATTAAGAGGAAACAACATCCTTAGAATTAAGAAGTACTCCAAGTAGAATACGGGATTCATACCGCCAAGTACATCCATTTTAAAGTCACCAGAACAAATCCTTAAACACGTAGATGCAGAGAAAACTCACTTTGCCAAACTTTCATGCCGAACTCCACAGATCATTATCCACTATTGCAAGAACATAAAAAAGTGACTTGTGAGAGCTGAAATCATGCATATATTATTTCCAAATTATAGACTGTCAATTTCATTCCTTCCAGGGAGAAAAAATCCAGAAGAAAAGAATAAGAGAAAAACCATGTTATTCCTATGAAGTCAGGTTTTCTCAAATGGTTTTCACTGAATAAGCAGAACTGCTAAATATTTCAATTTGAACATTTAAGAAGTGTGTCCCTACTCATAGTTTAACATACAGCATATTCTACACACATCTTTATCCATTTTCTCACAGGTTGTTCTAGAAAGGACACACTTATGCTACTAATCAGAAGTGCTAATTGACTGCTTTCTCAAATTACTCTTAAACAGAGGAGGTTTAGATAGAATATCCACAAATTTAAAAAGCAACCCGAAAGTCAAAGACCAGAAACTGCACCCTGTGTTCCCTACTCCATCTGTACATGCCTCAGAAGGCAGGGTGGAAGTCCTTTGATCTACCACGCTTATCTCTTGTCACTTGTGTAAATGGAGCAACTTTGAGAAGTTTAGTGTCCACAGCTGGAGAAATCTCTGGAGGAACAGGCACAGTTTGGTCATCTTGCCTCTCTTTTCTGGTTCAGAGCCATTTTGTCAAATATGCAGCTGTGAGTTTCTTCCTGCTTTTACAGGGTGACTGCCAGGGACCTAGGTTTTTCCTTCCCATTCCTCTTCCAGCTTTGTTTCCCAGTTCTTTCCATACAGCCTTTGCCCAGAGCCACATCCTTCCCAAAAATGTTGAGCCTGATGTCTCTCTGACCCTGTGCTTTTTACCTCTGTGAATTCTAGTCAGCTTCCTTCTTCCACTCTCTATTCCCTGCATACCAAATTGTCCCACTGAGTTTGATTGTGATTTGGCCATGTATCTTCCCTGCCAGCCATCAAATGTTTGCTGGAGGTGAGAGGATATCCAGATGATGCCCTTGATGGAGCCAACAATGTTTAAGCCTACAATTCAAACAAAGCACAAGCACTGCCTTTTAATCTGAGAGTCTTTTTTGCATTTGGATTGCTCATGTGAGCTCCCTGGAGCATCCAAGTCCATGAAATCTCCTGCCAGCTGCTTTCCCCAGTGTTCAGTCCTGTTTCTTAAAACTCTTCCTTGCACACTACCAAAATCCTTTCCCCTTCTGCAAATATATGCTGTTCAGTTTCAACTTTTCTAGATCTCCAAGAGGAAAAGATTCATGTAGTGATAAAGAGAGGCAGCAGTTTCTGAACACAGTCAATTTCTCCCTAAGGATAAAGCTAGATATTAGAAATGATTAGCTAAACTCTCTCATTGCTTAAAATTACCTCCCCTTCTGTCAGACATTTATAGATGAAGGTAGGAAACACAGATTTATTTAAACACAATTATTCCCCTTAATTTATTTTGCATACAGAACTCTCCCTCCGGTTTCCTCAGCAAAAAGCAAGGCTTCTCAAGGTGGATCCAGGTGATTTGCACTGATTCAAGGCCTCTCTTCCACAACATTTATTTTCTTTATGACCATCTTTCAGCTCAGTGTTTGTTCTAAAGAGTCCTTTGACAAAAATTCCTCCTCAAGCTTAGCACCTTGCATGCCTACCTGCACTTTCTTACCATTTTGCAGTCTACACTCCAAGGTCCCGTCTGTGTCTTTTGTCTGGTGACTATCCTTACTCATTTTTTCTCTCTTTCCTCCAAAAGACAAGAAAACTCACCTCCCTACTCCCTGTGATCTCCTTACATGATTTATTGCTTATCAAAGTGTTTTCATTAAAACCATGCACAGTAACACTGCCGTAGTCTAAAATATATTCAGAAGGGCCAGGAACATATGCTGGCAATAGCATTTTAACTGTCATTTAAATAGCATCACTATACAAAGCTTGCAGTAAAAGCAAACTGTACAAACATAAATTATGTAGAAAACCTTGCCAAATCACAGCGCTGGTTTGCTCTACTTCCACCTGCATGGGAAATTCTGCTCTGTTTTGAAATCTTGGCCTGAGGCCTCACAGGATGAGGCTAGAGTATCCCCAGCAAGTGGTAGGGGAAGGAGCATGCTCAGTGGTGGCAATACAAAAAAAAAAAAAATTCCAAGTCTACTAAGCAAAGAGTTTTCAGCAAACTATAATTCAGCAGCACCTAAGCAAACTATGACAGGAACAAATGAACACCTTGATATGCATGCAAAATTTGATTCTGAAATGCATGTATGTATTAAAGCTTTTCAGTGAAGTAGGTGTGACAGCTCATCATGGATATGATGAGTTATGCTAATATTACTGTCAAAAACAAACCAAAAGCCCAACAATGGAACTGTTCCGACAGCGTGAAAAAAACCTCACAACCTAATAGTTACGGTTTGATAAAATCATAGTGCTAAAAGTTCGGGTTTTTTTCATGGGCAACTACAGACTTCACCACCTGTGCCACCTGAAATAATCTTGCTTTAGCCCATCACATCTGTGAATGTGCATCCATGACCCAGATCAATTATAGTTCGCTAGAGCCTGATATATAAACTTGCTGACTGAAACATGGCCACTTCAACTGGCAACACTTGAAGCATTTAGTTAATAAGCAGCATGAATCATACCTAAATTTATGCAATTCTCTCCAGCCCACAGGATGCATTCTCATGAAATTCAAGCTGGGCAATATGTGTTGCATCATACTAAAAGTCCTCGGTGAGGGCGCTGGGCCTCTTTACATTGAGTACCCTGAAAAACAGTGGTGACAAAACATATTCTAAATAAAAATCAGCACTTATTAACTAAACCACAGACAATTTATGTCTTGAAGCAATGCCTAGTATTATTTTTCCCCTCTCTCCTGCCTTTCCTACAATGTATACTATAAGGATTCTCTTTATTTAACTTACTGAATAAGTTACTAATTAGAAGCTGCTCCTCAGCCAACTAAAAAGAGGCTGAAACAGCTTTTGCAGTTAGTCACATACAGTTAGGTGAGTCACAGAGAAAAGTGTACATTCATTTTCAACTGCTTCCTTTAGATATTCAGAGCTGTGTTAATTCAGTTCTCAGAAAGAGAAAATGAGGCACAAACAGAACATTACTCACTGTTTTGTTCCTCTTACGGGTCATGTTTGGTATCAAGGACACTAAGAAGGACAAGGTAGTCTTGATATGGCACTATTGTTTCATGGGCCATGGCACTATAAAAGCAGTAGTGTCTTCTAATTGATTACTGGTAGTACATCTTTCCAGTTGCAGCTTTGAAAAGAGGATTGATGACAGCAGGGATGATTTAAGTTAGCTTTTACCACAGCTTACGGAGAAAAGGTTGACAAGAAATTATTTGAGGTGTAGAAGGCTGAACTCAATCAGAGAGTTTCATTTTCTCGCTATTTGCTTTGACAGCTGTAGTTCAGATTTCTGGTTTGTGTTGCTCATTACATTTGTTTGTCCTTCTAATTTTGCTGTTGTTAATAACTTTATGATCCAAAAATACTGACTTTGTTAATGGTATTTTTAACATATATAAAAAAGTATTTTCTTTTTCAAAACAGACATCCAGACAGACTTTCATCCCACTTCTGGCAAAAGGTACATATGGAAATGGGTGTTACTTTTGTGAGGCAGATTAGGCTCTGCATCTATCATGCTCTATTGGAAATAAAAACAAACTGTGCTCTTGCTGGAGGTCCAGTAGCCTGACTACTGAAAACGCAAGTAGTGAGGAATATTTTTTGTTTGGTTAGTTTTGGTTTTGTGTTTTGTTATGAGGTGTGGTTTCTTTAAAACATTAACTGTGCTTACACAGCAAGGTAATTGAAATTCATTGACTCTGTCCTGAATGAGTCCTGGCACATCAAAATGGAATTCATATGTATGATCTTTCACAGGAAACGCTGACACATAGTAGCTGGTGTCCCAGTCTGAATGACTGGTGATCAGAAATACAGGATATGAAGATAAGTGAACCTGTCCTGTGAGTGAACATGAGCACAAAGACTGCCACTGCCAGCTTGCTCTGAACTGAAGTCAAAGGTACAACTCAGCCACACAAGCAGCACTAAAGCAGCAGAAATGCCCTTGGTGGATGTTTTCTGCGTCCTCTCTGGGATGCTCTGCTCAGTAGGTCTCTCTGGTGTTTCCACAAGTAATTTTTAAGCTCTCAGCTGTCACTTCTCCCCCCACTGGTTGGTTTTCCCATAAAATCAACTGTCTGTCCTTGATTTCCTTTTTCCTCTTTTCATTCTTATTCCAGAGAATAGGAATGCTATTCCTATTTTAGAGGAATAGGTTGGACAAATATACAGCCCACATAGTAAAATGACAAGATGTCCAAGTCTGGGGGACCTGAACCTTCAAGAATTGTTTTGCTTTTACTTACTTTTTACAAGGCACAAGGATTTCAGTGTGCTACCTGTTGTTTCTCTTGGTCTTGGTTCTCTTGTACTGGTTTGTCACTTAACCATTTTATGGAGTAGTTTAGATGCAGTTTAAAGGTAAAATTCTTCCCTGTCCAGAGCTATCTAACTTATAAAAAACTCTCAAACAGCTGGAATGAAGAAATTCATGAAAGTCAAGTACAATGTCTCAGATTTGAACACAGGGTTTGGTCTTCCTCTCTCTCTTGCTTGCTGTCTTTCACTTCAATGTAGGAAAAATTGTACATTCACAACACAGAAAGGAATGGCAAAGAAATGAATTGCATATTGTGATTTTAATTCCATTTAAGTAAATTGCTATATGTTTGACCTTTCTTTTATTCATGGAATAATAGTTAACTTTAAATTCTTCAATTATTTTAACAACTTAAAATGGTTCAACTTTCCAGACTTAATAAAATAAGTTATTTTCTTCTAAGAAAATACCCTGGGATGACCTAATGATATAATTACATATAAAACAAGTATAATACAAAATACTGCTAGAGTTTTACTAATTCAGTTATGAAAGAAATGAGAGATGCATTAAAAGCTACTTTAAAAATTCACTGTAATTCTTTCAGTCGGTTATAATTTTGGCATCATCTCTGAGTGAAAACAACTCACCTTCACTATATGAGACTAAGATACAACTTCGGCTTGTTTTGGAGTTTTTGTTGAAACCTGAAGTTGGAGCCAGGATCTCTAAGAGAAGTAATGAATGTTTTAAAAATTTGAGTCATAATAAGCCTCATTTTAAACCTATAGGAACTCTACAGCTTACTTTGGGAAGGTTGGAAATGGAGAAATAAGATGAAGAGAGCCACATGTATTAGCCAAGACAAATAGTACATGTGTACATTGCCACGGAAACAGAGCTGAGCACTGGCTAAGAGACAGAGGAACACTTCTGTGTAGATGCAGAAGGAATGTTTTCCTCTCTAAGCAAAAATCACTAAAGGGGAAACAAATGATTTCAAACAGGACTTCAGGCATAAGTTATATAGTTATACCACCTCATTAAAAAGTTGTAGAAGAGATCTAGGCAGATCCTAATCTCCTTCTTAAAAGGAGGTGCCATGGATCTCAGTGGAGACCTCCACCTCTGACACGAAAGACCACAGGTTTTTGCTTATGAGAAAGTGAGATGGCAAGTATTAATTGCCTTGGCCTACAGGGAGCACAATATTAGCTTGAACAAGAGATAATAGGGAATATCTCTTCAAAGGAATGGATATGAACACCTCTGTAGTGTCTTCTCCCAGTTCATAAACATAGCATCAATCAGCTTGAATTGTAGTAGGTATCCTTCATCCAAGCTGTCACCTCCATTATGCACAGGGTAAAACTCCAAGCTGTGTAATGCAGACACCACAGAAATCTCTTCACTCCCCCTTCTAAAAGCACCTCATAGGCAGTGGCCAGGGAATGCCACAGGAGAAGACCAGTCAGGATCCTCTCTAAGAGTCTCCTTGGAAGAGAACAGCAGTCACTGTGCATGACCCTGACAAGACCACTGTAATATTAACTACCCTGCCTAGTCTAATTAAATGCCAAAATATGGTCATGGTTATTAAGACAAATATGGCAGATTTTCCTCAATTAGGCTAATGAAATAGCACACAACAAGAAGTCTTCAGCAGCCTTAGTCTCTATCCTTTCCAGCTTTGAATGCTGAAATATTATCTTCTCTAGTGAGTTGATGTGGAAGCAAGAACTATCCCAATCCTTCAGAAACACCAGCCTCAGCAAACCGAGGTCTCTGTCCTCAAGGTCAAGTCTGGATTTAACTGAAAGAATTTTCACCGTCCATTAGACTCCTTTCTCCTGTTGCAGTCCTTCTAGCAGGTATGAAACACTGGACAATTACAACAGCAACATTTTAAAGCCAACTTGCACAGATATAAATGCCTACCCCATGTTCAAAAGTCATTCATTTTTAACGTTCAAGGTGATGCTGTCTGAGCTTGAAAAGAAAAAATTCTTTTCCCACACAATTCAAAGTTAAAGAGAAAAAAGCAACCCATAAAATATCTGTTATTCCAGATGTGTAATCTGCTTGCATTTTAAAATAAATAATTTGCTTTTTCAAATTAAAAAAACCAAACCCTGTAGGCTATTGAAAGCCATCTGCAAAATTCCTTGACTCCAGATGCTATTTATATAAGCAAACAAGTTTAAGAGGTTCATCTTTGCATGAAGGATGCACACTGCATGGCTGTCTGTAACTCAGCTCATCCTTGACACTACACATGGGCTCTTGAGTCGCTAGTTGATGGGGCAAGGCTGGTGAAAAAAGCTTCATTAGCTGCTTAGGCTCTATGACAGTTAATTACTCTGAAAAAGTTTGAGTGTGGAAGAACAGGACAGGGCAAGCAAAGCACTCACAGTGGAGATTTTCATTCCATTATTATGCTTTGCTGGTGTGGCTTTGTTTTTCAAACCAGAATGACTGCAATATCACCTATGAGAAAGTCAAGACCATATCAGAATGGAGCCAGTGAACATATGCATAACCAGAATCTGATCAGTCTTACAGGGATAAGTACATAAAAACTGTCAAAATTTCTCTCTGGACCATGAGATATAGTATATTATTTCGTTATTTTTTATAGCAGTGAAAATTCACAGGAGAAGGTCAAATAAAAAGCATCCGTTATGAATTAAAAAAAACAAACTATGCAATGAGATAAGATCTCCAAGAAGTGACACAATTAATTGAAATTGAAATGAATGTCACAGGGCAGCTTTCCACACTCTAAAGACCTCATGTAGAAGGGCTATGCTGAGTTTATGGTTGATTCATAGTCAAAGTGATATGCAACCCATGCCTCTGGAAACAATATAACTTGTAGAAAGTACAGCTACAGGTAAAACTTGCCACATACATTATGTCTGAACAGCAAAATTAGTTGTGTCATTTACACTGTGTTACAAGCTGCCAATAGCCTTGTTATAATTACCCTGTACAGCATTTTACTTAATCTTCCTGTCACTTGTAAAAGGTGACATCCACATAGCAGCAGGAATCCTCCTTCAAGAAATAGTATAACAAAGCCACCAGAAGCATACATTTAAATGCACATACAGTATAAGGGGAGGGGAAAAGAAGCTAGCTTGCTTCATGAATATCTATGATTTTTATATCACAAGAACTTACTTGAACATTCCAGTGGACTGAATGGGTTAAACAGGGACAGCTTTCCTTGTTATTTATTATTAATGACCTGTTGTACTGACTACATATCTTGGCTAGAGATTCCTCAGCTTTCCTCTGCAATAAAAGCATTAATTCCCAAAAAAAGGAAAGCTCTCATTGCATGAGGAAAGAAAAAGCAGGACATAAAATTAGACGTTATCATTCCAAATCATAAAAGTCTCAAGATTTGCTGCCTCCTCGTTTCCTAACACAAAGTCCGGTGCTGCCACTGCTAGCTTGTGGGGACTCTATCTGTGCTTTTTTGAAGACCCTGCTCCCCAAGTGCAGTGATAAAGGTGAATAGAGAATCAGGGGTACAAAGGTGCATAGTGGGTTTACCTAGTTATACAGTGTCACCACTAAAAATTATGGATAATCTTTGCCTGCCCTGGAATCAGACATGAATCATTCTTACTGTCCTAAAATGTCCTGAAATACCTCAGAAGCTGTTCACACTAAACAGCCCCAGACACATCTTGTCTTCTAAGAAAACATCTAACTGCACGTGACAGGTATTCTTGCCCAGTGCTGCAGCTGGTGTCATCTTTCTTAATACAAAACTTTCAACTTTTTCTAGATTTCCCACAAGTTAAAAAAAAAAAGTAACAAGGCTGAGAATAGAGAACCTGTCTATCTGTTCATCAGCTCCCACTCCCTATACATTATCCACTCCCCTCCCAAGCATCCATTTTATCTCAGAGCACTGCAGTGAGGCAGAAAAGTGATTTGCTTAACATCAAAAAAAGCTCTGCAAGAGAGCCAGGAACTGAACCTGTGTCCCCTGACTCCCAGTTTAATGCCTTGCCTACAGACACCCTTCTTTCTCTGTAGAAGTAGAGGGACATGCTTGGTACTAAATTTAAATTGTGATGTGGACTAAAGGCAATGTGCCCTCCCCACTCCATGTGTAAAAGTCAGCTATTAGCAATTCTACAGCTGAGGCAGTAAATAACCTATTTTTCCCATTGTTTCATATGCAACACATGAAATTAATTTCCCTGTGCTCCCTGACTCTAAAAGTGAGCTGCTAAAAAGACTCTCTTGTCCGTATTCAAGGCAATCTTTCATAATAAATTAAAGGAAATACAGCATGTTCACAGTGACTGGAAAAGAATTGTGTGGCAGCACATAAATCAGCAAGAAGGTTCTCCCAGAACAACTTGTTAGGAACTGATGTGGCATTTGTAGGAAGATGTCTGTGACAGTGTTCTTTCTGAAAGCAAAATAACCACTAACTATTTGCTAGAGTTTTCTCCTCCCCTGCTAAGTAAAGCATCAATTAGATGAGCACCATTTAGAGTTGCACAGTTCGACACCTCTAATCCCTTGAAGGCTGCTCTTGTGCCTTCCCTCCATGCTTGCATAAGAATTACAGTTGCTTGTCAGTTTGAACAATCATTTTCCTATTTAAAGAAAAAAAAAAAACAACCAAACGACACAGAGAAAGAAAGAAAAAGAAAAACAAAGAAAAGTTCCCCCATGCAGTACAGAGAAATTGTTCTGGAGGTAGTGAACAAGAAGTAGTTTATCCTCCCAAATCACCCTGAATCTGAATTGGGTCTGATCAGAAGCAACACTCTATGCCATGTCAAACATGGTCTTTCTGCAGTTTTTCCTGTAGCTAATTCTGTTGGTTTATTTGGTAAGTGACTAAAAAGTGGAGGGACAGGGTCTCTCAGGGAAAGTCTGACTCTGCAGAGCAAACTGTTCCCAAAACAGAGCCACTGAGAGATGGTCAGTGAACTGCGTGAGAGTGAGCATGCAGGGAAAAACAAGATTCCCAGAACTGCCCAGGACTCTGAGCTCCCTCATGCTTCTCCACCTGTTTTAGATCAGAACAATTAAGCTTACAGGCACTTCAGAGATTAGTGTAGAAATATTTTTTCAGTTTTATGATTTACAGGCACAACAAATTCACATCTCATTCAGATACTCAGAGATGTTCCCAGCTGTGCATTGGCCTCAGATGTTCCTGGCTGTGCATATGACTTTTATGGCCTGTTACTGCCCCTTTCAAGCCCTTTCCACATCAGATAACACTGTTGTTACAGATGGAGACAGTCAGAGAGATCAAAATTAACATGGAATTCTCAGTTGTGCCACAGATGTTACTGTGGCTACAACACAGCATCAACTGATGCTTGATAAATTTTGGGGTTTGAGGGACACATCAAATTCCCTGCACATTCACCCATTGAAAAAGGAAGCAAATTTCCCTTGGAGACTGACAACTCACTTTTCTGCTAGCCTTCAAAAGGCTTATACATTTGAGCAAGATCTAAAGTCATCTGCTGCATCCAAGAGGCCAGAAAATCCCTGTGGAAAGAACAGACATACAGGCTGCACAACCTGTCTATATTTGAATCACAGTTCTGAGGCAGAAAAAAAGAAAATACAAATTTGTACACCTGTTTTAAAACACCTGCCTAAATGCAAAGCTGTAGTAAACCAGGTCATAGCAATGTGCATGCTAATAAGCATCCTGTTGTGCTATCGGAAGGTTCAGGAGGAATCATGAAAAGCATTTAATGTTCCCTTTTCTATCCCTCCACAGCATGTGATTATAGTCAATCCCCTCCTCTTTTTTTGGAATAGACTTAGAAGAATGCAAATGGTCTTTTTAATTGTTCATGAGATGTCATTAAATTTTTCTTTTACGTTTAGAGTTCATTCTTCTAATCAGCTGTTTAGTCCCTTCCAGACAAATGTGAGAGGCTGCATAGTTTCCTTTATTTTTCTTCTTTAATAGAAAATGGAACTTCAAAGTGAAATGATTAGAGATTTTAATTTTAAAAAAACCCCATACACTTGGGGGGTTAATTAGCATTTAAAAATGGACTTTTGTTATCAAAGCTAAACTATCTGACCTCAGCTTTATGTATTCATTGTGAATTCAAATGCTCCTGAAAGAGCCTGATTTATGATAGATTATTAATTTATTTCCACCTTCATTTTGCTACCTGCAAACCACAACCATGGATCAACACTTAAAAAAACTAGGAGAATTAAAGACCCCATTCCTAGAAGAAAAGCATACATTTCAATAGACAAGGTCGTATGAGCATCACCCTTTTTATTCCTTCTATGAGTAAGAGACCTCTTCTCAAACTCCTTTTAGAGTGGGGAAAAAAGATACTCAAAATCAGCATTAAAACAATAACTGCACAAATGTTCTGTTTAAGTACAAATGGTTGCAGGAACTAAAAGGAAGACTATTGGCAAATGTAACAGAGTTTGTCCTCAGAATATGAGATGCCAGCTTTATAAAGACTCCTCCCAAATATTCATCAGATCTGGGAATGACAGGTGAGGCAGCATGTCCCCAAAGCCAGGCAAAGGCTAAAACTACCTGTCAGTTTAAGTGACAAGGTGATGAATACTACAAAAAGAAAACAAATATTTAACTCCAGGGGAACAAGCGGCACGTGCGTTGTGTGTCTCTTTCTAGTGATTGGGTTAGACACTCAAGGGATTCTGTTTTATATGAAGTTTCAGTCTTCTAAATACAAGCCTTGTGGCCTTATCCCAGTTCTTGTGCCTTATGATGAGGCCCAGCACAGTCAAAAACTAGGCCTAGAAAAGAGCTGAACTGTGCTTTGGTTTTGCCAACATGCACAAGCCCTTGCAAAACAACTAGCCATGCACTATTTGCTGAAAACCGACCTGGTTATCCTCAAAGATAAATGAAAGCAAACTTAGTTCAGCTAGACACCATTATCATTGTGATCAAACACATTTCTTTACTTAAGCTTTCTTCTCTGCTTCTTTATGTTGTTGTAGGGGGCTGGGAGGGCATAGAGTATATTTTATTTGGGGTTTTGTTTGTTTGTTTGTGATTTTTTTTGCTTTGTTAGTTGGTTTGCTTGTGGTATGGATTTTTTTTTGGTTTGGTTTTTTTTAAACTTGTTTTTTCCAAAACTACTTTGAACAATTCCAGAAGTCTTGCAGTCTAGAGACTTTAAAGCTATCCTGCCTTTTAGGGATCTATGAATGCTGGCAGGTTTGTCAGGTGCATTTTATCTTCTTCTTCAAAGGTAATTAAATTTTTGTTTTGTTTTGGGTTTTTTTTTAAAGACACTCCAGTGTTGAGGACTAGAAGGCTGGCAAAGAAACTGAGTGGATTGAAGTAGTAAGCAGATGTGATACTGTAAAAGATAATATCTCTACTGAATCTCTATTGTTAGATTGAGCATTTGGCAGGCATCTTGTGATTGCTTCCATAGAGATAGGGAAGCAGCGAGATGACACTAAAGGTTAAGCCCCCAAAACACTGAAGTGACCTGTGATTAGGCCTTGTTCAGGAGCATAGACAGACACCTACAGATACACCTCACGGAGTCCATGAATACATCAGGCGTGCAGGAACACACTGCTATCTGTGGATGTCAAGTACATCACTTTAGCCTGAAAGAGAAATAGTACTTAATCACACAAGGATTATTTTAAAGATACAGTTTCTTCTGGGAGAAAAATAGATGAGGGTTCAAACTACAGACAATTGCAGATACCTGCTGTCCTGGGGTGACTGTGTGATATTGTATTCCCTATCATCTGCCCTATGCCAGACAGGAATCCTGTGCCTTCCTGCATCTTTAAGCTGCTTCTCAGGGGAGGGGGGAGACAAGCCTGGAGAACTTTTCAGAGAGGTTTTGTATTCAAGGACATATACGCTCCCTTGTGTTCCTGCTGCTACAGAGCAGAGGAAAGGAGTTTTCCTGCTTTTCCCAGTTCTCGGCTTCTGCAGCAGGGAAGAGAGTTATATTCCTTTGCTTTTTAGCTAGATTCTCATTCATAAGCTGAGGCAAAAAGGTTTTTTTGGGACTTTGGCTTCTTCTCTTCTGGACTGTTCAGCAACACCAGAACATCACCAGGAGGCCTTACACCCCAGCCCGGGGTGGGGGCGAAGCCGCATCCCAGCTCCGGAGAGAGCACAGCCATCACCTACAAAGAACTCTGAAACTACCCAGGTTTTCTTCACAGTGAGAGGTTTTACTGTTTAACAGCATTCTTATTTCCATGCCTGTGTGCAATTTGCTTGTTAAATAAATACAACCCCGACAGGTTTTTTCACTTTCCTCTGAGGAATTTCTTTCCAAACCTGGTGGGGGAGCTGCTGCTGAAATCTGCCTTCTAGCAGAGGGACACTCATTTTGGACATTCCTCCAAATTTGTCTCAAACCAAGACAAATAATATTGGTGCCCAATGGGGGGCTCGAGGAAAGTGAAAAAACTGTGATAATTACATTTTGGTTTTAATTATTTTGTATTGGGGTAAAGTATTCGCCATGTTGGTTGAGTTCATAATGTCTCTCTAGTTTGAGGTACTAACATCTTTCTGGTCCCTAGGCCTGTTTGCCTATCCACAGATAGCTCCAATTTTGTCCCTGGTACGTAACTTTTACTGAGCAGGGGCATGAATCTGGATTTCTATTTTGCTGTGCTCAGTGATAATGATTTATATATAGTTAAAAGAAGTACTGGGGGTTGTTCAAAATCTGTACAATCTGTTGTTTTCCTCTCCTAGTCTCTGTCCCAGCTTCAGTAGCCTGTTTTGGGGGTTTATTAGTAATTGCACTCAGTTTGTTAGAGGAGGAGGAGGGGATGGGGTTTCCCAGCCTTTCATATCCTTCTTCCCCTTTAAATCTGGTATGTCACCTTTTGAGAATGTGCAGTTTCCCCTGGATGTTAAAGAGACCACCTTCCTGGTATTTTATCTGGTAGGCTTCCTCTATGTGGTCTGCAGCTTGTCTAGAATCAGAGCTGATATTTCCAGAGGGGCTGATGAGACACCTGACCCAGGCATGGAAAATCCTGAGTGGTGTGGGAAATAGGAGGATATGGGCCAAACCCTGAAAGAATTCTCTGACCCAATAGTTTGGAATTTCTCCCCTGAACAAATTCAGAACCCAGCTGAGGTGGGGAAATACCTGAAAGAGAAATGCAATGATGACTCTAGTGAGAAAAAACTAATTGCAGTATGCTGGGCCTTGGCATATGCTCATCGCACACTGCTAGATACTGTAGGACAGCAGAGAAAGGCAGAGGGGCAGGAAATTAAATCAGCAGACACCTGAGTCACTCAGGCTGCAGCCAAACCAGGCAGCAAGCCTAAGCCAATGACACTGCTCCTGTCACGAGAAGAGAACAGAAACTCAAAGCTGATCACCCAGTGAAAGATGATGATTGCGGGTGAAGGATCCTCAAAGCCAGCAACTGATTCAGAACCAGAAATCATTACTGAGTCTATGTCCATGAAGGACCTTCGTAGCCTAAGAAAGAACTACACCTGACAGTTTGATGGATCTGTATTAAGTTGGATGGTCCGTATTTGGGACACTGCAGGCAATAATACAATTCTGGACGGTACTGAAGCAAGGCATTTGGGAACCTTGTCTATCGGCTATCAACCAAGTGATAGTAAGGGGGCCTGAACCTCTCAGTCTCTGGAAACGGCTCTTGGGAAGTGTGAGGAGAAGATACCTGTGCCAAGACGACTTCCATATCGCCAGCAAACCCCATGGAAGACCATAGAACAAGGGATCCAATTCTAGAGAGAACTAGCAGTGGTAGAGATTGTCTACACAGATGATCCAGGACTGAGGAGTCCAGACAGGGTAAGAATTACACCAGTGATGTGGGGAAAACTCATACAACTTGGGCCACAAGAATACGCTTCTGCTTTAGCAATGATGAAGAAGGTTGACTAGGTTGAGACCGTGCGTGATACGGCGAAGAAGCTCTGAGCATATGCAGATGCTGTGCATGACCCAACACATGCAAGAATCGCAGCTGTGGAAACACGTCTGCAGAAAGTGGAGACAAGATGGAGAAAAATCACCCGGAACTCAAGATGGAGATTAAAAAGGGCCTTCTCCAAATCTCAGCGGTACAGACCAGAGGTTCTGTTACCAGACGCAGATACAGAGAGAAGGTACACCCCATGAGGTGAGCTGTGGTTCTTCCTGTGTGATTGTGGGGAAATCACGAGGAGGTGGGATGGAAAACACACTTCTGCTCTGGCAGCATGACTGCGTGAACTGAAGGGGCGCAAGACTCAGAGAGGAAGTTCTGCCAAAATGGGAGTAGCTTCAGTTGCCCATAGCCAAACTGCCAGGTGTGATGGAAGAGTGTAGAGATCTCTTTTCCCACTCCCTCTTTGCTAAATTTGCTGCCCCCCCCAAGTGGTCCTCCCTCCCTCTGCCCCTATTCCTAACCACTCCTTCGGGTTCTCCCCATTTGTTCTGTACCCTAATCCTGCCTATGTGCTGCCTCTGTACCCTGAAACCATTAATCCCTGTCCACTCTCCGCCCCCCTCCTCCCCATACAAAATACAGCCCCATACCATGNTGCCTCTAGCCAGGTAGAGGCCAGGGAAAACCGTTTCTTTTGGACTGTGAGGGTTTTTTGGCCTGGCACATCAGAACCACAAAAATATGATGCCTTGGTCAAAACTGGTGCACAGTGCACACTAATCCCATCGCAAGATGTAGGGGCAGAATACGTTTCTATTGCCGGCGTGACGGGGGAGGTTCACAGGATTTGACCCTGGTGGAAGCTGAGGTGAGTCTAACTGGAAATGAGTGGAAGAAACACCCTGGCTGACATTTCCAGTAATCATCCTGCAGGCAAGTAAATCAGAGACATATATTACATTTTTCTCTCCTAGATACTAATTTATTTTTTTCTATGTAGAGTATTTCTCATTTTGACATATTTTTATCATGTCAAAAAGCAAATGCTCTTTCCAGCAATAGCACATCAATTTTCAAAATTTTTACCTATAGATCAAAGTCGCTAGCCCAACCCAGAAGCATTCATTTAGATTAGTTATATTGTCTGAAATAAGGCAAAATGTGTCAGTATGTCTGTTTTTACAGCCTTTTGTGCATAAACACCAGGTTAATTGGGTCTCCATAATACGGGAAGTATCAGGCAAGTTCCTACAGGGTTCATAAACACATGAAAATATTCCTATGAAATCTGTAATGGTCTGTCTGTTTCTATGAAGAATATTAGAACCCCATATATATCAAATCCCCTTATTTTTAGCACTGTAGAGTATTTGAGGTGTTTCACAGAAACTGCTCACTTGTGTTCTACCTGTGATTTCAGACCTCTTAAATCCTGCTACCTAGGGGCAGCAGAAATTTATAAACTGCTCAGGGTGCCTATAAAGAAGCCTGTGCATTTCTTAAGAACAAAATTAATCTAAAACCTTACTGAAAAGGCTAAGACACACTCCATGATACAGTCATGCTTTTTTTAAAGTTAAAAAGTGAAGGTTTCCCTATTAACACTGCCATACACAAGTTTCTAATACACCCCTCCCCCCTCCAACAGGCCACAAATGCAAAACTGGGAGAAGAAATATTTTCCCACAGTGAGATTCCACTCTCACTGCAAAGCCACAGGCTCCAAGTCAGCTTAATCTATCCACAGCTCTGACTCAGCCGTGGGACACAGGCAGCATCATGAGCTCTGCTGACCACAGCATTGTCCTGTCCAAACCTTGCCCCACAAAGAGATGACACTCAAACACTCCCTCCTCCAGCTGTGTCTGTGGCATGGGAAGACAGCAGCATATTGAAGAGCATTACATAACAAAGCAGGTCAGGAAACATTAAAATGCTGAAATTTCCATAGTATAATCAGGAACTTTTATCTTTCAACATCAGACACACTAACAAAACCTTTCATGAGTTCATGTGATATTTCTAGTGTGTCTATTATAGCATCCAAAGTGTGTGCTGCAGGCAGCAAAACTGTAGCTCGACCCTTTAGACACTAATTTATGGAAGTGGTTTCTGAACTCCTGCCTTGGTAAAAGCAGGATGCATTTTCCTCAGCAGTTCTACTGAATTTGCCAAGATGAATGATAAGCTCTGCTGGGAGAGAGACACCTGTAGTGTGGTATTATCACCTGTGCCTTAGGTGACTGGCAAACCATAGACCTCTTTGCATGTTGAGTACATCATTTGAAATCAGCCTCAAACATCTTAATATTCACACTTTTTTAACCTTTGAGATAGTCTGTTTTCAGTATCACAAAATCCAAAGCTCAGTCCATATGTTGAGAATATAATATCTTCCCAATAGAGAAATCTCCTGTTTTAATGTCTCTAAGCTCATGCAGTCATGAGCTCATTAGTCATTAATTGTATATTTTTTAATTAAATGGGACATATTGGCAGAGAGCAAAATCTGAATTAAGACAGCCTATAATTACTACAACACAACCACAGAACTCATCAGAAAACCAGGCAAAGGCGCAGCCTATTCTAACTACTGTTCTAACTACTCAGTAATAACTTGCAAGTATTTCCATACAGAGATATGCTAATTCAGATAAGAAACAATGATTAGGGTTTTAGCAATTTTTACTTGGAGAGGAATGAAAATTTTGTGGTGCGCCATGTTACTATTAGAAGGGAAAGTATAGATTATTCTCCAGAAAAGTTAAAGTAATTTTAATTTTATATATTTTAAACCAAATTATTTTGGAAAGAAACCCACACCTTGCATTATACCATTGTCTACTAATAATCTTAAGGGATAAATAACATTTTCCAACACAGTAACACCTCCTAATGCAACAGCATCAAATCTTCCTGCCTCTTTTCCCTAGTTTGACTTGAAGCTTCTTGCTGTCTCCCACTGAATGTTTGTATAACATCTTGCAGCATGAGGTTTCAGGCTTGACTGGGATTTCCAGATATTACCACATTAGTAGCAAAGCTTATTTGACCTTGACTATTCTTCCCTTCCCACGCTCACCTCCTACGATGAGCAGGTAAATATTCCCACTTATTTTACAGACAAAGCGCTACAAAGGCAACTTATTTGAAAGAGGTCAGAAAAAAAAACCTCTGAGAGAGACAGAAAAGAGACCACCTGACTTGCAGATATGCAAGGCTGCCAACAGCACTAACATGCCACTCCTGCAGGCTCAACCACCATCTGTGTGTTTTATCCTCATTAATACAAACGGAACTTTAGTACCTGACTCAAAGTTTTTCTGAGATTCAGCTCCACTGGGAATTAGAAAAGACAGATGTCGCAGGGTGTGCACATGTGTGAGAAACAACACAAGCCAAATAAAACTCCACAGAAAGACAGAAAGTATTTATCAGATGACAGACAGAAGGGAGATTTCTCCAGCAACCCAGCACCAAACATATATTAAGACTGCAGATTTAATAGTCCAGTTCCCATGTAGAAGTATAGTAGGAAAAGATAAACATAAATAAGTTAAGATAGGCTGGAGGGCAGTGATGAACTGCATATAGAATTAATAATAAAAAGGTTCATTTGCAATTGACACCTCAAGTAGCTGGAATCATGGCCATTTCTAGTATGCTACCTGCTTGGATAATGTCCTCTTATACTTGCCTTCAAAACAGGAAAAAAAAAAATTAATAAGAGAAAGAAAAAAATCTACTCAGCCTGCACTTCCAGAAAGACCATAACTATCCAAAGTGCTCAGGCATTATCACCTGACTGATATTACAGCAGCAGTGTCAGTCCTTCATAAGTACTGAATTGCATGTATGAATTTGTAGATTGATTTCAAGCATGAAAATTATGGTCCAGAGTAGGCCTTAAGACTCAATTGACCAAAACTTTTAAAAGGGAGAGGGATACCAATGAAAATGTTTTTATGCCAAGTTACCAGTCATCACAGAGACAGTTTTTAAAATACAGGCATAAATTGTCAGTGAGTGAAAGAAACAGTAGAAGATTCATTCAGGCTGTTTGGATAAAAAAAAACAAAACCAAAACAAAACAACAACACATCTCACTGGTCTTTGAGAACTTTTCTACCTGAACAGACAGGGATTTGGAATTAGAACATGCAGAGTTGTGGGAAAACAGAGTGCTCCCTTTTGTACAAGTTCAATTTGTGAGAGACTAAGCTAGTTTCAAGTGAAGTAGAGCTCAGGAAATTGCTGTCTGGATTTTCCTGGTTATCCTGGAGAATGTTGCAGAAGGACCACTCCAGCCAAATAATTACGACAGTCTTAATGAAAGACTTTTGGGATTGCTTTCTGGCTCCTGTGGATGGAGAGCACCCTTCCCTACACACAAGAGAAAGTACTCACCTGCCAAGGATCCAGTGGTAGGCACTGGTAAGGAATTTTTAAGGGAGAGATCTTAGATTTCAGGTTTAGATTAGCTTGAAGAGGTTCAGAGTCCAAAAGTTCTCCTTCCTGAGAGGATATTTTGACCACTGTTAAGCCTCAGAACTCTCTTTCCTTCTGCTTCTCCTCCTCTATGGAAGATCTCTGAGCAAAAGAGCTCCAGGTTAACTGGATTAGACAGTGCCCTCACTCCAAAACTTGGCTTTCCCACTTCTCATTGGAGGAAACTGGGCTTGAACTAGCTCACAGCGAGTAAGAAACGGAACATCATCCGTGCATTAACACAACAGCAATCTAAGCTCTAAGCTGTTTTGCAATATGATCTGTCGTTTGTTCTTTGCCAATAAAATCCATTTTAGAAGCAATCTGTAAACACAAGTGCATTTTGTAGGTAATTCTCATCTGTCAGTGTGCTTTAGGTATCATTAAAACTAAGTGACTTCAAGAGTTTGGCAGAGAAACACTTCAAAATGTTCCCACCACTGATTATTCTAATAAATCTTATTATTGTTGTATCACATTTTTCTGCTGGAGGAAAACTGAATTTCCAGGCAGCTCTAATCTATTGTAAAGTTTGGTTCTCTGAAGACTCCAATCCATTCAAATGTCCCTGGCAGGCAATTCTATTTATTCTAAAGAATTAAAGATTTTGAAGATGTTCTCAGCAAAACCCTAGCAATTAAATTTCTATTGGTCCTATACCAAGGCTTGTTTGTTTTCACCTAAAAACAGTCTTATACTTTTTTCAGAAATCCTCCGAAATCAGTGCAGCACAATATATTATGCCTTTTTAAGTCTCCAGCAATCTAGCCTTTACAATCACCGCATTTAAAGATCTCTATATCTAGCAGCCAAAAAGCAAGCAAACAATGGAATAGTTCTGATTTTCCACATTAATCTGATCTTGATGCATTTCAAAGAAAAAAACATGGTTCAGATCAGGGTTCAAGTGAAGCCTTCCTTGACTTTAAGGTTTGGAGTAAAAAAATTTGAAGGAAAATGCCACTAGGAATTTTCTGCCTTGTTTTCAACCATAATTTATTAGTAATGAAGTACACTAGGCATTAGATCTAGATCAAATATGAATGCAATTCTGTTGAAATAATAAGAACATGATACAGCTTAGGACAACTTTCTATTTTTGGTCTAGATTTATGAAACTTATGGAAAGGTAGGCTGTACTTGGCTTGATACAAACCTATACTACACATTCATCCTAAAGAAAAAAACCCTAATTTTACTTAATAATTTGACTTAACACCAAGTCAGTGTTTTGGGTAATATGTTTGAGATGTTTCGGTCATTTTTAACTGATATCTGTAAGCCCTCAGCTAGATTTATTGTATCATCAGGCCACAGACTCTGATCTATTTTTGTAAAGATGTGATTGCACAACTGGTTAATTTCTCAGTCCTGAGAAGAAACTGTAGAGAACAGAAATAGTTTAAAAGGAAATTTTTATGACAGAATCTTTCCCATTCTAAATAAGTCTTATACAACAATATGATACTGTTGTATGAATACGACTATAACAAAATGGAACCTACAGTAGATACAGATTATTCACATTACTATTCTTTTCAGTATTCACACATCATAGAAACAAATAATAACAACAGTAAATGTTGCTGGAAGAATGTTTGGCCTGTGTAAATGGATAGCACTCCATTGACTTCAGTGGAGTTCTGCAATTTAAGTCAAAAGATTATTTGAGATGATTTTGAGCTCTCAGCTACACTCATAATGAGTAGGAAGTCAGTCATGAAACATGGAAAACCTTTTGTAAAAAAACCCAAAACCATACCTGAAAACTAAATTGCCTACAACAGATTAAACAGGAGAAAAAGATGCAGTCATGGCTTTCCTCAAGCTTTGTGCATCAGTAATTTCTCAAGAAGTTTAGTTGAGTTTCAGCATACATTGTGCACTTTTTGAACAGAATCTTGTTTTCCTCTTCCACCACCTCTTAGTGGGATCTGGAAAAATTCAGGATCTCTAATGCATTTCCTTACAGGTGGCTTCATTTCCATCTTGTTTATGAAGCCTCACATTTTCATGGGATAGGTGAGCAAGATAAATCATTACAAATACATTCATGATGTATCATCAGTTCTACACAATGTAGCCTCATAAGTTACTCTGTTCCATGATCAGTAAGTTTCTCTTCAAAATATCAGGGCTAGGTATCCCCCATGAGCAGGTATCTCAGTAAAAGCTGAACTATTTTTAGTTACTACATTAGATTCACAATGATTCATATTCTCCGGCAATTTTAGTCTAGGAGAAATACAAAAATATTGATTTAGAAACAGCAGCGGGATTGCAGTGAGTTTTTCTCAGCTTCACATAGACCACCAAGCACAACTCTATCATAAGGTTGTTCTCAGCTCCACTGGCTGGTGGTGGTGGCAGTTCCCGTATGCAGTGGTGGGGTCACCATATGTGTCCATCGTACCCACTGAAGGCTGGTAGACGCCTGTGTCCCACAAAAGCCCTAACTCCATTTGCAGGTGGGATGCAGATACACACAGCAATTGGGAAAGATCCTTCTGTCCTCTTTCTTTGGCTTTCTTTGCCTTCTTGAGGATGATGGAGTGTGGGATAATCTGGGTCCTTGACACTTACTCATCTTTTTGCCTCCACCACCGAATTCCCCTAAAGTCTTGTGTAACAGACTTACCACAGCTAACCAAAATGGATCAGTTTCACAACAGCAAATGCTAGTTTGCCACCTTGAGCTCCCCAGCTACCAGCACAGAGGCTGTACATCTCCCTGGGTCACACAGCATCCTGCCTTGGCAGGCAGCCCAAGAGCTGAGAAATAGGGACAACCATGAACCTTGGAGAACCAGAACACTAACTACTGCAGTGACAGAAATGCCTTCCAAAAGGCTCAGCAGCAGGTTTACAGCCAGGAGCATTCAAATAATTTTCCTACACAAATAAATAAATTAACAAATTGTAACCATTTTCTCACAACAGTGGAATTTTTTTGTTTTCAACAAAATCCTGGTTTGGTTTTGTTTTCTTCTAATGCAGAAAATTTTGTTCCCTGATCAGCTCTATTTATTTCCTTGTATCCTTCCTGTCCCCTCTGATGTGTATTTATTCCCCCTGGCTTGCTTTTATTTGTTTACTCCCTAGCAGAATGAAGCATTACTCTCAGCTGGGAGAGGCAGGAGGTATTGTAATGCGAACAAGTAATTACTATTATGAATATTTAATCAGGAATAGGATGAGCCTTGTCTAATACACACAGCCATGTCTTAGCCCCTGTGTAAGAAGACCTGTCTTCACCCTGTCTTCTTGTTCTCAGAAACAATTTGAAAAAAGAACAAACCAGAGCTATAGCAGGACAGAAAGCTTCTTACTAGGTGGATGTGGAATCACTAACAAATGGAGCAACAGCAATAAGCCAGCATAATCACACTTAATTCCTTCAGGGAGCCACAAATGTGGGCTGCTCTTTACAGAGAAGCAAGCCAGGGGCTGAGGATGACACAAGGCAGGCATAGGCAGCGTCCTCATCAACAAGGACTGCAGTTCTACGGGATGCTGAACACAGAGAGCAGGGGTGCCCTGACCAGCGACATTAAGCAGGCTCAGCCAAGAATCCAGATCACTGAGCCAGCCCACAGGGATGCAGCAGGCCTGAGGTCAAGCCAGGAAGGCAGTAAGTCAGATCGGGTCAGGATCAGCAAAGTCCATGAACAGCCACGGGTGCAGCTGCAAAGTAGTCAAGCCAAGGATCAGGGGCAAGAGGCTGAGCAAAACCAAAACCCCTAAGTAAAAGAGGGGCTCAGGGAAAGGCACCTCCCAGCCTGTTCTCACACAGTTCTCCACAGTGACACAGCCACACTGCATCAGAGCTAGCCTTGAGCACAAGGGGCTGAATCCTGAGAGCCCTGAGAGGCTGTGCAGCTTGCCATGCCTATACAAAGCTGAGTGCTCCCTCTCCATTGTGGTCTTTCTCTCTGAGGAAGAAGCACTCACCAGGAGAGACACCTGTTCAGATTGGTCACTGAAAGTATTTTGCAGCCCTGTGTATACCTGTAGTGATGAATTTAACACATCTGCAGGAACATGAGCAACCTTGCACAATATACTTCAGGGTAAGAATTTTTTTTTTCTCCCTGTTTTAATTAAGCTGCACATGGTGTTCTAATAAGCTCTGATGCCACAGGGTCAGCCATGGGCTCTGGACCATCATTTACAAGTGAGGTTGTGTACCACAATGAGAACCCACCATCTTAATAGAAAAGCACTAACAAAAGTAGCAAGATGGAAAGAAAATTAGAGCCATGTACTTTGCTGCAAGGTGAGGCCCTTTTGGAGGCTATGATGAACTTTCAGCCTCTAATTAGAACCAAGATATGTTAGTTTGTTTTGGTAGCAAAAATACCATAGGGAGACTAAAAATACAGAAGGCCATCAACTCTTGTCTAGACAGCAGTTAACGCCTGTGGTTTTTTTGCAGCTTCTGCCCGATAACTGTTCAGTTCAGACCCTAACAAAAAAAAATCCCGCATCACGCACCTACTTCCAAATAACCCTCTTTTACTTCTAGTCCCCAAAATTCTTATGTAAGAGAAAATGAAAGAATTTAATAGAGTACCAATGAATAATTTATTATGAAAATTTAATTTGATTTTAAAAAAGTATTTGTAAATAAATGACATTTACTAACAAATGAAATCCCATACATATGACACTTCCTGTGTGAGATCCCAACCTAAATTAAACTCTACAAAACAAGGGAACTAAATTAGCAAATGCTGAAGCTCTAAGCCCACAGAATTTGGTGTTGTTTGCAAGACTTTCAAAATCTCCATGAGTAGGATTTTGTTACATGCTCTGTAGGATCTTGTTTTTCTCCCAACTTATTTTGATTATATTAAATAACAGAATAACAGATTTTTTAAGATTGAAAAAGACCTTTCAATCATTGAGTCCAACCATTAACCCATCATTGCCAAGCCCTCTACAAAACCATGTCCCCAGGTGCCAGATCTACACATCTTTCAAATATCTTCAGGGATGGGGATTCCACTACTTCCCTGGGCAGCCGGTTCAAAGACCTGGCCACCCTTTCTGTGGAGAAATTTTTCCTAATATCCAATCTAAATCTTCCCTGGCACAAGTTAATGCTGCTTCTGCTCATCCTATCACATGTTGCTTGGAAGAAGAGACTTACACCCAGCTTGCTACACCCTTCTTTCAGGCAGCTGTAGAGAGTGATAAGGTCCTCCCGAGTTTCCTCTTCTCCAGGCTAAACAACCCGAGCTCTCTCAGCTGTTTCTCATCAGACTTGTGCTCCAGACCCTTCACCAGCTCCGCTGCCCTTCTCTGGATGTACTCCAGCACCTCCATGTCCTTCTTGCAGTGAGGGGCCCAGAACCGGACACAGGATTCCAGGTGCAGTCTCACCAATGCTGAGTACAGAGGGACAATCACTGCTCTGGTCCTGCTGGCCACACTGTTGCTGATACACCAGACTTCTTGGTCACCTGGGCACACTGCTGGCTCATATTTAGCCATCTCTCAAACAGCACCCCCATGTCCTTTTCTGTGGGGCAGCTTTCCAACCAGCTGCCCGAAGCTTTGTAGCAAATACACATCACATGGTGGATTAAAACTCATGTCTTCCTACTGATGGTAACCTGCAATCCCAACACTTCACTATTTGTATGTCAGCTCACTTCTCCACTCTCAAAGGTAAAACTTTCTTCCAGTGAGGTCAAGAAAAAAAAAAAGGCCCTTTTAATTAAGAACTTCTCCTCTTAGTTATTTCTGTTACCTTGAGAAGGAAGTAGGGTCAAATTAGAGCCCTCTATCCACTATTTTCACATTTCAGGAACAAAATCACTATTGAGATAATGCGATTTAATACCATTGCAGAAGAAAGTCTTTTTCGTACATTCTGAAGGGGTTTTTTTTCACAATGTTAATACCAACATAGATGGAAAATCCTTTTATAATCATAAATCACAATCAAAGAATGGTTTTGGAACAACCTTTAAAGATTGTCCAGTCTTTACCCACCTACCCCTGGTATGGCTGGAACATTTTTCACTAGATCAGGTTGCTCCAAGTCCTGTTCAACCTGACCACGCACAGTTCCATTTATTGGGTATCCACAATATCTCTGGACAACACATGCCAGTGCCTCACCACCTTCATAATTAAAAATTTCTTTCTTATGTCCAATCTAAACCTACCATCTTTCAGTGTAAACCTGTAGGTTCAAGCATGATAGTGCCAAGAAAATTCAGTCCTTTTAATTTTTCTGAAGTCTCTAAAAAGTTGTTGGGTTTTTGGTTTTATGGCATTGATGTTCTTTTGTCCTTCCAGAACATCCTAAAGAGTATACCAGGGAATAAAGCAGACTGCCTGATCCTTACAACACTTTCTGGAGCTACACTACACACCTTCAGGCACATAAATCAGTTTGGTGAACCAATGGTTCTGCAGTATGGCCATAAGTGCAGTAGTCTGCAGGTGACACAAGAGATGGTACATTAGATACAGATGGAAAATTCAGCTTGTGGTGCCTTCATTACAGCTTCATAGCAGAGATAGATAGATTTGATTTTCATTCTTTTCCTAAAGAGTGTGTGGGATCTGATTTCCTTCAATTTCCATCAAGGCTGGTGTAAGCTAAGGGGAAATCTATTAATGTTATTGGGTTTTCATTAACATGAAGTTGTGTAATGAATGGAAGGAATTGTTCCATGGCTCATTGTTTTCACCCTGTAGAGTTCCACTTGCAGCTTGATCCAAACACACATATAGGTTCAGCTTGACTCACTGATTCTGTCTTTCAAAGTAACTTGGTACCTTAATTGTCAAATCCAGACCATTATACTTATACATAAGAACAAACTGTGAGAACCTAAGTCAACACTAAAAGTAGTAATGCAGTTACAGAGAACAAAATGAAAATATGACTCAATTGCACTTCAATAGAATGCTAGTGTTACATCTTTTCCTTAAGAAAGTAAAAAGTTGTGGAGCAGGACTCAAGAGTTGTGGATGTATCCCAGAGAGATACATGAGTCCTGGCAATATACAGTCTCAAAGACTGTGTAAAAATAAAATCAGATTGGCTTTCTTGAAAATTTATTTTGGGAAAAACTTTTTAAATAATTCTAATAAAGTCATAATGACTGCCCTATCACCTGAAGAATGACATGGTTTAGTCTGAATTTGCTTTATTTAAAAGCTGTAAAATAAAACAAAGCAAAGGAAACAGCTGATCGTTATACTAGACCCAGACCAGTCTGACAGATTTCATTCCAATTTGGAATGCCAGTGAATTTATAAATCCTTGACTTATGCTTCTACTGAATTACTGCTTTTACTTGGTTTGGGTTTTTTATGACTTCTAGACACAAATATTTTTTCAAAAATCCTTAGGAGAGTTAAGACTTGGGGCTTGAATAGATTTGGAGAACAAAAGAGGGTACTATGGGTGTTTTGCCTGACGTGCTCTGTAACAAAGCCCTGTATAGTTGTTTCTTCAACTTGCCTGTGCCAAAATTCCTTCTTGAATAACAGCCCCTCTTCTAGAAAGATTTAGAATGTCCAGGGGATGGAGAATCAATGTTTTTCTGGACTATTTTTTTTCCCCAACACAAACTATTATTCTCACTATCAAAAGGCAAACTTAGTTTCTCTGTTATGTATCCTTGTTGGCCTGTTTTGGAATAACTTCTCTCTCACCTCTCATGTTGTAGGGTTTTTCATATTCATCCCATCATGTCCCTCAAGACTTTCAACTGTAGCAAAGACCAGGATAACATTACCAAATCTCGCATTTGAGGAGTGTCCTTTCCCTCAACTGCAAACATTGTATTTGACTTCTCTTCATCCTCTTCAATGTAAACCCCTTGTCCAACTGCTCTCAATGGGTTCATATGAGTATTTGTCATTTACTACTTCATATTTTAAGACATGGGCAAATTTTACCAAGAGCATTTGGTCCATCTGATTTCTAAGCATTCAACATCTTTCCAGTTGTTCACTGAAAACATGTTCCACTTTAAAGTCACTATCGAAGTCCCCCAATAAAATTGCTCTTTGATAAGCCTCAGTTGAAAATCTCCTTATTAATCACTTTTTAATATGGACTACATTGACCACAAAATGTAACTGTCTGAAATGGCAGCATCTTTTATAGGCTGTGTCAGAAAATCTGACAAAATTGTACATATTGTACAAAATTCTGCAACCAAATTTGTATACAATCAGTTTTTCTGCCATGGCTAAACCCAGTAACTTACAAGCCTGAAAGCACTTGGTACAGCAAAGCCCATGACTAGTCAAGGAGAACTGACATGGGGTTCAAGCACATTGCACTCTTATAAAGAAGTAAAAGTCATAATATATAGTTCATCTGTTGCTGTAGCTATCGCATCAAAACCTGGCATCCACAAACCTCTCAATTCGTTTTTGTTATTAAATTTTAAATGAGAAATCCAACTATAACAATTGTATTTAATTTGAATAAAAGGTATCATTTGCACTGCTCAATAAAACAATTGATTCTAATAAATTGTGCTTGAGATTTCTCCATTTTAAGAAATGGGTAATTCATCATAAGCAGGTCAATTTTTTCAGGTCATTTTTTTTTTCATTATGAAATTCAGTAAGGGTGGGAAAAGGCATTTTCACCAGCACTGAACCCACTCAAAACGTGAGAGGCATTCACACAGCTACACATCTTTGTGGGAAGATGTTCCCCACCACTATGTGACTACAGAGGGGCTGGTGGAGGGCAACAAGGCACGAGCAAACAATTTTGTGTAGTCTTGGGACAAATTTTGGTGTCCCTAAGCAGAGAGGTAAGGAAAGAAGAATTAAGACAGTTAAAGAAGCCTTCTTTTCCCACTGTGTTTAAGTGTTGAGATGAGCGTGCTGATCTTCCCCAAGAGAAGAGCAAAAAACAGTAAAGAGTAAAAAACATATAGTTGTCAAAAAAAAAAGGCCATGCATTTCTGACACAGAGCAGGAAGCAGGCAGATTGAAGGAGGTTGGAAGGACCTACAAAGAGCAACTCCAAGGTAGAGCTACTCTGCAAGTGACTGAACCAGTATGTCCCAGCATACATGAACAGAAGTCATGAATATAACAGGGAAATTGAATCATCAGAAGGTGTCTGTCTCTTTCTTTTTTCTATATGTTCTTTTCTGAAGGCTTGTTAAATTTTGCTGGGTTAGTTCTACAGAACTGAAACTAGATGCACTAAAATCAAGGAATACTTCCTTTACGCTTCGTCAAGGTTTCCATCAAGGTTCAAAATAAATAAAATCAAAGATCTGTAAAATCCCCTATCTTAGTACAAAGATCTGTATTAGAGTCACAAATGATCAGGTGATACCCCTGGGATTTTGACTGCAAATCCATTTAGCCTGTCAAGGGTTAGCACAGTTTGGAGTTTTAGTTAAGAAAAAAATTGTTCCGCCAGCAAAGGAAGCGATGTTTGTTGCAAGGGCCTGTTGTAACTTCCTCCAGAACCTGATAGAACAAATCAAATGGCTAATTTGAATACTGACAGCTCTATTAAGCCACTCAGAAGCTGGTTACACCTCAGTAAAAAACATCTTTTAAAGACAAACAAGGCGGGAATCTCTCTCTTGCTTTTTCCGGTCTCTGGACAGGTAACTTGGGCCTGGCCGCTCGGCCCTGCAGGCCAGGGCTGGGCCTGGCCAGGCCTGGCCCGCTTGGCCAGCGGGGGATGGGGCCACGGCCCTCCTCCGTCTCGGCCCTGGCGCGCCGGGCCATGGCCCACGGCTCCAGGCGGGCCAGCCTCTCCCAGTACAGCTTGGCTTGGCTTAACATCTCAGCCATTCCCGTTCCATTAGAGCAGCCCTCATGGTTCTGTGCAGGCCAGGATGTCCCCCCCACCCCACTCCGGTCTGGCTGTTGAGATGAAACTTTGCACTGAGACCAGCTCCGGCCATCAGCTTATCAGAGACAGATAAATTCCAGCTACAAGGGCACGGCTAGAGATTAACTCCTTCAGCGCTGTAAGTTCCCCAGAGAGATGAAACCTGCACACACCAATCCTTTCCCAGGTTAGAGGGAAAGGGAAAGGCAAAGGCACATGAATAGACACCATGATTAGTGACACCTAAGTCAGTGAAGAAGAAAGAGCTGAAGCCCAGAGAGAAGAGTAAGAGGAAATGCTAGTAAGCCGAAGCTCTTTTGTAAAGCTATGGTGATGGACTATGATACGTCAGAGACTCCCTTGTAATTTTGTGATAAGCATGCAGGGTAGAGCGTTCAAACTGTAGGCACAAGCAAAGTGCCTGTGCTGAAATGGGTAGATGTTGAAGTGGCTGTGATCCAATGAGAAGCCTGATCCATGAGAGAGAGTTAGTGATGAGGTGAAGACCCTTGCTTCCAGGGAAGAAGACGAAGAAGACCTCTGTTCCTAGAGATGAAGATGATCCTAGAAATAGATGGAGAGAACCTTTGCTCTGGAACTGCTCATCCTTAAATTAGAACCCCATTAGCTACGAGTGAACCCTCAAAAACAGTTGTGGGGAAAGCTGTAATCGAGGGAAGGGACTCACACATGGCCAACAGAAAACCACCCTGGGCGGCTGTTGTGCTGACATTGATGCCATGAAAAGACTGTTTCTTGTGGAGAAGCTCCACAGATGGACAAAAGAGACTCCTCTCCCTAAATGAACCAATGAAAGACTATTATAGATGTGGTAAACTGACTGAAATAATCCCAAGTTTGTGTCTTTATATTGTAAGTGGAAGGAAGGAGGATGGTGGGGAGAGGAGAAGTGTTCTGAAGGTTTATTCTGACCCTTATTACTTTTTTCTCTTTTAGTTCTAGTAATAAACTTCTTACATTCTTCAAGTTTGGAGCCTGCTTTGCATTTCTCCTAATTCTTATCTCATGAAAGGTAAAAATGCGAACAAACCCACTACAGCCCCACTACCAAGTCTCCTAAAAAGGCTGTTAGAGAACCTTTAGGGAAAAAAGTATGACAAGTATGACAAACATAGGATGACTTTCCCTCTGATAGCCTCTAAGTATCTGCCAAGAACCATACTTCCTTAAAACCCTTGACATAATCTGATCATAAATTTATATCAGCATCTGTATTCCAGGTAATTCTGGTTTTTCATGATTCATTCATTCATTCCATGTAGTTCCCTGTCCATCAAAACCATCAGATCCAAAAGAAAGAGATTTAGGTAGGCCAGGATTCATATTCAAGCATGAAAGGGTCATGTACTTCCCAGAGGCTTTCTCTTTTACTTCTGCCTTTGTGTCTGGGACTCCTAACCTGGAGGGCTTTATTACTTCCCTCTCCTTTATCTCACCAAGAAAGGAAAAAGAGAGCTTCTCCAAAACTCCCTCACCCTCTTTCTTCTTCAGAAAACCTGTCTAGTACCTACCATTGTCAGCTACATCACCTGCATTGCCATGAAAATGTAAAAAGAAAAGCAGGGGCTCTGTTTCTCTATATTTCGAGTGTATAATTCAGAACTGAATGTAATTTGCAATGTAGCAACCTTTAATTGGCATAATATATGCTTAACCAACTAGAGTTACTTTTTTTGTTGCCTTTTTATTTTTTTACTATCATAAACTGAGATTTGGTTTGCATCTAGAAAGACAAAGTGAAGCTTCAAGTTTTTATATCTTTGAAATAGTTTAATAAACAATATAATGTTTCAATTTAATTAATCTAGCCTCCTTAAGCAGCGTGAGGTAGTACAGACCAAATCCTCAACTGACATACTTTAGCATAAATTGAGTAAATCCAGTGCTTTCAGATTAAATAATTGCAGAGGTGTAGAAAAACTAAAGAATATTTATAGAACCTACCCATAGGGATATGGTTGCATACACAAGTAAAACTAATAGTACAAAAGCAAATAAATCTCTACAGTGTGCACTCCATTTTTGTGAGGAGGAATACATAACTAGAGGAAAAACTCACAGGCATCCTTTTTGTCTCACATGCTAATCATTTTAGCTCAGATTCTTTCAGAATGTGTGAGCTTTCTCTCATCCCTCTCCCAAAAGAATATTATAGAGTAATCACCTCTGATTTTGCCTGAGAGAAGTGGTAAGATTTAAAAGTGTGGCTAGACAGCACAACCAAGATAAATTCAGAGTCACCATTCTGAGAATTCTTAACCCAACCCTGGAGACTCCCAAGTCCTAAAATTGGGACAGCCCCAACACTAGTTAATAAAGTGTTCTATAAATGTGTACACTTTTAAAGCTCTATATTTGACTATCTATTTCAAAGTTAACTTTACAAAGAGCAGAGAGATTCATTTGTGGGAAGGCTTTATGTGAATACACTTTTGCCCCTGCTCACATGGGAACAAGGATATTTGCTGCTCTCATTGTCCATTGACTGTTTTGCTTTACAAGTTTCAGACATCCAAACTGAACCAAAAATAAACACTGGATGCAAAGAAAAGCCAGCAATCAGGAAAAACAGAAAAGAGAATTGTTGCATTGAAAACTCTTTGAGCAGACTATTTGGTGAGGTCTTATATACAGTAGAAAAATCCAAAATGTAATCAACCTGCAACCAGAAAAGAGTTTTCATGAACTTACTGGTCCTCAAGAAATTTGTTGCATTTTGTTACCATATTTCATATGTATTCTTACTTAATAGGTACCATGGCAGCTCTAAGGAGATATGACCTCTCCAAAATCCTTGTCTGGATCAGATCACCATCTGCTTTTCTCTTTCTTTTTTCTCATCTGAATTCTGAGTTTAGCAGAGTAGGACAGAGAACTCCCAGCAGCAAAGCAGCTTCTCTTTCTTCTCTTGCTTCCTGGGATATTAACATGCCTAAGCACAAGACGAAAGATTGCTCCCTGCTTTCACTGGGTTTATCATCTCTATACATACACACTTGGACAACTTAGTCCACAGATCAAAAGACCAACTTTACCTTTGGTCTCTCTGGTGACTTGTGCTTCAGCTGACTGATCAGACCAAACCCTCCAGTGCTGAAGTACTCAGACACTGGGACAATACTTCATCTCTTACATACTATGCAAAAAAGTATCTGGGGCAGCTTGGAAATGCAGACTAAATTGAATTCCAGATTCCAATCTTTTTTGGCTGTGTCCTTGAAATTATCCTTCACACTGGAAATGTATTTTTTTTCTTTAATGAAGCAGTGATGGGAATTGTTTACTACCTACTAAGAAATCTTATTTATGCATAATACTTGACATGGAAAGTGCTGTAGCAAATAACACTTAAATGCATGATATTAACATAAGCATTTAGTTGATCTAGTTAAACGGGAATGCTGTCTTATTGTGTAAATTAACTTTGGTAAAAACCTTAGCAAAATGTCAAGGTTACATACGTAAATTTAAGCACACACAGCCATGTTTCTGATCTCTGGTAGAAGCATCCTTTACTCACTCTGGCATGGGTCTGCAACATCAAAAGTACCCATAAAATTAAGGAGAATTGTAGCTATTCAGCACATTGGGACAGGGGCCAAAACACAGGGGTACAATCCACACTTCATAGAGAAACAGAGTTTTCATGATTGGACTCTTAGAATGGATGGGGTGAGACATGGATATGGGGTTTTTTGGATCTGGGCCTTACTTCAGTTGGACAGCTTTGACTTAGGTGAGCACCTATGCTAAATAGTCTCTATTTGCAAATGTGGTTAACAAGCATGATCTAGAGTAAGTAAAACAAACTCAGTCTATTTCTAGTATTTCCTTCATTTCATTCCACTTAAAACTGCCTTTCAATTATATCTTATCTGCCATTTTAAGATCTATGCAGCTGGTGTTTAATACATTCTTACTTTCTTCTGATCATCATTTCTCATGACTATTTGTCAGGTGCAAATACCATATATTTGCACCAGGAAAACTCCAAACATTTGATGATTAGTATGTGTATTCCCACATTTGGTGATAACTATCACAGTAGGAATGGAATTTACTTTTTTAGTAATTGGAATGCACAGTCTTAAATATTTAATGATTTATAACATCTACCTCCACCCCAACAGTAAAACACTATGAGTCAGCCTAACCTGCAGATTATACTACTGTTATGGCATTGATTTTCACTTGTAGTTACAAGATTCAGTTTTAAAAAGAAAGAAAGAGGACAATACCAGAATTATTAAGGAAGGAAATTGCTTCTTTTGGACACAGAACTTGTTGCTGTCCTTGCTGATTTCAAATAAGAGGCAAAAAAACCTTACTGGACTAAAACATGGAAATATGGAACTGGCTTCTATTCTGTGCCCTCCAACTCAGGGAAATGCTTGGAGTATATATTGATGCCCACAGTGATCAAGTAAAAACATTCTCCTTGTGGTCTGCCACACATAAGTTACTCCTTACTATAACCCTCAAACTACAGTGTAAGTCAGGAGGAGGAAAAGAACCAAAAAGTTAAAGAGCAGTTCTGATATGGACTTCAGGGAAGGTGAAGACCGCACAGTGTTATTTATTTGCATCTTTTTTTTTCCAGATGGGAAGTTTGTGACTGACAGGTTGGAGCAGACTTTAATCTCAGCCTTCCAGATCTCAGGTGAGGGCTCTGAAAATCCTGGCTATGGGCTATTCTGGTCCTTCTTCTCATGAATTTCAAGTCTTGTATAAGATTCAGGTATTTACGACCTGGCATTTTCTAGCCTTATGTTAGTTCACAGGCAACTCTCTAGCCAACACACAATGCTTCAATAAAACGGGGATGCTAAGGCTGCTAGAGCATTTTACCTTCCTTACAAAAACTCAGCACAATTTTTACTCTCATATAGTCATCTGATCATAAATAATCTGTGCTCCTGGTATCAGACACATAAGGGGTTCATTTATATCTGGCCTGACTGGCATGCTGCCAGAAAAGAAAGGATTTAAGGGTAGGTGGATCCTTGCCATGGGGAGTAAGAACTCCGGTATTTGACAACAGAATTCACACACATTTACTACACAAGACGGAAGTTCAGATTTAAAGAGGGAAAGGCATCCAATAGACCATCTGGATCTTTAAAAGGTTTAAAAAATTGCTCTCTAAGTGGTTGTTCAAGAAAAAAATATGGATGCTGGCAGAAGGGGAAAGGATATTATAATATGGGAGAGAGCTGGCAGGGAGACTTCATCCAGCAGAGGCCAGAAGACTCCTCATCTAAACAGTGAGCATGTGGAGTCAGACTTCAGGGGAGAGAAAATAGGGCTTTTTTTTCCCTATATAGGGACCCAAGCTAGACTGTATAGCAGTTGCTGTGATTTAGAAAGGCACCAATTTACTGGGTTGAAAGTAAGACTAGAGAAAAGGACTCACTCTGAAAGGACACAGAACTGGAGAATGATACAGGTTTATAAGCCTATTTTATTTCCAACTCACTTTGTATTTTCACTACCCTTTAAGAAGTTTGCTTTTCTAGTTTATATTTGATCTCAGTGACTAGAAACCTCACTTTTAAAAAGGTGCAGGAAATCTAGCTCAAAGCTCCAGGTTCCTGGAGGATCATAGCAGTGACACTTTTTACTTCAAAAAAAATATCTATAGGCCAGTGCTATTTATCCCAAACAAATCTGAATCACTGTAGAAGGGTGCTTCTGTTCTGCTTATTACTGTGAAAACGTCTTTCAATTACAATGCATTTGCTTTATTGCAAACTATTCTAAAACAGGAGCTGAGCCTAATTAAAAGAAAAAACAACCTTTTCTACTTGGCCCTGAATTTTAACATTATCTCAGAAATGGACTATATTTAGTAGATCAATACATATTATCTTCAGGCATATGTTAATGGATAAGAACAATGAATTATTAAGAAATAGGCAATGACACTTTTGCTACTGTAGACATTATGTGTCTTTAAATTAGACAAAGCCAGAAATAGAATAAAATTAAAGTCTTTTTCTTTGCCTCAAACCACTTATATATACACTGGTTCTCACTGAAACAAAGTAATACTGATGTTCAAATCAGCAGATTTACACGATATGAAAAGCAGTCTATAAACGTTCACAACGCATAAACCAAGAATGCTAAATTATTATAAAACTGTATACGTATAAAACCCTTTCCATGATGATATTTTACCTAATACCCAATGTAAACCTTCCCTGGCACAACTTGAGGTAATTTCCTCTTATTCTGTCGCCTGGGAGATGAGACTGATCCCTACCTCACTGCAGCCTCCTTTTAGGTAGTTGTAGAGAGCAATGAGGTCTTGTCTCAGCCTCCCTTTCTCCAGACTGAAAAACCCCAACTGTCTCAGTCACTTGTCATCAGACTTGTGCTCCAGATCCTTCGCCAGCTCCACTGCCCTTCTCTGAACATGCTCCAGCACCTCAATGTCTGTCTTACAGTGAGGAGCCCAGAACTGGACACAGGATTTGAAGCGTGACCTCGCCAGTGTCCATTAAGGGGAAAATCACTGCTCCTGCTGCCCACACACGCAGGAAGTCATTAGACTTTTTAGTCGTCTGGGCACAGCTGGCTCGTGCTCAGCTGCTGTCAATCAGCAGCCCCAGGTCTTTTCCCACCAGGCAGCTTTCCAGCCACTCTTCCCCCAGCCTGTAGTGCTGCATGGTGTTGTTGTCACCCAAGCGCAGGACCTGGCATTTGACCTTGTTTAACCTTGATTTATTGATCCAGCCTGTCCAGATTCCTCTGGAGAGCCCTCCTACTCCCCCACCCAGCTTGATGTCATCTGCAACCTGAGGGTGCACTCGATTTCCTTGTCCAGATAAAGGTATTAAGCAGGACTGGCCCCAGTCCTCAGCCCTGGGGAACACCACTTGTGACCAGCTGCCAGCTGGATTTAACTCCATTCACCACCACTCTCTGGGCTCCGCCATCCTGACAGTTTTGTTTACCCAGTAAATCACTGAAAACTGGTATCTTCTGGATGAACCTTCCTACTCCGATTGACAGGAGACACCTCAACTCCTGTACTGTCTTATTGACCTGGAATTCTGTACCAGGGTGTAGCACAGACTATTGGTATGAAACACAGAAACTATAAAAAGGAAGTATTCCTCCATTATTTTTATAGCTGTTTTAAAATTTCCATGACAAAGTCATTATCCAGGACAGGTGCAGGTGGGCAGGATCCTGCCTTGTATTTATGAAAAAAAAGAACTGAGAGAAACATCTTTCTTCAACTATGCTATGGCCAGAGAAACAGTACTTTACTGTCCCACCTTTCCCCTGAAACTGGCCCATGAAAAAACTACATTGTGTACCAAGAACCTGGAAGATGACAGAGGAAATCACAATGCTAAAGAAAAATCAGCCTGCAGATTTCAGGCTAGTGTAACAGCACCTCTCAGATTTTGTCCTTGCACAAAAAATTTGCAGCAAATCAATTGAAAATTGAGAATTTTAAACATTAATTTGAACTGAAATAAATACCTACAAATGCATTGTTTGAAATTGGCATGTGGCTCTTCGGTTTAATAAAGTCAGCTACTGAGTTCAGCTTAGTCAATATTTTATTTATTTTGATTTAAATACCTGAAGGCACTTCTCCAGCATGTTCAGCACCTAATATACTATTAAAAGTGCATTTTAAAATTAAACAGCATAAATCAATTGATTCAAGAGCAACTCACCCAGCTGCCTATTGAAAATTCCTTTTTCCTTTTTGCAATTCAGAAATGAACCTTTGCCTAAGAAAGAGACTTTGCAGCAGATCAGAAACTCAGTGAAACCAACTCTAAGACAGATGTGTCAGCAGCAATTTAATTCAAGTTAATTAGGAAATCGAAAACCAAAATGGTCTCAACTGATCTAGTTAACTTGTATATTATGCTTTTGAGAGCAAATGCATGTAGGATAGGATAATATTCCAACTTTGTTACTGAGATGGAAGTGGCTTTTAGATAATGTGCAGCCAACTAATGAATAGTTGTGCTTACCAGAGAATTTAATTTGGGTTTAATGATATTATTCCAACTAAACAGATAATTTGCTTTACATATGAGCTTGATATTGTAAAAAACTACAGCTACTACTGCATGAATATATTACTAGGAAACACAGGGTTTATAATTACCCATCTTAATTATGTCTCTATAATCAAAGGAAATGCATAAGTTAAAAGAATGAATTACAAAAACCTGCAGTTTATCTCTGTCAATAATAATACAATATAAGCACTTATTCTATCTGTAAATTTTTTTCTTCATATGGTACTATCTTACTATTAACCTAAATCCTGAGAGCACCTTGAAACATCAGGAAATAGGAGAAATAACTGCTTCCCTCTCAGTGCTCATAAAAGAGGACTGTGTTGCTATTGCCTTGTGTGCCATCAGGCTTCACATGGGATAGTTCCTTCCCTATAAGATTAGCTATGTGAAGATTAAGAAATAGGATTGCCAAAGGGTTAATTCACTCAGCTATTGCTCCAAGAGGTGACTTGTCTCCTTACATAACTGCCCTACATTACCTGAGCATCTCCTGCAGATTCCAGTGCAGGAAAGCTTCTTATCTTTTTTTCTTCTTTTTTTCCCCTCATTTTCCATTTGTCCTCAAGCATTTGGAGACCTGGGTGCCATTGACTTTACGCAAGTCTCCAAGCCCCTTGGGCAGCTGTGAAGAGTCTCATTCTACATAGGAGAAATAATAGCAACTATACCTACCTGGTCTGCAGGAAATGAATCAGTCCTGAGCACGCCAAAAATATCAATCTCCTTTCCACTGACACCTATTTTAATTTTAATCTTTCAGCCTGAGATAAACAATGAGGTAATGTTTGCTGGTACCACCCAGGAAGAACAGCAATACACAAATTGTTACGTGGAAAACGCAGTCAAGATTCTCGGAAGCTCTGTGGGGTAAGTAACTAGGAACATTCCTCTTCGTGTGCACTGCTGGGAGAAGGCTCTTCATATATGTTAAATATTTATATCAAAGAGAAGTATCCCACTAAAGTGATAGTTTTCTTCCTGAATTCTATTACACTTCATCTTCAACATGTGATTTTTAGCTTTTTCAAAGTCTCGCTCACAGCAGGATGAAAAATATATTTACTCTAGAGACAACAATCTCAACAGCCAATAGCCATTCTAAGCAGACAATTCTTACAGAAAATAGTAAATGTTGAATTCCTAGTGCCCTTGTGGTACCCCTCCAATGTGACTATCCCTGCAACAAGACGCAACCCTTTCCCATTGGCTCAAAAACATTTAGAGTGCTAATACTAATGAAACAAAGTAACATTGCCCAGAGTGTTAGGATCCCAGTTAACCCCCAAGGGGAAGGTCATCTGTGATCACTTCCAAGGTCTCTACCATAGTTTGTCTACTCTGCCTCATGGAGCTTTATGTTATGCTCTGCTTTACCTGATAGTGCTTGCCTCTGGTATGTCAGCCTTTCAAAATGCTAGCTTATTTTTTGTTTTTTCCAAATTTTTCTCCCAGATGTGGTATACAAACCCTTTTATTTCCATTTAAAATTTTGTATTTGCTCTGATTATCTGCTACCAGTCCCAATTCTTTTTTATCAGTGCTCATAGGGTACACATCTCAATAGCAGAGCTTTATCTCAAACTTCTCCAGCTTAGCCTGGTTAGTTACATACATCTCACACTTCCAGTGAACTGTATTTCAGAGACGGCTGAGTTTTTTCAAACACAAACGGAACAAGTTCATTATTGATCTAATTTTGAGCTAGTAAAGTGAAAGGTGTGCTGATTAAAAAGGTACTCTTAGCACAAGCTCTACAGAGCAGACTTCTTTGAAGGACTCAGCACCATGACAGCAAGTTATGCTGCAGTGCGAGGAGTAGAAAATCTATGCGTACGTCTTCCATAATTTTTGAAAACACCAGTTCAAATTCATTTGTGGGACACAATAAAGTCTTCAATGTTATCCTGACAAATAAATCTCTTGGAATGATGACCCAGACTCCTGGTATATGTTACAAATTCTTCAGTTTAAAGGTAATGTCACAATTCAAGTGTTTTAATAAAGAGGAATGAAACCATGAAAAATGTTTCATTGAACAATGAAATTCAATAGAAGTTTTAGAACTGGTGCCTTTTCTCACCAAGAAGATATAACACAAGTCAGAAATCTGACAAACAGGCAGTAAGAATAATTTGTTGCAGAACTATCATGTCATTAGAGGAGGTCTTCAGCTGGACTGAGTATTGAGTAAAAACTAGAGCAAAGATTTTTTCCATAAATCAGCTAATAAAAATTAAAAAAAAAACCAAATCAAAAACAAGCAAACAAAAATCCCCCAAACCCCCAAGCAAGTTTCTTTCTTTTACAATACCAGTAATTGTAAGTTATTAAGTTTGAATTACATTTACAAATGTAAAAAAAAAATCCTTTTCCTAACATGCATTTAGTTGCAAAATTCCTTTATGCAGGAGTACATTCTCAGGATGTTCAGAGGGACTTAATAATTAGGTGATCTCATTAATGCCACACAAAGGTTTGCAAGCAAAATATTTTCACACCATAGTTGAAAGCATCAGCAGATTGCCACTTGAGACAGCAAGGAATATTGCTGCTTGTCTTCAGAAAGCGTAAGCAAGTTCAGCACATCTTTTAAGCATTCACCCCATGTAAGAAGGAGAGTGTGACACGTTATTTAGCAGAATAACTCTAGAGAATGAAGCCAATTTTTAGGTATCCTTTTGAATTGTGCCATTTAAAGTCATCCTCGGAGGACAGACATGTCAGCAATATAGTTAATCACCACGATTTGTTGGTTTTCCCCTGATTTAGCAGAATAGCCTGAACAGAACCACTGAGAATACTGTGTTTGTTTGTTAAAGCCATTGTGCAGTGATAGTCAGCTGAAAGGAAGCTTATATCTAAGCAGGTTCTACATCGTATCTGAAGTCAGCTCTCCTCACACAAGAAGATTTAGTGAAAGTTTTGCCACCAGATTCACCATCAGTTAGCATGGAAACCTACTACAAGCATGCAGCTTTCTTTTTCTAGAAGCCTTCTGGTGACTCCCTTGAGCCACTGGCTCCTTTTCTACCTTCTAGCTGATATCTTAATATAGGAGATTTCTTCAAGTTCTCTCATGATGTATTTAAACCACTGAGAAAATAGGCAATGTCACTCATCACAATAGGGGCCTAAGAAGCCAAATAAAACCATGAGTTGACAAGTATGAATTAAGAAAGTTAAACTAGATCAGCCTGGTGCAATAAAGGCTGTGGCTGGACAGCAATTTCCTGGCCTCTCCATGAAAGAATGAGAGTTTGTAAACCAGCTTCAAAAACACAGGAGAGAAAAGACACGTGGGCTCTAAATATTTTCTAAGCTTAATATACAAGGTCTGCGCCAGAAATCTTGACTACACTGACACAATCAGAATAAGGAAATTGTTTCTTTCAGAAGTCTCTGTGTGACAACACTACGGCAGAGAAAAGCTTGCCAGTGCTTTCAACTCCCACTGAACTGAAGGTGACATTAAAAAGACTATCACAATGAACCATTCACCACGTCTTCCAGCCTGAACCACAATTCATAGAAAGACTTTAGGAGCAACAGGGATGGGGACTCCAGGAAAACAAACAGACAAACAAACACCCAACCCCAAAAAGTAGGTAAGTAACCTGTAATACACAAATGAGCAGTGGCTGAAAGATACTTGATTTTGCTGTAGACAAGAGAATAGAGTCTTCACCACCAAGAGGATCAAGTTCCCTTGTGAGTTGATGAGAAGCTTTAGGCATCTAAAAATCCCATCTATTATTTGTACACTTGCAAAGGTTCAGAGGAGGGAATGCTGTTAAACAGCCCTTATATCTTCCCAATTTTAAAACTGCCATGCCTTTGGAAAGTCCTGCCTGTCCTGAATTGTGTTTGTTACCAAAGAGTAATTTATAACAGAAATTTCAAATTCCCCAAGAAAATCATCATTAAGACCCTTTCCTTGAAACATTCTCTCTTCCAAAGGCAGAATAAAAGATTTGGTCTATGTCACTACAGCAGCTCTGGGCAACATGAGGATTTTCTCTACATAATAGAAAGAAAAACAAAAATCTTACTCTATCCAGGTGCATGAGTTACAAAGAAGATTTGTACTTTACCTCTGGGAGTGGATGGAAAACTTCATGCAGTTGCTACCCTTAGCCTCAATACACATATTGGCTGAAGCAAACTGAGAAGTGCCATACACAAAATGTTCTAGCATATAATTGGTTTTGAATAAGCTCATTCATGTCTAAAACCAAGGGAGACAGGTACAAATCAGGAATGTGTTGCACACCCAAAGTTCAAAAATCTGAGTATGGAGAGTCACATGCATGCATATGGACAGCATCAGCAGCAGAAAATGCAGCCATAAGGAGGCAGAAGTCTGTAAAAGGCAGGTTAATCAGACACATGGGAATGATAAATAGCAGGTCACACATGATTACTGGATGAAGGAAAAAAAAAGGATCAAAGTGTTCAACTGGAAAAAGCCCAAATTAAAGTGAAAACAGTTTAAATGCTAAAAGAATGTCAAATACAAATTTATAACCTATGGGTAAAGAAGGGATAAAAAGTTAGGGGAGTATTTCAGCTCCAGTCATGGGAAGAGATTAGAAAAGCTTCTCCATGCTAGAATTCTCCAAGACAAAACATATCAGCTGAACTGTCTAAAAGGAGAGTGTGCACCAATAAAGAATGCTATGTAAGTGAACATTGATATGAGAGGCTATAACATGTTTTGATTTTGATATGGAACATAAAAACGTAAAGGGAAAATAGTAGGAAAAAGCATATCTAGGAAGAGAATAAAATGCGACAAACTTAATTATGAAGTAAAAGAAAAGCAAAATGACAACATATTCAGGCAAAGAAAATGACAACATAAAATAGGAACAGAGAGTTACCAATGTGATTAACCATAATGACAAGCCCTAAGACATCTTCAAAGAGAAGTCAAATGATTAAGAGAAGGAATTTAAAGGGATGTATAGCAATTGGTTAGGTATCTTTATCTAAAGTAAGCAAAGAAAGGGGAATAAAATACACAAATCTCCCCTGTTACAAAGCCTCCACATAATAAACGGAAAGAATAATTCCTTGGCTATGTATCTGTCTAGAGAAGTTGTTCAACCAGACCAACATAAGAACAAACCACATGAGAAAGTGTCCCTCCAATGTGGAAGAATGATGGAAAATCCATTCCAGTTTTGTTTAACATTTCCTGTGTACAGTCAAGTAAAGATGTCCCAATTGCACCCCTGTGCAAAATCAACCAGAAAAAAAAAAAAAAAATCAAGGTTTTTTTTTTGTAAGACAAATTGTCAACTCATTAAAAATTATCATCTACTATTTGGTTATTTATTTATTTTTTGTTATTTAAATTGGCACCAGATCACCATTAGTTACAGAAAATACTTCTGCAGGACACCTTGCAGAAATGTCTTTTGAAGTAGTAAAGGTTATTGTTCATTAATACACATTTCTGATCATGCAGATCAGATTGATATGTCGCAATTTGGGTTTTGTTGTTTTGTTTGGGGTTTTTTCCTTTTTTTTTCTTTCCTTTCCCTGTACTTTTTCTTCCAGAAGCTGATGCACCAATTACTTTGGTCAATTGAATGACCAGGTCATCACTAGCAATTTATCACAGTTCAAATAATTGTTTCCCAATCTGCCTCAAGGAGTCACTAATTCCTGTGTATTCCTGCTCTAACATGGTGGCGTAACTTCTGTGTAAGCTTTTCACATGCAGTACACTTCTGTCTGCTTTCTATATCCACAACTTTCCATTCTCATACTTGCCAACGTGTCTTTCTGAGCCTAACTCCAAACAGATTTTCCTCAAGTTTCCTCCTGCATGTTAGTTCTATTATTAAAAAGTCAATCCTATATAAGCTTTGTGCTACACCTAAAGCAAATGCTGGCGCTAGCCTCTGACCTCCCAAGCCTTGTTAAGTGACATAAAATACCTTTTTCACCATAATATACCAAATATGTGACAGACAACTGATCACAGTGACAGTTCTAGCCTCTCCTCCTTTTCTTATTTTTAAAGTAAAAAAATTTGTACCCCACTCCTTATGGCTTTTCTTAGTCACAGTGTAAAGTTCACGCTATCACCTTACAGTAAGAATAGACACATCTATGCACACTGAAGTGAGGTTATGAAATTTTTTTGGTTCTTTGCCAGAGCTCATGCAAATTTAGCTTTTACTCCACACAGAATGATCAAATGTATATTGTTTTGTAACGTGGATGTGAACTGACAACTGACCTACTTCTCTCCCAGGGGCTGAAAATTTTAAAGGTGTTTTTACCTTCCACTGGGCAACACCAAAATGGTTAAAGAAGGTAGAAAATGTTTCTGAAACACAGCTAACACCAACTTTGTAATCTTTATTATTAAGGAGCACTTTGTCAGTTCTTTGAGCAGTGCAGAACAAGACACAAACAATGAATTCAGCAAGAAGGAAGTACCACCAATGTCTGCTGTGGTACACACTGTGGACAGTCCTTCCACACTTTCAAAGATGTGAAAAATGGGAATAGCAAATCTAAAACTAGAAGGTATGCAGCAATAGTGAACAGAATTTTAAAAGAGACTGATACAGAGAGGAGAAACAATAAAAATCCAGAAAAGAAGTGAAGAGAGCCCTAATTATTGACCATTATTGCTATATTGTATCCTGCAGTTCAACAGAGCAAAGCCATGGACTGATATAAAGTGATGGAAGTAACCAAGGTGTCCTAGGTTACAATGTAAGATGTGCCCAAAAGTATATATTCTATTACTGTCTTCATGAGCTGTTGAGACCAGGTGGGGTGGTGCTCCCTGCCTCCTCCCTCTGGACTATCTCCTGTTAATGGCCCATCAGCGCTTTGCCCATGACTCATCACCCCACTGTGAGATGCTCCGCCCAGGGGGAGGAACAAAGCACTCCATGCTGAATATAAACTGAGATCTCGAACACCATAGCAGCCTCTTCCACGGAATTCCCAGAGGGGCAGCTTTTCCCACTGGATTCTCCAGAGGACAAGAGCTACATACCTACCACTGGACCTTTCTACAAGATCACTGCTTCAACAGACCCACTTCAAAGAGAACTGCAGCCACCACCTAACTGGACTGCTACCACCACCCTGCCTGGCAGGGTGTCAGGTTGTACCCTGATTCTGTCAGGTTTAACCAGTGTTTCTGTATTATTGTTTTGTTATATAAATATATACATATATATTAGTAAAAGAACTGTTATTCCTATTCCCCATATCTTTGCCTGGCAGCCCCTTAATTTCAAAATTATAATAATTTGGAGGGAAGGGGGTTGCATTTTCCATTCCAAGGGAGACTCCTGCCCTCCTTAGCAGACACCTGTCTTTCAAAACAAGACACAAGGACAGAAGCTTCACATGCAACTAAGGACTTTCAGTCTCACCAGGAAAAAAAGGAGATAAGATTCTCTCAAACCAGAGAAGTAGAGCTTCAGGATCAACACCAAAGTTATTGAAAAAATAAAAAGTTTAACTTATAAGTACCCCAATACAAATAAGATATTAGAATATTTGTAACAAGAACTAATTTAATAAGAGATGGGGACAACCAGCCATTTTGGTCAATTTGGATTTTTTAGAAACTTTATTTAAGGGATTGATTCCAAAATGACGTTTTAGGAAGTAGTGAGAATGAGTACAAAATACTTTTACTACTTTAGAATCCAGGATATAGATCAGATTCATCACCAGGGGAGGCGATGTAACATTTGAATCTGCTAATTTGGAGATTATCTCTGTTGAACATATCAAGGATATTGTGCCTGGGATTAGCTATTATTCAAAGAAGGTCTTTATTTGCTCCATCTCTTTGCTAATGCACAGTTACACTTCTTTCTACAGAACAATCTGCTTTATTTCAAGGTTTATTATGTGTTTTATTTGTAGGAGATAAAATAAGAAAACCTGAAAAACATGGACCTCAAACCCCCTTGATACTACATTGAAACCCAACCCTTAAAAAGGGTTGTCTGACAGTAATTTTTAAAAAATAGTTATATGTAAACAATTTTATTACTTGAGGTAATTTATTATGGTGTTGTATGGTCACATGATCCATGTGAAATGCAATATAGGAGTCAGAATAGTAATAATCAGTATTTAATGTTTATTTTCATTACCTTGGTGTACTTTCAATGGTATTTTGTGTAGTAGATTATATAACAAGAGTGAAAAAATACTATACATATATATGCACATACAGAACAGAGGCAACAGTGATTTTGCTGTCTGCACACAGAGTAACATACTCTGTTAAAACTTTTGAAGTACCATTATGTTAAACAAAATGTGTTATGATTCAGAGATTCAAATGCATTTTCAATTGATTCACATTTCCAATTAAATTTATGGTCAGCAGAGACATAATGATATTATCCACAAAATTGCACCAGATATGATAATAACACCCAACTGCATCTGTGCTGTAAAAAGTATAACAATAGCACACTATCACTGGTTCTAATTACCTCTTATCCTTTAGAGACTGGCAGGTGGCCAATGAAATGTGGATATAAAATCAGAATATAATCAGATAAAGGGAGATGAAACTGTTATTGGCTTTTAGTTATGTAAATTAAGAATTTTACTCAACAAGTTATTTAGTCATCCTGATGAGTAGAAACATTCATTTGGAAGACTAATTATACAGTACTTACAATGATTAGAACACCCAATTATTTCTATTGCAAAGAGTATAAAGTACATCTTAAATATATTAGGTTACTGGTGAGAATGAATTTTGTTTATTTCTTTTACAGGAAATCTCCAAAGGAAGCCTAGTACAGACAAAAGCAATTGGCCCAGTGGTGAACCTGCAAGAAATTCTCTCTTGTCTAAATTGATTCTCTTTTGCTCTGCCTTTCAGACCTGCTTTGAGTCAATATCTTACACACAGATGTACTCAACTACTAGAAACAGTCTTTCAGACGAAGCACAAATGGAGGACCTGATCACTTGCTATCTCCTGAGATGGCACAGTTCATCTGAAAGGACAGCAGTGTTTGCTGATATCCCTCCCACCAAGTTTCCTCGGATACTGGGCTATGCAAAGAGCAGACCTATTTCCTTCACAAATATCTGAGTGAAGTATAAAACAAACTGTGACTTGTACTGTGTACATGACCATTTCATATTTACTTCATATAAACATATTTATTTCCTACCACCATTACCCACTAAAAGGACAATTTTCACTGGTGTTTTGCCAAAGAGGGAAAAGCCTCTATTATGCAAATTTCCTAAAAGGCTGTATTACCTAACTCCACGAGCCATTTAAAATAGAACAACAACATTTCACGATTTATTTAATAGATTAGTACGTCATAAACCGTGACATGCATGGGTGTGTAATCTACAAGCAATCCATACAACAAGAGCAATTCACTAAGATATTTTGCATGACAAATACCCAAAAACACTGTGTTAGTTCATGTTCATTCCGAAGGGGAAGGATTTAAGCTGCTGACATAACTGTCTCTAACACTGATCATTGTGAGAGATGAGAGATAGGCAACTGCAGATAAGGAAAACAAGGAAACAAGCAGAGGGTTTTATCCTCCAAAGACATAACAGAGTCTATTAAAGTCCACTGTGCAAGTTTCCATTGATTTTTGAAAACAAAGTGCTAAAAGACCATAAATTGTAGCATTAAAAAAAATCCTAATGAAGTAAGACAATTTGTTACTATTCATTGCCTTGCCTACTGCAAGTACAATTATCTCCTTCACAGTCCTACTGACAAGTACAAATGTCAAAAAACCCCCATTACTTTTCACCTTTATAGTTATATACCACTGATGCCTTAGGTTTTAACTTTTATATATCTGTATTGCCTAGTGTGTAACTCTGAAGTTCCTTGCAGCTTGTTAGTTGCTCTCTTAGGCCAGATAGACACAACAAAGCTGCTCTGAGCTTGCTGTTCAAGGACACTTAGACTGTCCTAGGCCCGAAGGTGTAAACTAGGGCCATGAGAGAGGTGGAGAAATTGAAGAAAGCTACAGTTTCAATTGTTGAATTTATGCTGATATGCAAATAGACCAAACCTATAAAAATGTGAAGAATTCCTGACTTGTCATCCATCTTGGGGTCTGTTTTGGAAGTTTTTGGAGCCTCTGGCTCCCCAGGGTGTACCTTTGAAGGCCTTTCAAATAAATACCTACCTTTATTCCCTTACTCTTGTCTAGTCTCTGTTTCTAGGTAGCTGGATAAGGCATCACCACCATATTATGTTATTGTGCAATAATAAACATGACTAAAACTACAGAATTGCTTGAATTGTAGAAACACAGAATACCCTGAATTGGAAGGGAACCGCAAGGATCATCGAATCCAGCTCCTGGCTCTGCACAGGAAAATTTTTAAAAAATCACACTGAATCAACACTTCACTTTAAACATTTTTTTTTTTTCTTTTCTAATTTTACTCTTTTTGGCACAGTAAGTGAGCAGATTGCCAGATAGCTACTCTATTAAATATCCTGCTTCCAAAGTGAGGAATAATCTCAGGAAAGGTGAGATAGAGTGTCTGTATTTCAGGACTGTTTCTTTCTTCTCTATCTTTTGTATAGGACCAAAGATGACAGGATTTTAAGTCCTCTACTCTACCTCTTAACTGTTTACAAGAAAGAAAACCCACTTCAGAGCTACAGCACTACTGAAGTTCTCTTTGTTATGGAAACATTTCCACATGCTCACTCTGAGTTGAAACTATACTGGTCACAAGGTGTTATAGATGCAGCAGGGTAACCTTAATCCCACGGGTGCAGCAACTATCACAGGACGTATTCCATGAATCATTGTCCAATTTCCAATGCCTCCTTTTCTTGAAGGAAAAGGACAAAGAGCATGACCTTCTTGAAGTCCTTGTTGCTGAGGTGGCGTGCATCAGATACAGGCTTTGGGCCCAGAAGATGAAGCTGGAGTGGGGTCCTTGGGATGCCCTAAATTTGGCACCCACAATTGGCTGTGGCAGGCCATTGTCTTTGACATCCTATTATGAAATTTCAGAAGCTCTTGCATTTAGGAGAATGGCTACTGTCCTGTGCAGTCTCCTGACTCCTACCACTTAGGCCACCTTCTCAGTCACAGTCCCCCTTGCATCCCACTATCTTGTCACTCCTACTGCTTGAGGGCCAGAGAGGTACAGTACTGCTTTGTGAAACATCATGATCACAACATCAGGCCATTAGCCACTGCATGCACAGAAGGGAGAAGGAATGCACAGCAGAATTGTGTCAGAAAAGCCTAGGAGGGGTCTGCTCCCAGGGCAAGATTTCATGGGCAGCTGACTTTGTAGCAGGGTCTAAGGGGTGGAAATTGAGTGAGTAGATTTTGACTTGGTTAGTCACCATGCAGGAGACCACTCTCAAAGTACCAGAGCAATAACTTTAGAAAATTTAACAGACCTTGAAGTCAGTAGATAAGTAGTGCTTATCTCTCCTTTAAGTTGAGCGCCTTGATGCCACAAAAAGCCTTACACACATCCTTCCTTTCACCCATGAAAGCATTTAAAGAAAAAATATTGCACATACCAGGATGGCAGTGTAGAACATTCCCAAAGGAAGCTCCCAGTGTTGGGTGGGAAAAGGAATAGACTGAAGGAGTGTCTCTGGATATATGTGTATTGGGTTCCTTTGCCTCGTCCCAGCATGAAGAGCTTAGAAATGCATCAGTACATGCAATCTCCTCCTAATTGTCCAACAGAGCAGTCCTGGGATCCAAGGACTACAAGCTGGTTGGCTTGGTGGTACCTTTCCCTCTAAAGGCCTGTTGTAGATCTCTACAGCAAGGCACACACACTGGGTCCCACAAAAAGAGTGCTTGTTCCAGGTCTCAGAAGCATGATCTTTACCTTGAACTCTTGCTGTTGCTCGTCAGTCCTGCATACAATGTCAATCAAAAGATTAACAGACTTCTGGTTCCCCCACCAAGTCCTCTGCCTCTGGAGAAATTTTTTGTTTGAAAAGAAACTAATTATTTTGAAAGTATCAGCACGAGATAAGACTGAAGACTGGACTGGCAGCAAGGCCACAGTACAAGTCCAAGTTTGATTCAGGAAGCAAAGACAGCCACACCTACAGCGTATCCTAGCCAGGATTGCTGGGCCTTGGATGAGATAAAATAGAGTTCAGGTGCAGCGGTGAGGGGAGGTCTCAGGAAAGGATGATCAGGGCCATTGAAGTCAATTAATACCCTCATGGCTCTGACCAACAGAGGCTTAGCTTCAAAACCATAATACTGCTTTTTGAAAAACCCTCCAATGTAAATACAACCACTACAGAGATGTACGTAAAAAAGCATCTTAGCCTTAAACTATTACTTTTATGTGGGACTGAAAAAAAAAAAAGAGTAAAAGTGTGAATAACTCAAAGTCCCCTCTATAGAATCATGTCATTTAATAATAATCGCACTGGACACAACAAGTACAATATTTTTCTATTAAACTCACATTCTGCCTCCAAACAGTAACTTTAGGGGAAACAGGCTAAAACTGAACGTCAGACATTTTCCAGCTCAGTGGCACAAGACATGCATTGAAATTGCATCCCTGAACTTACATGTTGCCTCTCACAGTAAGAAACAGGCCACCTGATTGCTGTGGCTCCCTCTTTGTCTCCTTAAACAACAACAGAATGCAGTTTTGAAGCTGCCTAAAAATCATGCCCTTTTCAAATCAAATACACAAAAGACACAAACAAACTGACATATCATTTTTTGCTATTCATTTCTTCCTTGGAAATTTAATAGCTTTTATGTAACAAACAAGAAAATGGCAAGTTAGTCTAAGAAACTATTTGATTTTCTAAATCAGAAGTTATTTAAATTATTAGAACTGGGTCAAAGTAAGATTTTGTTTCTGAACTCTCAAAATCTGTTGGAGAGGCCAGATTAAAATCTCATATTTTGAGGAGGTTTCTAGGTCTCTGACAGGACAGAAGAAACAATCTAATGTTACCATATCTAAATATAGCCATGTTTAGATGCAAATCAAGACCAAAGTGTTGCAGTCCATATAATGGCCATTCAGAAAGATTTTACTGGGATCAAAAAAACCTGAGACATCTTTTGGAGCCACAGGATAACATATTCTTTATCTGAACTACCATCCATTTGAAACACTGTTCCTGCTCTTCCCTTTTCCTCAGCAAAATGGGTGTTTTGCTGACACCAAAAGGTAGAAATAAGAAAGGTACCATGTGTCCCCATGCAAGCACAGAGAACAGTGAAGTGATTTGAGACCTGCTTCTTATTTATACATGTTTGAATCTGTGTGAATTATTTTTATATATTTGATAGGTAAAAGGGAAGGAAAAAAAAAGAATAAGCATCCAGTAGGTCAATTATTGATATAAGAGTCTGAGCAAGCAACAGCAAAATTCACTATGGTAATTTATCTGCATGGGTCAATGGCTATTGACTGCCTGAAAATAAAGGTCGATCACACTGATAGATTTCAATGCCATAGCTATGAACATATATTAATAAACACAGCACAGAAGTGATTTTTGACTCTGTTGGAAAGGACAGATAATCAATATCCTTGTGTCCTTGCCAAGGCTGAACTTCGTACTTGGATTATGTTAATTAAAGACTAAATAAAGTCCTGATGTTTTTATATAATTAAGATATGGAGGAAAATAATAAAGTAGTTGGTTGCTTTTGTTGGTTATTTGATGCTGAAATGAGTAAAAGAACCCACCTAAGCCATTTTAAAAAAGCAACATCTGTTTTTCATGAGCATCCTCTCCTGTCCTAGATATTATGCCTATTATATTCTTTCTGCAAGAACAAATTCAGCATTTTACACTGCAAACAAACATGGACAAGTGGTTTGGAAAATTTGTAAGAGTCCAGAAGGTCTAGACTGTTGGGTTTTTTTCAGAGAGGTGCCCAAGCTATAAAGGTCCACTGATCCCTGGAAGTTTCATCCAGACAGGATTGTTTTGTAAGACATTTTAAGTTTCCTTTTGGAAAAAGGCAAAAGCGCAGAATCCTGGCACCCTGACCCTATCTGAATGCTGCCATCCCTTTCCACTTATTTCCATACCCCACCACCCTGCCTGGCTGAGTTGGATGAGGGAGTTAATCTAGCTGAAAACTAACCACTTGATTTGGTAGGAGTAGGATGTAAATGGAGCAGCTCTCCACTCCCAGTGTGGTCTTTAAAATGCTGGGAGGCTGGGAATAGGATCATGAAACTGAAGCAGGGCTCAGAAGCATGGCCTAAAGCAACCATTATCTCTAGCTGGTGCACCCTGAGATGCAAACTGCAAAGGAGTGAGCCTAAATATGTATCTTATCCTGTGTGACCTGCTTTGTGAAATGACTGAGTTTCAATCACTCAGCACAACTACTGGCACAAGTATTCTATTATACCACTTCAGTTCTCTATGTGGTCATTTCAAGAAAAGCCTAAGTTATTCAGATATTTAATGAAATACCTGGCATTAATATTCCAGCCATACTGTGAAACCAGTTATTGAACGGAATGACTAACATTCCCATTCATTTAGAGAATAGATGCATTGCAATAATAAGTGTTAATTTTCTGGAATCAAACAAAAAACCGTATGGGTCCAGTGGTGAGTATAAAAGACTGCACAGTGCTAGACATATGTATAATAGATATAGTTTTACTTCTCTTTTTGAATTAGCAATTCCAAACAATCAGAAACCACATATTTAACATGTTATCTACCTATTATTTTCTGTATTTTCCTTTTATCTGCCAGTTCTCATCTTAGGTGATTAGCTTTATACCAGAACAGTAAGATAGTTATTTTCTTTTTTTACTATTTAAAAATAACTTTAATACAGAATAAGCAGTTCAAATGTGTGTATATATAGATATCTCAAACCACAGATTCCTAGATCATCCAGATGAAGCAGACTTTCAGAACTACAATCTCATTTCTATACCTACACATGAAAGCACACAGATAATGGCAGGAGCTATTAAATCTCCCTTCAAACCAACCATTTGAAACGTGGATGCACTTGGATAAGCCTGCATCTAGGTGGTATCCACCTACAACTTGACAATAACCCAGCAGTTAATGTGCCCAAACTGCTATTCCTTATGCTGGACAGGGCCATTTTACACTTGCATTACGTTCCCTCTGGTTTTAGCCACTTCTTCTTTCACTGTACAAAAAGTTGGTATCTCTTTCTAAAGTACAGAAAAATTCCTTATAATAAAGAAAATAGCTGCATGAAAAGCATTTGGACACGTAAAATACTAGTGAACGTGAAAAATCAGAAGCATATCAGTTAAGTATTTCTCTTTAATCCTTTAATTCTCCCCTGATCTCTCTATTTGAAAGCTTTTAGTTTCCTTTCTTTCCCCTCTGAATTGAGCCCCTGCACCAATTGTCCTTCTAGTGGCCCTATCAGTAAATGAGTTTTATTTCAGTTTCTTTAAAAAAGAGGCGATTTCTAGTAACTAATTCACATCCCCCTTTCTTTCAAAATGGATTGAATTTTTACTAAACCATAAACCTGGTTACTATCACTTAAGGTGCATGTAATAGGAGAAAATATTTTTTCTGCTGTAATATTTTCTGTGTTAAATGTAACCGAATTTGACCTTTCAGCTCAGTTTAAAATCAAAAATTCAGATTTTCCAAGTATTTCTCACTTTTCTTTTCCAGTGGAACTAGAAGTCAAATTTGAACTGATTCTGTTACTAGCTTACTTTGTTTCTGAATGGAACATAGCACTCTCAAAAAACTTTTTCCTGCACAAGCAGTAATTTCTACTTTCAAATTAACATTTTAATCCTTGACACTTTGTAAATATTTCCCCTGAAGCAGTAAGGTGACAGGTTTTGCAAACACCTACATTGCATATGAGACATAATCCCTTCAGTTTCTTAGAGTGAACTGGTAATGTGTGTGCTAAGAGATGTCTGTGCTTAGAGATGTAAACAAAACCTTAACTATCTATTTTTACAAAAGTTACCTGAACTAAAAAATCAAAGTTTATTTAGATGCTCTTTAATATTTGCCGTTTCTTGCTCCTGTTAAGGAACTGTATATATTGTGAAATGCATGTGAAAGCTGGAGGAGGATGTAGCAGTCCGTACATGTACACAAAGTACCTTGTACTTCATCATTTCCATCATTCACAATAGCTGAAGCTGAAGAAGCACAAGAGAATTCTTAGTTCTCTGACCAGCATTCCCACACATTCATGCAGGAAAAGGAGATTTCTTATCAGCTAAACATCTTATATGTCCACCTTCCCATCCATTCACTGAGTGGGAAGAGCTTTCAAATCAAATGAACCATTGAATTTCACCGTAAATTTAGGGATTTAGGTATCTTATAATATTTTCCCCTCCTTCCCCTCTTCTGCCTTTTCACATATATTTCCCAAGTTTCCTTTTGGATATGACAAAAAGACTTTTCAAGTATTTTCCTCTTGTAATAGCCCAAACCACCTTTGAGCTGTAGTGCCAGTCTGTGCATTGCACTGGCTTCCTGGCAATCACTGTGAGTTGGTACATATATTTCACTGAAATAAATATATCTACCACCTTGAATATTGCACGGTATAAAATCAGATTAAAGAGAAGTTCTACTGACTTACCCCAGTGATAATATTTATGTGCCACATTGATATCAAGGTAAGTTGCATTATAAAAACTGGTTATTGATCTGCAAGTCATTTAGGTCAGGCGGCTGAGTGTAAATCACTCCGTACCTGTCCTGGCCCACATACCTGGCCCTCCTTCCCATTGCAGAGGCATTTTGGAGGTCACTCAGTTCTCATTCTGGTGTGGCATCAAATCCTTGTTAGGGCAGCCAGAGTCTTGTGTACCTCAGTTTAGAAGCAAGTTGCCTTTTTGTAGTCTTTATCAATCAATTATTAACATTTGCAGAGATTTAAGTATAGTTTTAATTTTTAGAGCATTCTGTCCAATTCAGAAATTCACAAAGTTGTTGCCTCACTCCTGTTTTTGGAGGCAAACCTGCCCCCAATGAGAGCTGAAAGTGTAAGTTTTTTATTTAGCTTTAGATTGGGCAAAGTGGGGAAGTGCCTCAAAATCCCCCTTGAATTCTGGATACTTCAACTGGGCACAAAGAGACCATGTTATTTTTATTATTTTCAAAGACATTCTCTGAGAAGATAATACTTGAATCTAAAAAGAAGATATAATGATCAGCTGCATATTCTTAGTTGAATGCAAGAAGTTCAGAGTAACTTTTAATATAAAGTATTTGCCTGATCCCATCTAGGAGCTGCTCAACTGCGCAGTGTTCATTAAATCACAGCAGTTGAAACACACTTCCCCTCCTGTCAGCTGCTCTCTGTATCTAAGTCCAGGGCTTCCACACTTATAAAGTACTAATATATCTCTATAAAGCCAACACATGCTGTAGGTGGGGAGATATCACCCATCAGCCTGTCAGCCAAGCAAACAAAACCTGGCATACAAGTCCAAGTGAGTTGTGATTATTTCTTTGCAGAAAGATGTTCAGCAGAATAGAGATAGAATAGAATACTCTGGAGATGCCACACGTCCCACACAGAGAGGTGCCAGAAATATCTGTGCTATTTAAAATACTCTGGACATCAGGAATACAAGGGAATCCTAAACTGTCTCATGGTATTAATTAAGCTTTCAAATCACTTTTAATAGATTTAACAGAACTGGTGATAGAAAAGGATGGCTTTTCTTAAGCCTCTAGATTACACAGGGATTTAAACAAAAAAGCCAACAGAAACCAAACACAAGCCCCCTAGCTTATATGTCCTGGTACTTCAGTTTCAAATAGAGGCATATTATTTTCCTGTGACTTCTTGCTTCTTGTCTAGACATTTCAGCATATTAATACCAGAAAAAAGTGCAATTCAAAATAGCAACAGTTTGATTGGTACAACACGGGCCAGAAGATTCCTAAGAAACCTGAACAACAACTTTATGGAACAGGTCCTAAGGGAGCCGGCTGTTAACAGGCAGTACATGAAGAAGGGGTTCTTTCAGAGTGGATTTCATGAGTGGTCGATGGCCGTCTTGGCCACAGTGACCGTGAAGTGATTGAGTTTAAACTCTGTTGACAGGAGGAAAAGTGCCAGCAAAGCTTCAACTCTCAACACGAGGAGAGCAGACTTCAGGCTGCCCAGAGAATTAGTGAGTGAGATCCCTTGGGAAAATGTTTTTGCAGCTGCTGGGGTCCCTCAGTGCTGGTCACTTTTTAAGCATCACTTCCTAAGGGCACAGGAGCAGAGAATTCCCAAATGCTGGAAGTCAAGCAGGCAAGGCAGAAGACCAGCTTGGATGAACAGGAATCTTCTCTTGGAAATAAGGCAATAAAGGAAGGTATATGTTCAGTGGAAGTAAGGTCAGGTGACATGGAAATAATCCAGAGATGCTACTTGACACTGTAGGGAGAAAATGCTTGTGGCCGAAGCTCAGATGGAGCTGAAGTTGACCAGAACTCTGGGGGACAANATCAAATGAACCATTGAATTTCACCGTAAATTTAGGGATTTAGGTGTCTTATAATATTTTCCCCTCCTTCCCCTCTTCTGCCTTTTCACATATATTTCCCAAGTTTCCTTTTGGATATGACAAAAAGACTTTTCAAGTATTTTCCTCTTGTAATAGCCCAAACCACCTTTGAGCTGTAGTGCCAGTCTGTGCATTGCACTGGCTTCCTGGCAATCACTGTGAGTTGGTACATATATTTCACTGAAATAAATATATCTACCACCTTGAATATTGCACGGTATAAAATCAGATTAAAGAGAAGTTCTACTGACTTACCCCAGTGATAATATTTATGTGCCACATTGATATCAAGGTAAGTTGCATTATAAAAACTGGTTATTGATCTGCAAGTCATTTAGGTCAGGCGGCTGAGTGTAAATCACTCCGTACCTGTCCTGGCCCACATACCTGGCCCTCCTTCCCATTGCGGAGGCATTTTGGAGGTCACTCAGCTCTCATTCTGGTGTGGCATCAGATCCTTGTTAGGGTAGCCAGAGTCCTGTGTACCTCAGTTTAGAAGCAAGTTGCCTTTTTGTAGTCTTTATCAATCAATTATTAACATTTGCAGAGATTTAAGTATAGTTTTAATTTTTAGAGCATTCTGTCCAATTCAGAAATTCACAAAGTTGTTGCCTCACTCCTGTTTTTGGAGGCAAACCTGCCCCCAATGAGAGCTGAAAGTGTAAGTTTTTTATTTAGCTTTAGATTGGGCAAAGTGGGGAAGTGCCTCAAAATCCCCCTTGAATTCTGGATACTTCAACTGGGCACAAAGAGACCATGTTATTTTTATTATTTTCAAAGACATTCTCTGAGAAGATAATACTTGAATCCAGAAAGAAGATATAATGATCAGCTGCATATTCTTAGTTGAATGCAAGAAGTTCAGAGTAACTTTTAATATAAAGTATTTGCCTGATCCCATCTAGGAGCTGCTCAACTGCGCAGTGTTCATTAAATCACAGCAGTTGAAACACACTTCCCCTCCTGTCAGCTGCTCTCTGTATCTAAGTCCAGGGCTTCCACACTTATAAAGTACTAATATATCTCTATAAAGCCAACACATGCTGTAGGTGGGGAGATATCACCCATCAGCCTGTCAGCCAAGCAAACAAAACCTGGCATACAAGTCCAAGTGAGTTGTGATTATTTCTTTGCAGAAAGATGTTCAGCAGAATAGAGATAGAATAGAATACTCTGGAGATGCCACACGTCCCACACAGAGAGGTGCCAGAAATATCTGTGCTATTTAAAATACTCTGGACATCAGGAATACAAGGGAATCCTAAACTGTCTCATGGTATTAATTAAGCTTTCAAATCACTTTTAATAGATTTAACAGAACTGGTGATAGAAAAGGATGGCTTTTCTTAAGCCTCTAGATTACACAGGGATTTAAACAAAAAAGCCAACAGAAACCAAACACAAGCCCCCTAGCTTATATGTCCTGGTACTTCAGTTTCAAATAGAGGCATATTATTTTCCTGTGACTTCTTGCTTCTTGTCTAGACATTTCAGCATATTAATACCAGAAAAAAGTGCAATTCAAAATAGCAACAGTTTGATTGGTACAACACGGGCCAGAAGATTCCTAAGAAACCTGAACAACAACTTTATGGAACAGGTCCTAAGGGAGCCGGCTGTTAACAGGCAGTACATGAAGAAGGGGTTCTTTCAGAGTGGATTTCATGAGTGGTCGATGGCCGTCTTGGCCACAGTGACCGTGAAGTGATTGAGTTTAAACTCTGTTGACAGGAGGAAAAGTGCCAGCAAAGCTTCAACTCTCAACATGAGGAGAGCAGACTTCAGGCTGCCCAGAGAATTAGTGAGTGAGATCCCCTGGGAAAATGTTTTTGCAGCTGCTGGGGTCCCTCAGTGCTGGTCACTTTTTAAGCATCACTTCCTAAGGGCACAGGAGCAGAGAATTCCCAAATGCTGGAAGTCAAGCAGGCAAGGCAGAAGACCAGCTTGGATGAACAGGAATCTTCTCTTGGCAATAAGGCAATAAAGGAAGGTATATGTTCAGTGGAAGTAAGGTCAGGTGACATGGAAATAATCCAGAGATGCTACTTGACACTGTAGGGAGAAAATGCTTGTGGCCGAAGCTCAGATGGAGCTGAAGTTGACCAGAACTCTGGGGGACAAAAAAAGGGTTTTTTCAAATATATTAATGGCAATAGGCAGTGTAAAAATAATGCTGTCCCATTACAGGATGAGAATGATCACCTCTCAAACAAGGACAGAGTCAAGGCAGAGGTGTTTAATGCATTCTTTACCTCTGTCTTCAACACGGATGATGGATCAAGGCAGTCTCAGTGCCCTGAGCTGAAGGATCGTGACTGCAAAAATGACCAATTCCCAGCTGACTCTGAAATTGTGCAGGACCTGCTGCTCCAGCTGGATCTCTACAAATCTATGGGGCATGATGAGATTCATCCAAGAATCCTCAGAGCTAGCTTATGTCATTGCAAAATCTTTCTTGATGAGTTTTAAATGATCTTGGGAATCTGGAGAGGTCCCAGCTGACCGGAAGCTGGCAAAAATTGCCCAGATTTTCAAGAAGTCCAAGAAGGAAGACCTCAGAAACTACAGTCCTGTCAGTCTTGCTTCAGTGCCTGGCAAAGTTATGGAGAAGATTATTCTGGGAGGTATTGAAAAGCACCTGAAAGACAACAGAGTTGTTGGTCACAGCCAGCATGGCTTCATGAGAGGAAAGTGCTGCATATCAAATCTGACTTCCTTTTATGACAAGGTAACCCACCCAGCTGATCAAGGGAAGCCAGTTGATGCAATCATTTTGGATTTCAGTAAAGCTTTTGATAATGTCTCTTACAGGATCCTTCTCCTTCAAAATGTCCAGCACACAGCTGGATAAACACATCATGGTTAGGTGACAGGTTGGGCACAGAGGGTTATAGTGAATGGGATGACATCAAACTGGTGATCTGTCACTAGTGAGGTTCCAGAGAGCTCCATCCTTGGCCTTGCACTCTTAAAAATCATCATAAATGATTTGGATGCAGAACTGGAAGGGATATTAAGGCAGTTTGCAGATGATGCAAAAGTGGAAGGAACTGTTGACTCCCTTGAAGGCAGGGAGGCCCTGCATAGGGACCTTGATAAATTAAAGGACCAGGCAGTCAACAAC